>VXBX01007339.1:426154-544441 GCA_013400415.1 Scytalopus superciliaris
GGTCCATCCCGCGGGGCGCGGCCGCGGAGCCGCCCTCCGCCCGCCCCTGGCCCCGGCCCCGCCGCCTCCCTCATCCCTCCTCCCATCCCTCCATCCCTCCCTCGCTCCCTGCTGGCGCGGCGATGTGGCGGTGGCGGTATGTCAGCGCCCGGCAGCTGGACGGCTTCCGACGGTACAAGGTGAGGGGCAGCCCGTGGGGCGGGAGGGGCNGGAGCGCTCCGCTGTCCGCGGCTGAAGGCGCAGCCAGCCCCGCTCTGCCGGGCGGTCCGCAGGCATCCTTTCCGTGTCCCGCATCGCCCCCCGCCTCTGCCCGCCCGCACCCCGCCGGGGCCCCGCGCTGATGGAGGGCATTACCTGCGCAGGGACTGGGTCTCGGTGCAGACAGGCTGAACCGGGCTTTGAGTGAGTAGCAACGTCTTTAAAAGCCCTGCCCGTTTTAGAGCAGCGTGCTTTAGGAGGCATCGGGTGTTTCCGTAAGAAAGCGTGCATTGATAGTGCTTGCCTGGCTCTGTGCAAAGCCTTCGGGCGCAGGAACGCTCTGGCACTGAGAAATAAATAAAGAAGCAAGGAGAAAAAAACCCCTTACTTTAAATAATTTTAACTAAACCTCGTGTTTGCAAGTAACAGGCATGCAGAATTCAAATGAATAGATGAATTATTAGATATTTGGGTTTACCAGTGTTATGTCACAGATTCAGGAGATACCTGGGTTTTGTTCCCAGGATATTGCAGGTGCGGCACAGGGGATGGTCCAGGTTTGCTCCAGTTGAGGTGCAGGTGACTGAGATTGGCTGTGCCCCCCTGTTCACACACCCTCATATTGCTCCCTGTGAAAAGCATGTAGGGCATTCCAGCTTTCACCAGCACAATGTCCAACCTTTTATTTTGTGTTCAGTTTACCAAGGCAGCCCCTACCCTGTGCTCCTCATGGTTGTCTTGCTTTTACCATGTGCCTTCCTCGGGCTGGCATCTGACCAAGGCACTCAGCTCGTCCCAGCTGCTCCCAAGCCCTTTCTTGGGCCAGCAGCTCTGTCTGCTCACCTCGGGGTGAATTTTGATGGAGGAACTGCGGCTTTGAGAGCCTTCTCCAGGTTGCTTACTAGGAATTTGTTTTGCACAGCAGCTCATTAAAATGCACCAACCTGTTTGTGTGTCTCTGGTGTGAGTGGGATAAAACATGCTGCAAGCTGCATCTGGCCACTGGGTGTAAGTTGCACAGGTCTGTGCTTGAATGGTGGAGCTGCAGTCTTGACTGAGATCACCAGATGAAAAATAAAAAGATATTTTTAGCATAAACAGATATTGTTATTTAACTAACTTTCCTAAAATTCGTGAGTTCACAGTATAAATACAAAGAACACATATATTACCTTCTTCCTTATCACTTGAATGAAAGTAACTTCAAACAAGTGCAGAGGGGAAAGAATCAACCCTTTCTTTTGGTTTTTTTTTGAACTTGTAATCCCTGTGCCTTACTTACAATTTACAGGGCAAACGATTACCAAAAGACAGAATCACATAACAAATAATTTTATTTTAGTATATCAGTTTCTTGAGAGCATTGCAAAGGCCAGAAAAATATTTGGTAATTTTCTTAACTGTAGGACTCAGCCAACACACTTTAAAAGTATCTGTTCAGCTGTGCTCTAGAAAAAGTGTGGTGAGTACAAATTGTAGACAGATGAAAACAAATAGTCACTTTTCTGTTATCTGAGGTGACTTGGGATTGGGACATCCTGGAAATAAATAAATCCAAATGGCACAGGTTACACCCAGAGAAATACAGCTGCATGAGATGAGCTGGTGGGGTATCTCCACTATGTTCCTGGTGCTTCAGGTTGCAGGAGGACCTGGCAGTTGATGGCAGCTCTACCTGTTCCTAAATGTTGCTCACAGTAGATTAAAGTTCTCAAAAAATGCAAAAGGGGTGCAGCAAGGAGACACTAATCACTGCCACAATCTCTTCCTCACCCTCCTATGCCTAGGGCTGCTGCCACAACCACAACTTTCTTCTCACCACCTCCCAGGCCTGAGACGTGCTCTTCAAACTCCTGTTGCCCTCTGGCTGCCATCTCCTCCCCATCAGCCTAGGGCCTTATTGCATTCCTGCTCCTTCAACTTCCCAGCCCCTCTGAGGAGATTGCTGCTACCTTTGCTGCCTGCTCAACAGGGCTAGACTCTTGATCACTGCGCCCAGCACACACAGGTTACCTCTTCTTTCAGCCACCTGGTATTTCTGTAGTGTGTTTCCTGGGGAACCCAGCTCTGGAGTACTGCTTAAGGTTATGTGGGTTGGCCTTGTGGAGAAATAGGTAATCTCTGAAAAGATTTGTTAGCATATGTTCAGTATTGAGCTAAAACAATGCATTGCCTTCAGACATGAAGCATGCCTAGGAAACCTTAGGTAGCAGCATCCATCTCTCTGTTGTGCATCACACTGCAGCATTGTATTTGCAGTAGTATCAGTGGCTTAATATGCTCTCTACTTTGCACGGCTTATCCACTGAGCTGATCTGGGAGATGAACATAACATGGCTAAAAAATAATTTTGTGTAATCAACTCCTTTCGCAAAGGCAAATTTGGCTTGAAAAAAATGCTACTTGATTTTTCAAATTTTCATACAGCTGAATTAATTTCTCTGCCATGAATGCCACAATTGTATGTCTCAGGCACTGTCTGTCTCCTCTTCACAGTTGGAGGAGGGCCTTGGCAACAAAACCAGCACAGTTCTTTGCAAAGGGAATGGCAAGCCTCTAATGAATGCAAAGACTTCAGCACCCTTTAGCATGTCAAGTCCATGTATACGATGCTTTTGAAGCCAATTTTCCCCAATTACCAAGCTTTGGTTTACATCACAGAGTGACTTCAGAGCACAAAAATGCATTCCCTTTGAATGAACCTAAACCAAATGTACTAAGAACAAATACATCCAATACATTCAGTCCATACTATTATACTGGAACCAGCTTAGTGTAAAACCGTCTGAAATCCTTATAGCATTGGACATTGGATCCTCAGAGCTAGGTCTTACACTTTACAAATCTATTCCTATTCATTCTGCATATTAATGGGGATTTAGAGATTCAATTTTCTTTTTACTGCTTAAAAACACACTGAGAACAGGTGGAGTGAAGATGAGAGAGTTCAGATGCAACCTTGACTATTGCTCCTGTGACAATTCTGCCATCTTCTTGCCTGTGGAGCAGGTGAACAGGTGCTGATTTCAGGATAGTTGCATGCTTGGTGATTTTCTGCAGCTGTAGAACAGAGGATGCTGACACTTGGATTTTGTGCTGTTCCCTGGGATCTAGAGCAACACTTAAAAGCTGCAACCAACTGCAACTGTAGGGCTTAGGTCACATCATTTCTACCTTTATATTTTGTCAGGATTTTGCAGTTCTAGAGGACCACGCATGGAATTACTCAGCTGCCTTTTTTCTGCCTGTTTGGGTTTCTCTTGGAAACAAGCAGTTCTGAGACAGCCAGGTGATGAGCACAGATAAAAGCAGAATTAGGACCAGAATGCAGTAATGTCAGTGGTGAGCTCTTGTTGCCATTGCCTCTTCTCATCTCTTCAGTCTTAGGATTTCCCTTGCAAATTTGCCTTGAGTCAGCTTTTCTGCAGCACCCGTGCACAAAGGTTTTCTAAACCAAAAAACTTCGATGCTTTATCCTGTTTCAGGAGAAAAGAGATCTAAGAACAAACTATAGAGGCTTCAGTCAAAGAATAGGCCTTGGAAAAAGTGGTTTCAAAAATCAGATATAACATTAAAAATTAAGGTCTGTGGTTCCACATTTTCATCTGGGTTTGTCAACGTTGTTTTTTTTCCCTCTAAACCATTTTTTAGAGGGTTACTCACTGAGCAGATAAGGGTTGGGGTGAGAGGGGTTATTATATGAGACATATATGGTTTCATTTCAGTGAGACTTCTGATACTGTCCCATGTTTTCATAAGTAAAGTAGGTAGAGGTAAGTAAAATGAAATCAGTGTAAAATGAAAACATAAAGAGTAATCTTAAGTTCTCTGTCAAAGTAGGAGGTTCTATCGAAGGGAATTCTACCTACAAAGAAAATTGTCTCTCTGTCCCAGCTCTGTTGCTGTTCAATACTTTCATTAAATAACCTAAAGGAGGAAATTGTAAGACTTTCACATTATACTAAAGCATTTTGAAGAATAGGGTCATGATTTAAAATGTTATTGGAAAGGGGATATAATAGCCAGAAACCAATATGAAGAAATCCAGTAAAAAAGGTACAATACTTAAGGGAAAGAAAAATCAACATTCTGAATATAAAATAGGAGACAACAGACTGCAGAAAAGATTCCTGGGAATGAGAGTGTCAACAGTGTTGTGGCTGTAATAACAAAAAGAAAAAAAGTTAAGTTTGAAGTGACATGAATGTGTCAAAGAGTTACATATACTCTTGTACCTGATGTATTGATCAGCTGGAATATTATGTCCTGCTTGCTTTGGCCCACAGTTTACAGTCCACAGAATGACATTAGGGATACTGAGAGGCTTGAAAAGATGAACTGTGAGAAACTGTCTGAGTACAGTGGGAGTGAGACCCTAGCAGCCAGTTACTGCACTTTTAAAGATAATATGTGAGTTTTGGCTGCACAAAGAGAAATTTAGATGTCTGCTGTGTCAGTCTTGTCTTGATAAGGCTTGCTGGAACAGGTAGTAAAGTGGGTTGGGTAATCATTTATCAGTCTTAAGAAATTGTTTGATTTCTCTGAGGGAATCAACAATCTAGTGTTGAGTGTTAATAACCAGTTGCTGAGACCTTTTTTAGCAAAGTTTTGGATAATGTATTCTCTTCTGGTGTGCCAGCATGGTCATTTGTCACAAGCATTTGGCTCATTACCTCAGAGTAACTTGATCTGTTTCCTGAATGTATACTGAATGTGATCCTGCATTAGGTGAACATGCTGAACTAAAAGACCTCTCGGATTACATCCCAGCTCTCATTTTGGTAGGTTAGAGTAACAAGATCGACAAATGACGATCATGTTTCAAGGCTTGATTGTTTCTTTTATACTGACCTATACCAAAAGAGCAAAGTGCATTGAGTATAATCTAGCGAGTTACTTCTGTCTGGAAGTTCAAGATCCATCCGGATACAAGAGTGGATTTCTGTGCAGTCTTTATGCTTTTTCAAGGTTACCTGTGTAACTGTGAGATTTAGAAACATAATGGGTTCTGCTCACCTTGGTTGAACAGGAATTTTGCTTTCGACTCCAGTAGCACGAAGAGTTTACATGATTTTCAAAATTTAGGAGACTCTCATTTGCATGTTTATCTGAACCTTCATAGGACATAGTTAGTAATGCTTATGATTGCATGTGGACAATTTTATGTATGTTGAGTACTTTCATTACATGATTACTTTATAGTATTTTTGCAGATGCTATTGTTAGGTTTTTCCCCTAATTTTTAATTCCAAATATTATTTGGAAGCAGTTATCAGTTTTATCTGCTGTGGTTAGATTTTTCAAACCACTGCAATTTAATAAAGTTCTTGAATATTTGAGACAGTGAAAACTACTGGTTTCCAGGTTCTATAAAACTGCAAGTCAACAGCCCACTGCTCTACAGATAAAATCTTGCAGTCATGTTACTCTGGTGGATTGGAAGGCTGGAGTTGTAATTAAATATTATTGAATAATATGTGAAATAAAACAAATAATTCGCTACTCTTACATTTTCTGTCACCGTATTGGCGTGTCAGAGTCATGGGCCAACTGAATAACTGAAAGACCATCTTTGTGCACACACTACCTCTTATCCTTCATGCTGTTGTCCTTCATATGTTGCTGACATAATGTAGCATTTCAAGAGCTCTGTAATCATTATCTTCCTTCTACATATCATATGCTAATGAGCCAACAACATAATGAAATCACATCACAGAGATGCTGCATTTGATATTACTTGCCACAGGACTTTTATGCCAATGATGGTGTAATTGTACATGGGTTTAATTATAAGGTTGTGCCCATGACTCTACAAGGGTTCATTAGAGCACTTTTGGGACAAATATGCTCAATATAAAGAGTTATATGCCCTGTTGAAGCTCATAAAAGTGCAAATACACACCACATAGTTTCATTTTTCTTGCTTTCTCAAGAGATGTTAGCATTCTGAAATGCTTATTGGATTTTTATGTGTAGGATATGCATGCATACATATTTATGTATTCATATGTATTTTTAAATTCATTTGTGTTTTAATAGAAGACTAATTGCAAAGATGTATCTGTGATTGGGATGTGGATTATTTGTTACAAATCTAGGGCAACCGTTCTTGTAAGGCTTGTTTTATAGAGGGAGGAATCTTTCTGTGAAGTATCTCCTCTCTTGTCCATCAGGATACTAGATAACACAACTGTTTATTGTATGTGGTACAGAACCCTGTTTAGCATCCCTCATAAAAACTACAATCCACTTTTAATCTGTCTGACATTCTGGGCAGCAGGTGGTCTCTTTGGGTTCCCCAGGGATTTAGGTACACACTCTGGCAGAGCTCCAGATACATGGGAATTTGTTCTACTGTTTGGATCCTTAAAAGGCTGCTGGCACATACACGTTTATATGCACAGAAGTAGATTTAGCACAGAATCCTGCTGTCTTTTCCTTTTACCTGTAGAAGACCAGTCTACACAAAAAAAAAAAAAAAAAGCAGAAATCAACTTCTTTCTATATTAGAGCTTCTTTGAGTGGTGGTAGTTAATGATCATTTTGCACAGTCCCTTGAGAGTGTGCAGGTTTTGGTTTTAGCAGAATTTATACTTTTACCAATCAGGGCCAACCTTTACCTTTGTCCCTTAGCAGCAGCACATGTACAGCTGCCTTCTGTTATCGCTTGCTCCATATTTAATCATATTTCTGTGTTCTTTTTAATTATTTTTGCTTTGTTGTTAAGCATTTGAGTATGTCCCACTAAATAAAACCTTTTTCTGAAGACAAATTAAGTAGTGTCCTTAATATAACTACTGTTGACTGAAAAATGGTTGCTGACTTTCAGTTCCACTACTCACCACCTCTCCCTGGTCTGGGTCCTTACAGTCCTGTCAGAAAAGGATCCAATCTGTTTAATCTCACATAGTGAACAGAAACCTCGCTGTTGGAACCAGCACATTATGATTTCTTGTCCTGAAATATGCTTCTCTTGCAGTTGTAGTGGGTCTCTGATGTCTGTCACAGATCTCAGATTTCAAGAACAGCTAGTTAGCAGAACTGTCATGATGAGCCCTTTACTCCTGGCAAGTGGGATTGTAGTAGGCAGAAAGCTGAACATGAGCCCTCAGTGTGCCTTGGCAGCAGAGAAGGTCAACAGCATCTTGGGTTGTATTAACAGTAGCGTGGCCCATTAGTAAAGGGGGAAGTAATTACCCATCTTTACTAGGCTAAGTCTAGAATACTGTGTCCAGTTTTGGGTCCCCAGTGCAAGAAAAAATGGAGCAAGTTCAGTGGAGGTCACCAGGGTAGCTGGGGCTGGAGCATTTGTCCTGTGAGGAGAGGTGGCAGAGCTGGGGCTTATTTGGTCTGGAGAGGACATACCACCTGGCAGCAGCCCCTGCTCTGCCAAGCCAGGGGATGTGCCCCAGTAGCAGGCATGACTCCCTATGAGCATCCTGTCCTGAGCCACAGCTCTGTGTGCACCACGACCTCATGGCCATGGATGCATGCACACTTCCATTGAGCAAAGGGATATGTTGTGTGGCTCAGTGTGTCAGCATTCCTGAAAATAAGAAGGTCTAAATGAGAAGTATACCTTTGCAAAAAAGCACTCCCAGGACAGCTTTTATGTAATATATTTTGGTTTATATTTTATGTAATACATATATTAAATAATACAGTTTATGTAATAACAACTTCATGATGACTTAGTAATATCAGCCAGAACTGTTGAGTTGCCCAAAGCATTACACTGGTTTCAAGTAGTTAGTAGGAATAGTATCAGATGGAAGGAAAATTTAACCATATGTCCTAACTGTAGGTATGTGCAGACTAATGGAACTAAAGGGCACAAAGTCAGGGGGGAGAGAACTTCTCAGGAGGCCAACTTGAGCAGCCTCTTCTTTCGCAGTGCAGCGACATCCAGCCCCAGAGCAGACAGCACAGCCATCAGCTAACAGAGTCCACAGCCCTCAGAACCCAGAGAGACAAGTGTTTGCATTTGAGTATGCAGTTACATGCCCACCACTACCTACTCTTTGCCAGGATAAGTTACAAATTGTGTTCTCTAGTTTCTACTTGTGTTATATGCTTCAGCTCTGGATGTCATAGGGGCTTATAACTCCTGCACTCAGGTACTGGTGACCTACTTAAACAAAAAAGTATGGATGGGGGGGGAAAGGCAGGGCAGTCCAAACTATATAAGCAGCAGGAGATGCAAAATCCAAGCCATTTCTTATGAATTATTAACTAAATGATGATATAATGTAAAGCAATTTTATTATTAGAAATAACAAGACTGTGTTTCAGAATACTTCAGCACTTTTAAGCTGCTTAACATTTTGAATTCATTTGGCATCCACAGTGTTCTATAGGTCTGTTGTTCATACCCTGCTTCTCTTCTTTCCCTTTGTGATGCTTTTGTTAAAACTCAAGACTGTGTCCCATAACATCTACAAACCTGTAAAAACATATGTAAAGCAGAATTAAATTCCATGTGTTTAATGTGTTCTAGGAATCTGAAAGATGAATGGAAAATTGGTACCAGATGTGCCAGTATTTCAGTATTTTCTTTAATTTTTGTGTGGTTCCAGAAGTGTAAGATACCACGGAAGGCAAGTTCATGTGGCATCAGAAGTTGCCCAAAATGGTGATTTACCACCGAGCTCTCTTAAATAGCAACTGGTTCTTTCCCTGGATTGGGAGAGTCGTTTTGCAGCTTTCAAAATTACAAGAAAACTAATCATGTGCAAAGGAGGTTCCACTGTTATGCCTCCTATTCCCTTGCCTGTCATTTGTAAAACACAGGTGTTGTGAAACTGCATAATCAGAGAGGAGATGCGATAAAAGAAGTTGTAGGAAGGTGTTGGTAGGTGTCAATTACATGATGGCTGGGGCCAGTGGGGGCCCCAAGGTGGCAGGGCAGGGCAGGGCAGGGCCTGACAGCTTGTCCTGTCCTGCAGTCAGAGCCAAAAGCTCCCTGAGGCTGGGACCCAGCCACTGCCCTCAGCACTGGGAGGCTCTGCCCATGGGCACCAAAGGAAGGGGCCATCCATGCTGTGCTGGCCCTGGGAGGGGTAGCTGAGCCATGCATGGCAAACAGTAAAACCTCAGCAGTTGATGAAATATTTTTATTTTCTTTTTCATATATATGCTGCAGAACATCACTTTTTCTAATCTTGTCCATTTGCAGATCTGTCAAAATTTCCCATTAGGGATGTAGACCTCTGCTTATAGGCCAAATGATGACAAGCTCATCCCTTTAGTGTGTTGGAGAAGTGGTCAGTAGATGTCCAGGTGCCATTGTGGAATATGCCATCATGGATTTATATTGGAAAACACTCTGCAATGGAGTTATTTTCAATAGATCACTTGTTTAAAGACTGTAATTTTGGCTGTTTTGAATTTGATATGTTGATTCTTGGCTGGTTTGGGCTGTATTCAGTTATCTTCATGAAAAGTTAATTTGGGAGAAGTGATTTTTGTCTCCCCTCCGCTTTTCATTCACTTTGAACAGATCTAAATGACTGCAGGTTCAAAGGTCATTTAAAACTTTGATAGTGCTTTAAGAATTTGGTAACACTTTGAACTAGGTTTAGAGTGATAATTTATGTGGAACAAGGTATGGGGGAAACTTGCTGCTTTTCAGCTGCTCTCATTTTGGTGCTTTGCCCACAGAAAATATGAAGTATCTTATCGTGTTACATGTAGGCAGAGGTTACCTGAATTTATCAAGGATTCATCATGAGGCAGTGACCTGCACAGGTACATCTGCCATGGTGCATGACAAGGTCAACACTTGGTAATCCTGTAGTAACTTCTTTCACCTTTTTTCCATCATTTGCTTTTTTGCCAGGTGTTGCTTACTAGTAGAGATGTATTTTTTTTTTGCGTGGGTAATGTAAATACAATGAACACTTGATATAAGAGGAGATTCCCCAAGCCTGCAAGGATCATGGAGTTGTTAGAACATCAGCACACAGGTACAGCTGTGGCTCGTCCATACCTGTGCCTGCCCCTGCCCAGTTTGCTTGTAGGAAAAGCACAGGTATCCCAATATTTACATTCTTCATTCAAGTCCTTATGCCATTATTAGATGGTTCTCAGGCTTTCCATGTGGGAACATGGAACAATACAGCTAGTGTATTCTTCCATAATAGGGGTCTAACTTGACGTGAAATACTCAAGCAATAACAGAACCATATATTTCAATATACTGCAACGTGAACCATGATTACTATCTGATTTATATCTTTTTTATATCTTTTTATATCTTTTCAGTCTTTACATTTTTAATAGACTATTTCCTATTGTAAAAGTGAACACAAATATAAAATTGAGCTAATCTGAGCAGACTTTACATGAATAAATTGGTATTGCTTATACTTAAATTATGTATATAAATATGACACCTCTAACAATATTGTGGCTCTATTCTTTTCTATTTAGCTTTAGGGTGAATCACAACCCACCTGTGCCTCAGTCTCCCAGCACTTACAATGGAGATAACAAATCATGTGATTCATGGAGTGAATGAAAAATTAAAATTTGCTGATGTCTGGACAGTAGTATGAAGCATAGCAAATTTGTTGCTACTTATACAAAATTAAAACCTACAGAGTCATTTTGATGCCAGCAGTTTTAACTCAGTATGTCTAAATGCATATGACTCTGTGACACAATACAGTGCTATATGGGCTAAGATAATTTAAGTACAAGAAAGGAATAGTCTGTTAGCATAAGAAGCAACTTGAGCTGAAAAAACTATCTCCTAAGCAGTTATGCAAGGACATTTCTTGCAGCTTGTTTGCTCTCCTGACTCTGAAGTTTGTGTAGATGTGCTTTACATTTTTCTCTTAATTGTAGTAATTCCAAAATTTTATTCTTGGGATACCTTGACAATACAAGGCTGAAGAGGGCTAGAGGGTCCAGTGAAGATCCAACTGTCTGCTCTGATTAATGGTTTTTCTCAAAAGTCTCTCCAAGACAATAGCTAGGCTTTGGTTTGGAAACAGTCCGCTGTGGAGGCAGTGCACACCGTTTTTTGGCTTTCATTATCCTTCAGCCTCTTCCAACATGGGCATTTGGATTTTTGAACATGTGCAACACACAGTGCTCATGTCCCTGCTCTGAAAATGCTATATTTCTGGGTTACAGTGTAGTCTCCCAATTGCTTCAGATACTTTAAAGTAAAATGCACTCAATCCTAATAATGTGTTAGATGTGCAGGGCCAGATGATGAAGCCCAACACCCCTCCAGCAGATGCTGTGTAGTGGGGATGTGACCAGTTTGGGGAGGTATTTCCAAGCTGTATGGATGTGAGCCAGAAGGTGCCATTTGTCATGTATTTAGCAGTGCATACCTTGATCACTGTGAGAGCTTTTGCCCCTCAGCTGTTTGGCACTGCCCTGCCACTTCAGAATGGCTGTCTTTCTTCTGTGTAGCCAGATCTTTGCTTTGGCTCATTTTTCTTTCTCTTGTTTTTCTTAATTACTATTCTTTCCTTACTCTTACTTTTCTTAATTGTTTATACCTTTTCTCCTCTCCTCCTTAGACTTCTCATGTTTCCTCTCCCCTCTAACAGAGCTGACCAGTACAAACTTGATGTTGTGCTGTGTCCCCTGGCTGGAGATTAAGGTGTAGGAACACAGAGTAAAAGCACGTCTCACATGTACTGCCTGAGCCAACACGTGTCTGGTGCGTGTTTTCTCATTTCCATCTCTGCTAGAAGGCATTATTAACACCAAGAGGGAAAGCAGATGGCTTTCAATGAGGTAGTAGCTACTGAAAAAACAGAACAAAACAAAAATAACAGAAGAAGCATTTTTAAACTTGGGAGTAAGATGGAGTCAATTAATGCCATTTTTCTTATTCCCTCACTACTCTCTTCCAACTATTAGAGCTTCTTTCAAAAGTAGCTGACAGAAGCTTTCTGATTATTCCAAGCCCTTCTTCTTTGTCTAAGGACAATCAAGTTCCTTTTTCTAGGGCAGAAAGTGTTTGCAGGAAAATGCTTGGTACTTGTATGAGTCTTGCACTTAAAAACCTCCAACAGGCTTATCCTCCTCAACTTCTGCCTTTTTGTGTAAGTGCCCCTAAAAGGACAGAATTACACAATAGCAAATGGCAGTATATTTTCAGATGAGGTTCAGTGCACTCCTGCATTCATGTTCACTGATCGTAATGTGAGCGTGTTATTCAGTATTTTGCTTTGCTGAGCAGCCATGAACATTAAACTCCTGAGGATTTCATGGCCTTGAGGTTAGTAGCTTCTTGGGAGCAGAACAAAGCAGAGCATTAAACTGTATAGCAGATTTTCTTTGTCAAGTTTTATTTTTTGCCATGACAGAAAACTAGCAGAATGCTTTTTTCATGGGTGTTCCCTTTTGTTCTGGCTAAGACAGATTACCGATGAGGGGAGAGCAAATTTCCATTCTTCTGCACATCTGCTGAATGTTCCTTCCCCACCCAGAGGACCACAGTGCAGCCACAGACATAGGAAGGAACAGGATGAAGTGTGGTGGGTCTTGCAATGTCTTTAGGTGGCAAAAGCTGGCTATAATTCTAGTTGGGTGTTTTGTTTTGCTTTGTTTTTGTGCGGGTTTTTTTATTATTATTATTAAAAAAAATGAGGACTGTTTTGATTTTTGTTGCTTGACTTTGAAAACTGTCAGGCAAACAAAAAGCTGGCTGTGCCTTATGTTTTTGATTGTTATGTAGAGACATGTTGGAAAACTACATAATCTCACATATTTTCCGTTTAAGAAAATATAAAAATTATATAATACCTATTAGCCGCTTCTTTAAAATCTTCATATATAGAAAATATAAATGAGATTGATTTTCCTTTTTTTTGCTTCTAGGAGGAAGCAGTAGTTCTGGACAGCTAGTGAATGATTTAGGCAGAAAGTTTCATTTAACTGTTGTTGTTTAACTAGGATTTTGTGATTTTATTCATGACTTCGAGGGCTTTGGGTGTAGGGAGAAGCAGAAAGCCAAAGCAGGAGCAAGAGCAAAGGTCACATATTTTGACTTTCCACATTCTTATCCAGGTATTCATTGAGTTTGTCAGTCAGCAAATTGTCACGTACCTCACATAGTCTTTGACTATCAGCTGGTGTAAGGAAGTGGAACTTCGGGCAGATGCCTGATTACATGAAACCTCTTAGAGGATTTCCATAGTTGTCATGTGAATTAATTACTAGCTGGCTGATCTATTGGCATAGGTATTGTATGGCTTGGTATTATTCTTAATTTTGGCATAAACATAAACAAAGCCCACAGACTTGGGTAAATTCACATGCAAGCTAGACTGTGAAAAGATCAATCATTTACAATAATCAATGTTTGAAAGGTAGATACAGCATCTGGAGCTGCAAATACATATAGAATAGTGAAAACTTTAGTTTTACCTGCAAATTAAGTTTTTTCCTGAGGTAATGTGTGTGTATGTATATATGTATATATTTATATATTCTGGCAGAAAAGCTGCTGATGACAGGATTGTATCATATCATGTTTTAAGTAATATGGGTTGCAGAAACAGTGAAAAATGATACACTGAAGTGAACAATTTCGGTATCTTTAGAAAAACAAATCCATGATATACACTTCATTAAACTGTACGTTTTATTCCCTTTGGAAAGTTAGGCAGCCTGGTCTGACCAGCTGCTCCTAGGTGATTTCTTGGATATTTGCCAACATGTATTTACAATGTATGGCTGTGTTATAATAATTTACAAGTATGCTATATTTATGATCTGTCATTTAAAATTGCGAAAGAATTATATGAATACTTTTTTCTGTCTGGCAGGTAATTAAAACCTATCCTTTGTATGCAGATAGAAAAAGGGAATGTATGGCAAAGTTCCTAAGGATTCTGTAGGCTGATATCCTCAGAAAGATGAGATGCAAAGCCATAGACTGTGCATGCAAAAACTGAGGATGCTGCATGAATCTTTTGTCCCACTTGCACTTGTCCACTGGAAGCTCTTACCTCCCATATGTGCAAGTTAGGAGTGTGTGGAAAAGCTTGGAGATGGGAATATCAAAACTGAAATGATTCTTGCCAGACTTCAGTCACCTAAAAGGTGCCTAAATTTGAGATAAGTGTCTAGGTTGTTTTTATAATTAGTGATTTGAAACAGGTACTTTCAGAGTGCAATCTTATCCAAAGAGTAGTTGGCTAAGAGAGGTCAATAAATTAACTATATGTGGAGAGAACAATTAACTGTTAGCTGGAGTTATGTGAAATGAAAGACTCTTTGTCATCAGCTAATCTGCACGTGAACAGCTTTGTCCACTTGTGGTCTAACACATCCCTATCTTATTCCCAGTGTCTGCACAGGATGTTTGGACAATACTATATATAGATATGTCTGAACATTTATGTGAGTCATATGCATCATGCTAAAAACATTAAGCAACATATGCACTTTCAAAGTCCTAGAATTTCTGAAATAATTATGTGTACCACCCCAACGATGGATAACTTCTTCCACTGCAGACCTGCCAAGGCTCAAAAACATAATTACAAGTGATATTGTCAGTTAAGATCATTCTTCTGCAGGTTGTTCTGACTCTGTGTTCTACAGTCTCAAGGCAGGATAAAACTTGATCCTGTCCTCTGAGGAAAAAGCAGACAACAGCAATTCAGGGTGGGGTTGAATTTCTGAAATATTTTGTTTGCAAAAAATACAGATACATCCCTGTTGGAATGCATAAAACACATGCAATATACTTACAAGTCCATCCAATGGGAAAATTTTATTGTAGTCATGAACTGTGCTATTTTAGAGCTTATTTTTATAATAACATTGCCTTATATGAATTAGCATAGTGCAAATGCAACTGTGTTACTATGACAAAAGCTTTGTATCTCTGCAAGATAATATTCCAGTTATGAACATGTTCCATATGTACTGTCTGTCCTACATCCTAGCAATGAACTGCTGCTCAGACTGTGCATTACTGGTAGTGCAAATAAAGGTGTTAAATCTAAAATGTGTGTGAAAGTTCGGGTTGGCTCTCTGCCAACAGCCAAACCTCACAAGAAAGATTCCCCCCTCCCTCTCCCAAAACGGCAAAAAGCAGCAAGAGAAAATTGAAGGAATATATATATATTTACATATATTAAATTTATATACTAGGCACAACAAGACAGGGACCCCCAAACCACCTCAATAAGGGACAAGGGGAAGGGAAAGGGGAGAGGGAGACAAAATAGGGAAAAATAAGACAAAACAAATATATATACAATCTAAATTCAGAAATTAACTCAGTAAATAACAAATACAATAGTAAATTCACTACTTTCCTTAGAAAGGCAGATTCTTAACCTTCGCCGCCGGCCCAGGCAAAACAACCCCCAGAGCAGGCCTCGCTGAACACAGATAAGCCAGGCCCAAACACTGGGAGCTCGTCAGCGTGCGAGCCCGAGAAGGAAAAGAAAGCAAAAAAGAGAAAAAGAACACCTCCTCCTTCGGTTTATATACACCTGATTACATAAAGAGATGGGATGGAATACTTCCTAGATCTTGACCCTGGTTACCAAGGAAGGCCTACAAAAAACAACCCATCACAATATGGTAAAAATTCCGACTCTTACAGAATAATTTGTAAAATTAGTAAGAATTTAAAAGTAGAATGTGACTGCAGAGTTGTTTGCCATTTCATAAGCCTAAACCTTTGTGTTAGTATATAGAGCTGCTAACAAGGTAATTGTAAACCAGGCCAGTGCTTTTAAATTAAATTAAACTTGTATGAATGGTCAATAGAATAAAATAAATTTACACCAGTCACACTGAGAGTGATTGCTCTTAGATGCTGAAGGTTATACAGTGCTGGAAAAATGGGCATTGTTCAGTGCTTTGTTTAACATGTTTGCTTTTTCTTCACAGTACAGTGCTGTGGATACAAATCCCTTATCGGTGTATATTATGCAGCCCATCTGGAACAAAATTATTAAGGTAAGAATTGTATTTAATAAAAATTTCACATATTAATATAAGAATTTGTTTTAAATACAACATGTATTTTCTTCTAAAAATACAGATTGATTAATAAAGCTGAATTTAAGACATCTGATAAAAGAAAACAAACGTTGCAGGATATATAGCTGTGTTTAAGATGAGTATGTTATTTTGAGATAGGGTTTTTTTAGAAGAAAAAAGCCTTGCTTTTTTTTTTCCTGATTGCCATAGAAAAGGCATCCATTTCTCTTTTACATCTTTCATTATTACATCTTTCATTAAACAGCTTTTCAGACATGGAGGGTTTTACTTAGTACTAATTATTTTTGTGCAGCATATGCCGCCTAACAACAGCATGGCTTTACCTCTGTGCTGTGCATATGATTTTATGCAAGTGCTGTCTCATTTTCTCCCAAGGGGACTTGCTCAAGGGAGCCAGGCATTTCTCTAAGAAGCTGCAAATGAGAGCGGTTACCATGATCACCATAACGATTGGAAGATGCCATCTCTTGAATGCATTACAATCTGCAGTTTTTAAAAATAAACCACTCACAATTAGTTATGCTGTTGTTGGCCAAAAAAAAAAAAAAAGCTGTATCTCAAATAAATATGAACTTTATTGATTGCCAAGAAAGCAATGACTTCTGCATCTGCCTCGTTACAGAAAATATTTAGATTGGAGCAACCTTGAAAGTACACCTTTGTACAAACAAAAAAGGATGTACATGGTCAGAGTGCTGTTGGATCTGCCATCTTCAGGTTCTATAATTCAGGTGTTGCTTATTCCTAATATAGCAGGAAAATCAGTCTCTCATTCATGACCTCAGGATAATTTAATGTAAAGTATTTATATGTCCTAACTTAAGAATTAAAAAACACCCAAATGTGGTATGAGTAAACAGAAATTCAAAAATGTGACACTGAATTCAGTAATTCAATTCAGAGACTCTGTTTTCATTCCCATCATAATATTGAGGAAAACAGTGAGGCAGAAAAACCCCTCCAGCACTCTGCAGTCTGATACAGGAGATGAGCAGAGACTTTACTGTGCACTTGCACTTTTGTTTAGGAGATCTGTGGGTATTCATCTGCTCTCAGATTGAAGGTGGTGTATTGCAATGCAAAACTTCCTTTGGAAATAAGTTCTTCCAACAGTTGCAGCATTTTACCAGAAGAAAAGCAGCATTCTTGAATGTCCCTATGTAGCATAGGGTGATAGAGCCCATTAAAAATGTGACCTCTCTAGATTTTTTTAAACCTCACTAAGTTTTAGGTGAGCGTGATTTAGTTTGCTTCTTTCTGGAGAAGAACCCAAACCGGTGCAAAGGACTGAAAATCTATTTCAAAAGTTGGGAGGTCTGAGTACAGAACCGAAGACTGGGTGCTCTCTGTACTTGTGCCATTTGGTTTGTTTTGAACTCTGAAGATAGAGCAATGAATGTTCTCTTTTGCCTTCCGGTGCAAAGGTGTAATAGAATAATTCTCAGTGACGTGTTGTAAAGATTTAAAGGGAAACTTTACTACTCTCAGCTTTTGTAGAAGTAGTCATTCTGAGATTAGAAGATACTGCCATGAAGAATCAGAGTCCTGCAGAGGAGCTGGCAGTACACAGCAGCAGAGGAAAAGCACTACGTAACAGAGATTGCAGTAGAGTCATCTTTGTTGATCCTAGAAATAAAAATGAGAACCGAGAGAGCACCAAAATTATTTGCCACAGTATAACTGTGAAATATTAGTAAGAATGGAAGTTGCTGTAATGGTTTTGTTCCTGGCTAGATACTGAAATCAGATGTGGCAGTAGCTATTATTCCAAACTCAGTTCAAGAAAATTCTGCTCTTGTGATTGCCAAAGTACTATTCTTCTCTTGGAGTGCCAGTAAACCAGTGATATCATAACAAATTATATCAAGTTTTAGTTTTCAGAGAAGGTTTGAGTGCATTTACTCATCACTGGGAGACATCTGTAGCTTCTACCTGTTGTAAGCATCATAACTGAGCTATGAGCATGGCCTAGACAATAATATTCTGTGATGTATAAAATAAACTGTCAATGGCAGCTTGTCTACATTGTATGAAATTATAGTAACAAGTATATGAATCATAGAACCATAGATTCCTTTAGGTTGGAAATTACCTTTAAGATCATTGAGGCCAACGCTTAACCCAGGACTGCCAATTCCACCACTAAACCATGTCCCCAAGTGCCACAACTATTTGTTGTTTAAATACCTCCAGGATGCCCACTTCCCTGGGCATCCTGTTCCAATGCTCAACAACCCTTTTGGTGAAGAACTTTTTCCCAATGTCCAACATAACCTCCCCTGGCGTGACTTGAGGCTATTCTCCTTGTCCTATCACTTGTTACCTGGGAGAAGAGGCCAATCCCCACCTTGCTACAACCTCCTTTCAGGTAGTTGTAGAGAGGGATCATGTCCCTGCTTGAGCCTCCTTTTCTGCAGACTGATCAACCCCTGCCCACGAGTTGCTCCTCAGAGGACTTGTGCTCCAGACTCTTCACCAACTCCATTGCCCTTCTTCTCTTGTCTCGCTCCAGCACCTCAGTGTCTTTCTTGGAGCCAGGGGCCCAGAACTGGACACAGGATTTGAGGTGTGGCCTCACCAGTGCTCAGTACAGTGCTCTAGTCCTGCTGGACACACTATTGCTGGTGCAAGTCAGGATATGACATCAAAGAGTAATTTTTTACTTTCTCTACATGTTATTTAAAACTATTCTGATTATGCAACTATAGGTACTTCATCTTCATTTAATTTGATGCTCCATCCATTTGCCTTTGAGATTTGCGTTTTATAATAAAGCGTAATCTTGTGCTCTCCAACAAATAATCACATTTGTGAAGGACAATGAGAGGAAAAGGAGGAAATCCCACTGGGATACATAGGTGTATGCCAGCTTCACTGAAAACAATTAAACTCCCCTCTGTTGCCTTTATGAACTTTGATTTTATCAGTAGAATTGGGCAAGAGTAGAATTTTAGTAGTCTCAAGTGACTTGGTCTAAGCTTGAACAGGGCTTTATATAAATATGTACTTTACTGTTTATTATCCAAATAGTTGATATATTAAAGTATTTGCTGTTCGTGTTAAGGCTTTTAGCATGAGTGACTGTAGACCTGGTAGAACAGAAATCAGTTAGCATTTTGTGGAAGTAAAAGGTTTTTAAAAGGTTCAAGCATACAAAGGTTTTACCAGTGAGCAGGTGTGATTCTCCCTATGGCACCTCCAGTTGTATTAATCATGTATTGCATTGATGTATTAGACTTCTACTGTCTGTTAATTAGATAATAAATTTTGCAATGTATCCTTCCATAAATCCGGGCTCTATTTTTCCAAGGTGTGTAAGAAGCTAATCTTGAAAACCCTGTGATTTTTTAAATTATGAAATAGGGTGATGATAGTGTAATGCCAACCAAAAGGATAAGGGGCGTTAAATGTAACAAAAGGGATTTTGCAACTGGAATACTTTCCAAATACCTAGATAAATTAGGTTCAGTAAGGATCAAAAGAACATGCTTAGGGGTTTAACTGCAGGAGAGTCTGTTTTCCTGAGGACAGAACTCCTGTAACTGTTTTTCATGGTGTGTCTATTAGCCAAAGGAATTGCAAGTGTAGCAACATGCTTTGAAGGTTTCCTTCTTAAAATACATGCTATTAGCAGAAAAGTGGGTTAAAATAACTTCTTCATGTTTGCACCATGAAAGCATAAATTATTTCCTGTAATAACTTAATAATGACATTGTCACTGTTTAGAATGATGAGCCTAATTAGAAAGCAGATGTTTGTAGTGCCCCACTTGATTAAATAGTCAGCAATTCTTATGAATCGTACAGGAGAAGTCAGTAATTTTAAAACAATATGTTGGATGGCATCTGTATATTCACATAAACGGTTCATTCGTGGTATCTTAATGCACTGTTTTGATCTGTGGTGTAGATTAGAAGAGACAAATCTAGAATTTTTTCAGTGTCTGTTGTTCCTGTTTCATGTAAGGTCTTAGACATCAGATAAATTCCCCAGCAGGAGTTTCATCTTCTGTGTCCTCAGGTAGCAAAACTGGGAGATGTGCTGCTGTCACTGCATGCTGAGAGTGCAGTCAATGTAAGAAAAGGGGACTGTGCTGGGAAGGGTTCCTCCCTAGGTGTTCTGCAAAAGGAATTTCAGGGGACATTTGCTGTCCCTTTTCTTACAGGTTTAAATTTGGGCTTTTGAACACCCAGAATTATAGGTATGTTAATTTTTTTTATTGTAGCAGTATGCATTCCATGATGTATTTTAAATATTGTGAGAGGTGACAGACAGTGTTTTAAAATTAGTGATAAAATCGTGGTGATAAGGAAAGCAACTTTCAGATAAATATATTTTCCCAGTGATATTGCAGAAAAAATCTAAGAAACATAATGGAAAAATATTCAGGAATTTTGATCTGATTTTTGAAAGTTTACACTGTAGACTGTACACCATTGATTGCACAATTTCTCCTGAATATTATTAGTTGTTCTATAGTAGGAAAATGGAATCTAGTCAGGATAATTATTCAGTCAAAGCATTAAAATTTTAAAAGCAAATTTTTCATGTAGTAATAGGATAGAGGAAATGTGAAGATGTGTACAAATTCATATGTATTCATCTGTCTGTCCATCTAGCTGGTCCAGAAAAACTAACAAAACATTTGATTTCAAAACTATTATTAGTATCTGAAATCATTTTACTTCTTTTTCTTTAATATTGTCTTGTAATATTTTTTAGTGTTAAAGCACTTCAGATACATGTTTAGTCCTTAGACACTCCAAAGAATTTGATTATAAGCCTCCAATATTTTTGTATTTTAAATGTATTGATAATGTGTTCGAGTGATAGTATTTGATAGTATTTCTTCAAGTATGTTTTGTCTAAAAATCATGTAGAAAGCTGTGTATGCTATTTGAAAAAAATATGCTGGCGAAACTGTGTTACTTGGGAAGAGTGTTACCAAAAGGGATCCCAGTTGCAGTGCAAGGAGTGCCTTAAAGCTGCAGGGTATGAAGAGCGGAGAATGATTACTGGGACAAAGAATTAGTGGTCTAGGTGAAAACAGAGTCCTTTTCAGCACCCTACAAAGTAAAATGAATTCATGTACTGTTTATAATTTGTGAGTAAAGAGAAAGGCTCTGGCAGAAAGTTACTATCTAGAGCACTAGGGAGCTGCTTGTATTAGGGAGATCTTCTGAATCTAAAAGTATAATGCACTTGGGGTCTGATTTTGTTGATGTTTTGGGTTAGAAATTATTGACAAATTTTAGAAGAGGAAGTTTTATTTTCATTGTGTGGGAATAGAATGCTTAAAAAAACCTGCCATGTGGATGCTGAATTACCACACTGGGGTGCTGCAGTCTTCTTTCAGTTCAGATACAGAGGATTGCAGGAAGCTTTCCTTGATGGCTGGGTAAATGAGGACAATGTACAGCATGGGGAATACAGCATTTTTAAATGTCATTCTTACTGCAGTCACAAAGATCAGGCAAAAAGATTGCATTTGAAAATAAATTTCAGAAATTAAAACCGTATTTTAATTTGAAAATGGTGAAATATGCACAAAGCTGAACATCGGTGATGTTGTATAAAGGTGTCTTTCCTGATACAAAATATTTAATTAAAATAGAATGTACAATTTTTCTGAGATTTTTTCTCTCTTTTTTAACAGATAGTGCCTTTGTGGATTGCTCCTAACCTGTTAACATTCTCTGGATTTGTCATGATTTTATTTAATTATTTTCTAATATCTTTTTATGACTGGGACTACACTGCCTCAGGTAAATATCCTCATGTTGTAATTTTTCAGAATTAGTGAGCTACTTTTATTTCTGAGTGTTGCAGGTAGAGATCAGACACTTGAACCTTGCATTCATTCCCTTAACGATGCTCCATGTGCATATAGGAGGATCTGACCTCACATATGGCATTATAAAGCTAGATAATTTTATTGAAAGATATTACTTAATTTTATCCCTAAAATGGGTTTCAGCATATGCTGCTTGAAGTCTGTGTTAATATCTACTTTTTAAGCTTGTTCCAGGGTTTAAATACACAGCCAAAAAACACCCAAATGCTCTCCATAACATTTGCACTGATTTCACATTTCCTCATACCGAAATTGATGCCTGAATGAGTTAATTTACATTTCATTAGTACACACACACACACACACACACATACACACACACTCACACAATTGAAGACTGCTTCAGACAAAGAAGACATACTTTCTAAATAAATGCCTCTCCAAATTTTGACTTTCAAAGTCTGAGTCTGTATTTGCTCCTCATGGTAGACCAAGTCAGAAGCTTTTTGGAGCTGATTGGTCCTGAGTGTGGGACATGTTCAGCTCTGGGCTTCTCAGACCTGCTGTTGGAGTACTAAGCATCTTCCAGGTGATTAATATATACGATGTGTGTGTGTATATATATTATGTAAATAAGCAAAAGCTTTGGTTTTCTTTAAACTAGGCAATTTAGTGAATTTCTTTTATTTTCTGAACCAACTACATTTAGGTGTCTTTAATTTTTTATGCCTGTGGTTAGATTCAGGAGGCACCCTTTGGTGTGGGCTGTTTGTACCTTTATGGCAACAATTCTAGAGGCAGGGATACTTTTTAGCAGTTTTGGTTCAAAAGTAATGCTGTATGAGCCTTAAGTGTTCTGGGCTAGCTTGTTATATACTGTGTGGCCTCATTCTTAAACTCTTGTGTTTTTTTATCAGTGCAGCTGATATTAAGTTCTGTCATAAAAGAGCATCCCGAACAAATCTTTTTAATGGGATGTTGTTATCTTGACAAATTTCCAGTAGGAAGATATTTGAAATGGTGATTAAGCCTGTCGGAGTTGAGACCTATATGTGTAGTTTGCAAGCCTCTTCTCAGTTTCACATGAGAACAGTGCCCATCATTTCTCAATTGATTGAAAACGTTCATGCAACCTAACAAGCCTTTTGAGTATCGTATATCAGTCCCATACCTAGGATCAGAAATAAAAGACTTAATTTCCTGGACAGCTGGTTTTCATTCTGCAGTTTGCAGATTTGCAGCTAGGAGTAAGGAATTGCCATCTTTTTTTCAGAATGGCAAGACGAGGCCTTGAAAGAGGCAGTCAGGGCACTCTTTAGGTGCTGGCAACTCCTGGCATCATTCAGGCAAGGACACACCTCTGTATGCAGGAACTCGGTGTTTGGTGCCAAATGCCAGAAACCTGAGGGGCATTTACAGTTGTTTAGTGCTGGTGTAGTACTTACTGGGTGATGTTTACGTTAAATAGAACAGTCTTTGGAAAAAAAGATTGATTTCTTTAAAAGAGCAGCAATAATCCTGGGTTAATGCTGTCAACAGATCAAGAACAGAACCCTGGGCTCTGAACAATTCAACTTTCTTTTCTTTTTTTCTCAAAGGGAAAAAAGAAGGGTGGTAATATTTGTCCTAGCTTAGGAACAAAAACTTCCTGTTCAGATCTGTATGATAACAGTGCTACACAAACCCCAGGCTGGCACTAATAATCATGCTTGAAAACTACTTTTTGTGCTTCTAGATATTACATAAACTTCAGCTAATTTGTCAATGGATAGTCTTCCTGTGACCTGTGAAAATTTTTGTCCAGTTACTGTACCATTGCTTTGTGCAATACTAGAGTAATTTCAAGATGAAAAAGCTTTTGCCTTATCTTCTGTCCTTTACAGTGTAAACACTTTTAAGCCTGCTCAATGCTTCTTTGGTAGAGCTCACTGGTGCCTGAAGGTCAAAACCAAATATTTCAATCTGTTTGATGCAGTGGGTTAATCAGCAGCAGCTTGTTTTTATAAATATGCATATGTTGGTGGATTTCTTTGATGTTAACCACTGTTACACTGACTCACTACCCTGTTTATTTCAGGTACCAGTCCTGGACTTGTTCCCACCTGGGTGTGGCTGTTCAGTGCTTTTACCACCTTTTGTGCTTATGCTTTAGGTAAAGTACAGTGAAATAATTTACACATCTGATATCTTCATATAGTTTTATCTTCAAATTCACTAGTGTGGATTCTGAGATGAAGAGGCATTGTGGATAAACTACTGATCTCTTTCCAAAACAGTTCTCTTAGATGAAAAACACCCAACAAAGTAACCAAAACCCACACAAACACACTGAAAGTATCGTAAAACTTTAGAAAATCCCAAACAGCATATTAAGTTATAGAGATTCTCTGATGGTAGCTCTTATCCCTCTTGAAAGTTCAAATTATTTTAGAGGAACAATGGAAGTCATTACATAGCAGCAGTCAAAGAACCATAGAATGGTTTGGATTAGAAGGGACCTTAAAGACCATCTAGTTCCTTTCCCACTGCTATGGGCAAGGACACCTTCCATTAGACAGGTTGCTCAAAGCCTCATCCAACCTGGCTGTGAACACTTCGAGGGATGGGACATCCACAACTGCTCTGGGCAATCTGATCCAGTGTCTAACCCCCTTCACAGTAGAGAATTTTTTCCTAATATCTAATCTAACCCTACTCTTTCAGTTTGAACCCATTCCCCTTTGTCCTATCCCTACATGCTCATGTAAAAAGTCCCCCTCCAGCTTTCTTGCAGGTACTGGAAGGCTGCTCTAAGGTTTCCCTGGAGCTTTCTCTTCTCAAGGCTGAACAACTCCAGCTCTCTCAGCTTGTCTTCATAGGAGAGTCATTACTGTTTGGTTTCATAAAAATCTTTGTTCCTTGATGATGACATTCTGAGAAGCTCCCTGGCACCAGCATTAGCAGAGGGTGCTTTCAATGACAAAGAAAATAAAGGGCAAAGCAGAGAAAAAGGAAACTGTTAGGTACTTCAGTGTTTGTGGCATGTTGTCAGGAGAGATGGTGATGACAGATGTGATGACAGGCCTGAGCTTCTTATGGAGATGAAGTATCTTTTTTTTCCTTTCCTCTTGCTGCTTTTCTCACGTAACACCCTCACCTCAGTTTCGTATTCCATTTTTATTATGTTGTTCCGTACCATGACTGTATCTTTAGGTACATTGCACCTTGCTGTGCAGTGGTGTGAAGACATAAACCTGAACTGATGCAGATCCAGGAGTAAGGTCCACATTAGCAGGGCTTTTTTTGCTTCATCTTCTAAAGCTGTCTCATTCTGAACTAGTCTCTCCACAATGGGGTGCAACAGAGTTAATTCTGGGGGGGACTCAAGGTAGTACATTTACATGGATTGCACAGTGCTGTGTAAAAGGGGTCCAAGAAGGCTGAACATACTTTAAGAAGGAAATCTTAAAGGTGCAGCAGTGGGCCATCCCTAAGTGCTGAAAGATGAGCCATCAGGGAAGAAGGCTGGCCCGGCTGAATAGGGAGCTTTCACTGGAACTCAGGCGGAAAAAAAAGAGAGTTTATGACTTGGGAAGAAGGGGCAGGAGCTCAGGAAGAGTGCAAGGATGCCATTAGGTCATTCAGAGAGACTAGAAAGCCGAAAGCTCAGCTAGAACTCAATGTGGCCATGCCTGTGAAAGATAATGCAAAGTGTTTTTATAAAGCCATTAACAACAAAAAGAGGGCCAAGGAAAATCTCCATCCTGTATTGGATGCATAGGAAAACTTTGTAACCAAGGGTGAGGAGAAGGCTGAAGTACTTAATACCTTCTTTGCCTCAGTCTTCAGCAGAAAGACCCGATATCCTCAGGGCNCGGAAAAAAAAGAGAGTTTATGACTTGGGAAGAAGGGGCAGGAGCTCAGGAAGAGTGCAAGGATGCCATTAGGTCATTCAGAGAGACTAGAAAGCCGAAAGCTCAGCTAGAACTCAATGTGGCCATGCCTGTGAAAGATAATGCAAAGTGTTTTTATAAAGCCATTAACAACAAAAAGAGGGCCAAGGAAAATCTCCATCCTGTATTGGATGCATAGGAAAACTTTGTAACCAAGGGTGAGGAGAAGGCTGAAGTACTTAATACCTTCTTTGCCTCAGTCTTCAGCAGAAAGACCCGATATCCTCAGGGCAGCCAGTCCCCTGAGCTGGTAGACAGGGATGGGGAGCAGAATAGAGTGGTTGAGGGAGTTGGGATTGTTTAGTCTGGAGAAGATGAGGTTCAGGGGAGACCTTCTCGCTCCCTACATCTACCTCAAAGGAGGTTGTAGCCAGGTGGGGGTCAACCTCTTTTTCCAGGTAACTAGTGACAGGATGAGAGGAAATGGTCTCAGGCTGTGCCAGGAGAGGTGCAGGTTGGACATCAGGAAGAAATTTTTCACAGAAAGAATTGCTAAGCAGTGGAACAGGCTGTGCAGGGAGGTGGTGGAGTTCTTTTTCAACCTTGATGATTCTGTTCTGTGATTCTAAATGTACAGTCTCCTTGAAGCTGCTTCTTGTAAGGCCATTGCACGTGGCCATACATTTGTGTGCCATACTTGAGATACTCAGGCTACATACAGGTGTGCTATAGATGCACGCTGCAGTGCTCTGCAGAGGTGCTGACCACTTCTGGAACGAGACCCATGCATATAGAGCCATCCTGATTGACCTGGGGTTATCCCCTTGTGCAGACATCTCCCTCTGCATTGTAACTGCCTGGTATTCCTATTAAATTGGTGAGATCTTGCCAGAATTATTTTTTCCAGAATTTCATTGTATGTGTACCATAAAAAGCAATAGGACAATTGTCCCTTGAAGCTGACTACTAGTCAGATTTCCCTTACTCTATAATCATTCTCAGAAGCAGCAGTTTCTTTTGAGGAAACCATTTTTATGTAGCTGTATAGAATTTAATGAAGTGGCTATTGTAGGAATTGCATAATGGAGCTGTTACTGTATGACACCTGAGAAAGCTCAGTGGAAGTTCAGCTTCTGAGAGTCTTAATATAGATGTTATTTCCCAGTGAGGCCTGAAGTTCCTAATACTTAGAAGGCAAGGAATATGATGTTGACAGTCAAAGCTATAATGAATGAATGTATATGTAGATTTTTATGTCTGCTGTCCAAGCCACTTCATGAAATATTTAGTCTCAGATTTAATTCTGCATGGCAAAAGTTTTCCCTTTGGAAGACTGCAAAGAGCCATAATAACTAACCAAATATGCAGCTGTAATCTCTCTCAGCTTCTTTTTAATGACACAGTTTCTCTCTGCAAATTTTGCTCTTTCCTCCCTGCCCCCTTTTTTAAGGAGGTTTGGTATCTTTCCCCTTTCCATAAAATGACATGCTCTTTGCTGCTGTTTTGAATTCCACTCTTTGAAAGTTATAGAAAATTTAATAAAACTGAATATTTATGAACCTTCATGAGACAAAATCATAATATAAGAATTCTAAAGCAGTGGAAGTATGACACTATTGTGTCCACTGATGAACACACACCATTGTTGGCATGAATGATTTCAAACTGAAACCTAAACCAGAAAATGTTTTCAGTCTCTTAGAAAGCTAACGAAATGAAATGGAAAAATGTGATTGAAGATTTTTGAAAATCTGATTTTATGTATGTGTCATATAGTTCCCGTATTTTTCTCCATGCCCATTATAATTAGAAATACTGTATTTTATTATACCATTATAAGCCTCTTTTTAGTGAAACTAAAGTTCTTGCAAAATGAAAACCACTTTTTCACTGTGAAGTATGTATTTTAGTATCTAATGCAAATATACATTTGTGAAAATCCAAAATAATTTATGAACAGAAAAAAAAATCTTCTAACATTCTCATTTTTAAAAAGTATTACTCCTGTAACGGAATTCTCTCTTATTTTGGATAGATGTTCTTGAAATATAAAAGACCGTAAACTGTTTAGGGTTGTTTACACACTTATTTGCTAGTTAAGTTTCAGAAATACTCTTTAATGGATGAAAGGATTTTGACAGTTATAGTAACACCATTCAAGTAACCTCAAGCACATTTCTTTCTGCACATTTCAGTAAGATGTTGAAAATTCAGTGGTAATGTGAATAGAGAGAGAACATGTCTCTAGAAAGGAACAACCTACATTTGAAATCCTCTATGAGAGATTTAATTTTAGAGTTGTGAGAACTGTCTCAAGATATTTGTATTTGAGGAGAGGATATCTCACAGCTGGTTAGGTATTACAATAGAGAGATAGTCTAAAATCTATACAAAATGAAATCCCATGTTTTCCCAGTTTAGGTCCCAGAAGTATATTTACATTAAACAAAACTCAGAGTACTGCCAAATAATCTGGAGAAGTAAGTAGCATATGATGTATAGCAGCTGTGGAGTCTTTGGTCTCACTCTGCTGCGTGGTATCTCTAGTCAGTTTTTGGTTATTAATGTTATCAATAGCTAATAACTGCTTTAGTACCTTCCAAGTAACATTAAAGAGAAAAAAACGTCATTTTATTGTGAGATTCAAGACAACAATAAGTAATCTGTAGGGTTTGTTCTGTGTACTTTTTCCTAAGAGGTTCGTCCTGCATCTTTACACTTAACTTCAAGAGGAAAACATTTCTGTTTTTCATCAGCAGCCTCAGAGAAGAGACTAAGGGTATGGTTTGATAATACAACTAAGTAAGGTTACAGCTGCTAGACCCCCTTCCTCCTCCCTGCATTCACCACCCCTCCCTTGTGTCATCTCCCTTGCTTTTTCTACCATTCATAGCACCAATTCTGCTCAATGTCCCAGAATAAAACATAATGTTTGCTGTCTTTCCACCAGCTGAACAGGCTGCAGTTTCCTCTGTTCAACAGCAGTGAATTATTACATCAACTCAAACCATATTGTCCAACTGCATCCTCCGAGTGAAGTCCAGTAAAGTGTTGGACCATCTTACAAGCACTCCTGTCTTAACAGTGATTAATCACCATGTAACACACCTCAACTATAGTGTATTCTTAGAATCATATAATAATACATTTTGGAAAATACCTTTAAGATCATCAAATCCAACAATTAACCTAGCACTGCCAAGTCCATCATTAAACAATGTCCCCAAGTGACGTATCCACATGTATTTTAAATACTTCCGGGGATGGTGACTTTACCATGTATCTGGGCAAGGTGTTCCAAAGCTTGACCACCCTTTTGATGAAGAAGTTCTTCCTCATATCCACCCTAAACCTCCCCTGGCACAACTTGAGGCCATTTCATCTTGTCCTATCATTTGTTACCTGGGAGAAGAAACTGACCCCCGCCTGGTTACAACCTCCTTCCAAGTCGTTGTAGAGAGTGAGAAGGTCCTCCCTGAGCCTCATTTTCTCCAGGTTAAACAATCCCAGCTTCCTCATATAACGTGTGCTCCAGATGCTTCACCAGCTCTGCTGCCCTTCTGTGGACACACTCAAGCACCTCAATGTCTTCCTTGCAGAGAGGGGCCTAAAACCGAACAAAGGATTCAAGGTGTGGCCTCACCAGTGCTGAGTACAGGGGAATGAGCACTGCCCTGGACCTGCTGGCCACACTATTGCTGATANGGTTACAACCTCCTTCCAAGTCGTTGTAGAGAGTGAGAAGGTCCTCCCTGAGCCTCATTTTCTCCAGGTTAAACAATCCCAGCTTCCTCATATAACGTGTGCTCCAGATGCTTCACCAGCTCTGCTGCCCTTCTGTGGACACACTCAAGCACCTCAATGTCTTCCTTGCAGAGAGGGGCCTAAAACCGAACAAAGGATTCAAGGTGTGGCCTCACCAGTGCTGAGTACAGGGGAATGAGCACTGCCCTGGACCTGCTGGCCACACTATTGCTGATACAAGCCAGGATGCCATTGATTGCCTTGGCCACCTGGGCACACTCTTGTGTACCAAGATTTCAACTGAAAGACACTTTAAAATATATGTAGGCACAAACGCAAATTAATTGTGTGAAATTTGCTCCTTGAGGCTGCCACGTAACTGTCAGTCATTGAGGCATTTAGCATGAGGCAGCTCAAATGCCTTAGTGAATCTACCTTACTAGTGGTCTGAAGGCTCAGAGGGTCCACAACACCAGTGGACAGGCAAGAAGCCTGTGGACACTTTTCAGCACTTAAAACTGATTGGAAGGACTCACAGTGTATCAGGATTACTGGGGACAAGTAATTACAAGTGTCTTTCTAAAGCTCATAAGGAGAGTGGCGTTATAGCTTCAGAGCTGACGTAAGGACAGAAAAATTGCTTGATAACTGAAGCAAGTATTTTTGAGCAGTCCTAGCCTGTTGATGTTGAGGAGGCTGTTCTACTTCAGTTTGTTTTGTTGGTGTGATTTATCCATATGTTTTATATGGCAGCGGTGAAGTGTATGTGAAGGAAGTTACTCCTTTTGTTGTGCTCTCATTTAATTTCTTTTCCTTTCCCAATCTTTCTAGACTCCATAGATGGGAAGCATGCTCGAAGGACTCAGTCCAGTACTCCTCTGGGAGAACTGTTCGACCATGGGCTGGATAGCTGGGCTACCTCCATTTTTGTGCTTTCCTTTTTTTCTGTCTGTTCCCGTGACAATGGGAAGACTGGAGTTTCTGTATATACAATGTATATATATTTAAGCATTGTCTTGTTTAACTTCATGTGTTCACACTGGGAGAAATATAACACAGGAGTTCTTTTTCTTCCTTGGGGATATGATATAAGCCAAGTGGTAAGTATTTATCATTCCTGTTTTGGTTTTATTTTTTTAACTATGTAATTGTTTTCACAATATTAAAGAAAGAGAAAAATAGAGCTCAAGGCAAATTTATTTGGCTGAGATATTGAAATATGTGAAATTGTATAACCCTAAAAGTAATTCAGAAATATTTCCTGCATTTGAAATAAAGGGATGCTCTTGAGCAAATTATCAGCATCAGAGATTCATTGCCTTGCAGGAGGAAAAAGACTCACGGCAAGCCTAGCAGCCAGATAGTGCCCATGAGAATGTCATTTTACTGCATTTTATTTGTGGTATTAACAAAAATTATTATGCTGTCTGAAGCCATAAGCAATTTCTCCCCAACACTGGGTTCTGAGACTTGGTGTGAATTAGTTCAAGTAATATCTATTATTAGACAGTTATACACTGCTAGAACTTCTCAAGTCTCCCTTGGTTCATAACAAATGTGGTAATGGAAATAACATTGTAACTATATAGTGACCATTAACTGTTGGCAAGTGAATTTACCCTTGAAAAAAGGCCAAGATCATATAATGGATGTCAAAAAGTTGTAGGGAATGACATTCAGTAACAGGAATTACATATCAGCCCACAGTCAGCCACAACTGAGTTCTTCACTGGCTTACAGCCCTACCTTGAGGTCGACCTCTTCAGAAACATGCCCAGGGCACCATGGTGAGTGGTGGCCTCAGAACACAAATGAGTAGCAGTAGTGACAAGTTCAGTGCACTTCCAAGAGCCCAGCACTCTGGACTGGCTTACCTGTTTCTTAGATAGACAAGCTCTTGCAGCCTGAAGAACATGGTTACAGTCTTCTAAACTTCCTGTCACAGGCATGAGATGAAAGGTACAGACAAATATACATAATTGAAAAGAACTTTGACAAATACTCAACTATGTTTTTTAATGGAAATACAATATTTGAATTAGTGGCTGCAGATGTATTGCTGTAAACATAATCAGAATGCAGTGGTTTGAGAACAACCAGGAGACGGTGGTCCAGCTGTGGTGCATCTGTGTCATCCCCTAGAAAATAGGTTCTGGGAGAAGAAGTTGGCTCAGAACTAAGACATTAGGCAGCCAGCTGGTCTGCAAGTTTCAGCCATATCTGTGTAAGGCTTCTTAGTGAAGTTCTTCCAGCAGGAGAGGAATAGCTGTGTTCAAACCAATTTCACTTGTTGGTCAGATGATCTCAGTATATGTGAATGTTTAGAACGCTCTGCTGGATTGCTACGGCATCCAAACTGTATTAGTATTTAAATCTGGGAATGGGTATCAACTAGCAGAGCAGTGCTGTTAACTCTGTCAGTGCCTGTTAGTGACCTATGCCCCTGGCACTGCTTTCCCATCTGGGGAATAATGCTAATAACATTTCCCTGTGTGACAGATTTGTGGTGAGGCTGGATTTCCGTAAAGTTTGTAAACTGCTTTGATTAACTGGGATGCAAGGTGCTAACAAGTGCTATTTCCTGTTCCCCTCTGATGCTGGATTGCTGTCCTGCATGCTTGCTTTCTAGTAACTTCTGTGATGATTTGGCTACAGTCAAAGTGATAAGCTTGTAAATACAGGGATTTTTTTTAAAATTCTATTTAGCACAGTTGTCAGCAGTGGTAGAAGACTGTGTGGTAGAAACTCTGTCAGTTTTCCCATCTGTAAAAAACAGTATTTATAGTTGTGATTGCCTATGAACAAAGACAAGACAGAATTTTTAGATGGAGGTGGTGTTTTTCTATTAGTCCAAACTATATTTCACGCACACAAGAAAGTACATAATGTATTTTTTTTTCCAGCTGCACTAACTAGTCTAGTGAAAGATCGTAATTCCCCTAAACATTTCTCTTGTTTTGTAAATCCAGCCAGCAGATTTGGTATGATGTGTACACTATTAAAGATAGCTTTTAATCTCCAGTTACTTGGCAGAGAAGATACTGGGGACAACAGCAAGTGGTTGATGATGAGGAAGAAAGACAGTGTTCCCCTTGCTGTTTTTTTCCCCCACTGCTTCTCTGCCAGATATTCCCACAGTCACATTTAGAGGCAGACACTGTGGAAGCACTTGTAGGCTGCTTTCAGACTGATTTCCAGTGTTCAGTTCACTATTTCCTCCTTGCTGGATTGCTGCAGGAATGCCCATCTCTTTGCATGCTTCAGTAATTTCACGGACAACGTGTTACTATTGCATTGGCATATCAGACACTCAGGGGGTCTGATCCCCTGCTTCTGGCTTTAAATTTGGTGGTAGCCAGGAGCTTTGGGCTTCATTATCACCACAGAACTCAAGCAATAAGAGTAGTTAGTATAAGCATGCAAATAGATAAGTGTTTACTTTAATGAAAATTTAACAGGCATGTGGCTCCCAGGACACTGCTGCTGAGTCAGCTCTGCTGTGTATAAACACAGACAGCCCGCTCACGTGCTCTGCCTTAGCTGTGGTATAAAAAGAGCTGATGTTCCTTATGAAAAAAATACTTCGTTATGGATAGGGAAATTTGTGGGACTTATGCAGATCACATTTTTCTGTGACTTGATGACTCATCACAACCGGTAACCCAATTATGCTAGCTGGGCTATAATTGGCACTCCAATTAGCTTTGATTACAGCAGACAGCCATTTACAGGAGGTCGTGGTTTGTAAACTTGAAAACTGGCTGTAATGTGCAGTGAGAGATACTTGGTCAGAGGGTTACGTTTTTGGATCCAGAATCAAGGAGGAGGCATCTGCAGCAGGGAAAGCCCTTACCCTCTCTCCTGCCTCCAGCACAAGGAGCTATCTTGTGCTGGCTCCTGAGTGAGCAGAAAAAGATTCAGGGAGGGGGATCTTGTGTACTGTAGCCTCTAGACAATTTTCCTACACTTTTGAGTAAGCACACCTATTGGAAAACCCAAGAATCACGCTCTGAAGAAAAGGCTGAAAAAGAAACCTCTGCTATAATCTGTAAGAAAATCTCTTGGATACATCTTGTGAAAACAAAGACTTTTTTTTTTTTTTGTCACAAGCCCAACTAAAGAAAGCTAATGTCTGCAAACTACATTTCTTGGAGAAAAAAAAAGACAAAGCTTTCCTGGAAAATTAAAACTTCAGGCTTTTTTTGCCATGTTAATTTTCACAGACATCCTCTTGATTTGTCTGTTTTAAAGATCTGTTTTCCTCCCAAAAAAACTTAATATTACCCTAATGAAATACTCACCTAATCCTGCTGTTACTTTTCATAAGCCGCTGCAGTTGACTTCATAGAAGGGGAACAAAATACTTATTTTTCCATAATATGATGTAGTGATACCTCTGCTTTCATTGATGCTGCCTTAAGTGTAACAGGAGGTCCCTTTATATACTTAAATGAAAGTTTAGAAGTGCAAAGAAGAGCTGCGGTAGAGCTGGAGCAATCCCGATGATTCCACTCTCCTTCCTCTCCCCAGCCAAAAGGACAAGCTCAAAAGCAGCACAAGCAGCAAAATGTGAAAGGCAACAGGCGTGTCTATCTGACCCAGCCCTTGCCCTGTAAGGAGAAGATGACCAGAAATCCCATATATAGGGTCATGCCTGAAGGGATGGGTGCTTGGACCATGAACCCTGGGTTTTTTGTTTGAGGTGCTTTCCCAGCTGCTTCTGCATGAGGGCTTTGGACAGTACCACGCAGAGTCCCAGGGACAGCACTCTGCCTGCCTTGGAACTCTGAATAAATTAAGTACACAATGCAGATAGCAACTGAAATATTGTAAAACTTCCTCTTCTCCTTCCTTTGAGCCCAAGCAGGGGTAGGTTTTTTTTTTTTTTTTGCATGCCATACACCAGGTTTTCTTTTGATAAGCTTTTTAAAAAACTCATGCTGAAATATATTTCATATGACCTTTTCAGGGGATGTACCGTGGCAGCCAGTGTTTTAGGAACTGGCAGAGAAATCCCAAGCAACGCAAGTGCACATCACATCTTGAAAAAATTTCTACCTATTCTGAGTGGCAAAAAAAGTTGTCTATTAAAAAGCAAAATAAAGATACAAATGTCTTGTTCGATGATCACATTACTAGGATTCACAATTTAATTTTAGTTAAACAGATATTGCCTTCCAGAGTTTTTTTGCTTTGAAGCGTCTGCAGAAAGCGCAGCCTTTCTTATGATGAAATAATACTATTATTTAATTTCAAAGGTAGGAGCAACCTGGAATTGTTGAAGCAAGAGAACTGATAGTGGTGTGGAAGCAGTGCTGGCCAGACCATGGTGTCTGCTTCAGGCAGCCTCCAGACATGGCTGGAAACTGAACACAGTGCTCAGTTATCTCAGGGAAACCCCAAGGTGTGTCTCTGTGAAATTTAAACAGAAGAACCTGCTGTGCACAGGCTCTTTCTGCAGCAGTTTGCTTCATTCTTAACCACTTGATCGTGATTCTGTGCAAACCTTTCTTGGTTAATTAATCTTCCATGTGCCTTTAGCTGTTTACGTATCATGTCTAAATGCAAAGTGGTCTTTTTAAGAAAAAAAATCTATAGGCTAAATTTGCAAATTTCAACTATTTATTGAAGGAAAAAACACTGAGGAAAAATTAAAATGGAAAAATTGTACATCACAGTGAAGCTAACTCCTGTTGAATTCACTTGTAGAAAATCATTCTTGCTCTTTTAGACAAGTGTCACTTTTAGTTTCAGAAGAAAAAAGTAACCTTGTGCTTTAAATGACTTTCCTTTCTAGATATTCAGTTTGAGCACTGGAAAATATTTCAACACATAAACAAATAATGCTATAGCAATATGTTAGTGAAATTGAATATTACAGTAAAATTAATGTCATGTTTTATGGAATCATAAAGAATTTAAAAACATACCCACATTTCTTTTTTAAAGATGAGAAAGCATTTGATTTTTTTTCACCATGTAGAATATCACACAGCATACTAAATGTGCCTGTGTGTAAAACAGAAATGGCAAATCATGTAGGAGAAAAAAAATTATGTACACACACAGTCTAGGATACTGTGGTCACAAACCCCATACCTACAGTATTGGAAAGACGTGAAAGAGTTGGTGATTTTAAAATATCAGATATTTTAGAGAATAGTTAAAAGGCTAGGAGTTAGAAGACTTTGAGGGGTAATCACAATGCCTCGTGATGATATAGAATTTCCAAATGCCACATCAAAGAACTATTCTGATTTCACAGAGGAGCAAGATGATTATGTTGCTGTGATTTACAAAATTTTGACGAAACATCGAGCCCACTCAGAGGCCAGCTTTTCTGCTGTCAGCCATATCAGAGGGCCTACAAATTAACACCTTGTATTTCCAGATTTTTCTCAGCATAAGTACTCCTCATCCTCATAGATAAGGCTTTGGCAAGCCAAAAATGTTCCTGGTCAGATGCTGCAGTGAGTCAAAATCCAAGATTGTATATGTCTGACACTATACCTTGCTATATAATCCTCACTTGTGTTATTTAGTTTGGACTTCTCATGTTACAAAAGACTGCAGTTATTTTTACTTGCTAATGTCTACATTTATATCTGAAAAGTACTAAAGCTGATCAGTGGTTGATTGATGATTGATTTTTACCAGCAGTGCCTTTAAAGGCAGTTTGTACAGCTGATTGACATACTTACCTTTCACTAGTAATTTTGACAATCTCAATTTTTTACTAATACAGCTTAGATCAAGAGACACAGCTGCCAATTTCACATCCTTACAGCTTTCTACAGGAGGTCTTTGATACTGACTCAGTGATGTCAAAACAATAAGTCCTTAGAAAGCAACACACAAAAAATTTGAAGCCAAAAGAGGGTTTTTTCATACACTACATCTGTTAAAGAAGATGCAAACTCAACCCGTGAGTGCTGCATCACCAAATCCCAGAGCAGGGCGTTCTCTGAGAGAGCTCACTGCATCCACACACCTGTTCCTAGATGTGTACTGACATCTGACAGTGATGCTCATGACTGGCCTGCCAAAAGTACTGAGTGTAATAATGGATAATACTGATGTTCTTCTTTTATCATTTGCCAAAAAAAGTCTGTTCAGGAGTCAACGTATGAAGGTAAATTCAGTCTCCATCAAAGCCAGCTGGAGTTTTGCCATCAACTTTGATGGGGTCACAATTCCATCCCTCATGTCTTATGGATAATATAGTGCAATTTCTTCAGAAAACCAAATGTTAGCTCTGATTTAGTGGATTACAAAACCCATTGCATGTCCTTCATTTAGACCAAAGTTTGACTCACTGTCTTCAGTGTCTAAGATGTAACACTCACTAGTGCCTGCTCTTCTCTGTCACAGATCTGTTGTGCTGCTTGTTCTTCCACAGGCTATTCAGACTTCCAATTCTACAATGCTGCATCCATGCAAAAACTCTTAAAGAGCTCCATACTGATAGGGCAAGAATCTTGAATTTAGATACAGAGAAGTAAGTGAAGTGAAATATAGTGTTATGCACGTGTAGTAGGGAGTTTGAAGTGGTGTCAATGTTATGCTGTTAATCTGTGACCTGAAACAGCCTTCTATTTAAAAAAGAGATTTTCAGTGTATCTTAAAGCATTTAATTTATTAGAAGACTGAAATGTGTTGGTTGAAGTTAAAATGAAAAAACCATATACATAGTAAAAAATTAGTATTAAAAACTCCTAAGTAATACATAGTAAAATCTATAATACAAGTAAATCTGGAAAACGTTTGTCATCCCAGAGTAAGTGCCTGTATTGAATGGAAAATACAAATGTTACTGAATGTTACCTGGGAATATATGATGAATAAATAGATGCAAATGCAGTTTTCTAAATGGCATTATAATGAACATTGTGATTTTAATTTAGAGATGAAGTGTAGCATGAAACATACTTATGGGCCCTATGGCAAAACTGAGCAGCTAAGAACAAAACAGCCTAGAGAAAGAGCAGGGCAGCAGTCCCTGCGAGCTGGGTGCTGGCAGCAGAGGGGGCTGCAGGGGGTGGGTGGCCTGAGCTAAGCAAGGAAACGGGTTTCAAGGGAAAGAGGGGTCCCTTGGGGAGGTGGGATCAAGGGCACAAGAAATTGGGAACCACTGAATGATACACAGTGCTGCTTTTGCTTTTGTTACACATCTGAAATGGTAGAACTTCAGTTTGTGCCATGAACTGTAGGTGGTGCTGCTACAGATAGTAGAGTCCATGAGAAAGGTAGTGTAGGAGCTATAGGGTTTTGGCTGCATTAAGATTTCTAACCTTAGCTGTGTGACAAAATTAACTCTGAAGAGAGAGCAGAAACTGCATTTACATCTCTGCTGAAACTGATGGCACTTCAGCAAGTGACTCATGAGTCTCGTCTGTGCATCCTTTCACTCCTAATGACACCTGACTGTGTTTCTTTAAGTGTTCTGTAATGATGTGATCTGTCAAACAAATTCAAAATCAGGGAGGACTTCAGCTCACTCGTCTTCTTTTTATTTCTTCACATCCAATTGATTTTTTTAATAATTATTTCAATTGAGCTTAGGTGTTTTTCTCCTGCCTCAGTTATTTGAAATGATCAGTTCAGTGGGCTGAGCTACAAAAATAACCACATTGCTAATTCTGAAGTTTGTATCCAAAAACAAGAAGGTGCATGTGCAGTGGGGAGACCTGGCATTTAGAAGGCATTTAGAACTTAGGTGTGTTGGAAAGGTAAGTCAATAATACCACATGAAAACAGATGCACACATTAGCAGGGAAGTTGCTTGCTTACTGTATTTCATACATTTGAAATAATTCTGCTGGTGACCCTGCAAGCTGCTTCACTGCTTAGAAGTAATTGTTTTGGGATGGCAGTGTAAAGTAAAGTGGGGACAGGAGGTAGCTTTTTTTTTTTTACTTTTGCATTAAGATCATAAGTGAAATTCTGTGTCTTTAGAAGTAGAGAACTGAAAATATGTTATCTTTTTCTCTATAGGTATTAATAGCAGCGTATCTGCTCACCGGTGCTGTTGGTGTGGAAATCTGGCAGAAGCCTTTGCTGCTTGGTTATTACATTACAGATATATTAGTAATCTTGCTTATAGGTGAGTGTCCAAATCTATGCAAAAATGTACTCCTTTTTAATTATTTTGATAAGAGATTTGTTTTATATTTCCTTCTTTCTTTTTTTTCTTTTGTAAGTGTTGGCTAGTAGAAAAAATACATTAATAGAACTGATTAAAATATTGGAAAACTTTTAAAAAGTAGATGATTTTGAATTTTTTTTCTTCACTGAATTACTATCTGTTGCACACAAATACTACAGAAAATACGCCTCATCTGTGTGTGCACTTAAGTGCAGTGTGCTATGTGGCTGGCTCCCAAAGCCTCAGGAACTCCTCTTGTCACTCAGGTAAAATGTTACTCTACATATATTCTAAGTTTAATGTTTTGGCCTGCAGCACACTATGTTCCAAAACATTATGAATAGAAAGAATGAAGACATTATTTAAATAATCTTAGAGGCAAAACTGTAAATATGAATAAAAATCAGGTGTTTTCTAAGCTCTTCTTTAGAATTGCTTTCTGAACAGAAGTGATGCATTTTTCATACCCAGCAATAGCCTATTTGCTCATTATTAGATACTGTCAGTGTAGTTTGAAATAAGCATCAAGGGTTTTTTGACTGCTATAGCTAGACTGAGAACAAGAGCAGTTACATTTTAATGACTTAAAAACATGGTAGTCTTACCAAAAAATATGTGTATGCAAAATGGCTTTGATGTGTTGCTTGGGAGGTGAAGAAATTAGCATATATATTTTAGGAATTTTGATATGAGCATACAAGTGATGAGAAGAGGGCATCAAAACACCTGTTTGACACAAACACTCTGGATTTACTTCTCAAGAAATGTCTTCTGCTTTTGAGCCAAATGGAGGACTTGGATACAGGCACTCACCTAGTGTCAACTTGGTAGGAGCCATCTGAGTATTTTGGGAGGGACTTTTGAATCCACTGCATTGATATGTGGTCTCACCTCCCTCTCCTATGGTGAGGTCTTCAGCAAGTACCGTCTCCTGTCACAGCAGTGCTTCCCAGGATTCCCAGATTGGAAAGGACCCTGTGTTCAGGCTGTGCTTTCTAATGAGTAGCATGTGCAAGGACATGGTTTTATGCTTTACCCAGAGTATAAAACTGACTGTGTGAGAGCAAGATTATATGATCTTTTTCTTGTTGGGCCTGATTTAGGCACTCTGAGGAAAAGAAAGGAAGGGTAAAAAAGCAGTGGTTGGCTTTTCAGTAGTCAGTGAATTATTGAGCTTGATAAAGGTGTGGCTGGAGTGATTTGTGCTCTCAAAGCAGCACTGCAAGTCCAGGGGAGATGGATGCTGGCTCACCCAGAAGCAGCAAGTTAGGCCAGCTCTGGTGGTAAGTGGTAGCAGGGGCCAGTGCATTGAGCACTCATGTTCTGTGCTATGCACATCGCTGCTTTGGTTCCTGCCACTAAAGCACATGCCAGCCTGTTCAGTGAGTACATTGATGGCTTCCCTTGCACTTGGGAAGCCATGGATGAAGGTTTAATTCAAACTGTTCAACACAGTGGGAAGGTTTGTGGTAGGGAAGCATGTCAGTGTCATCAGATCTGCAGAAGTGAGCATCCTTTTTCATAGTCTACCAAAACCAGCTGCAAAGCAAGGTTTGATGAACTGTTCCATTAGCATTAGGAAGAAGTACTGCTTCTGTCTTCTGTGGTATGTTTGAATGAATGGATCCATGAGCACAGAATTGAGTATTTTCTCTAATATCAGAGTGGCATAAGTAAGAGCCAAAAGATTTCTTTAAAAAACAATATGTTTCACACACTATCCACAATGCCATTAATATGGTGACTTCTGCAGCATAATTATAGTTAAGTGCAGGTTTATAGTATGCAAAAAATGGTCTCGGTTGACTCTCTATTGCAGAATCATCACAGTGCTTAGCAAATATCTTAAAAACATTAAAATATTAAAAAAGTAGAATCCTTCCACTGAGAAACAGGCTGATCCAGAAAGCACTGCCATTTCACCACATATTTGATTCTCAGGTCAGCAATAGTGATTAAGGTGGTTATCACTCAGTAACCTGTGTGTAGTGACTGTGGATATATAAAGTTTCTAGAAGCTTGTGATAAACTGCAGAACCCCACTGTGACTGCAGAAAAAGCACCCATCTAACCTACACCAAGGGCCAAGCAGCCAAGAAGACTGAATTATTTTCTCCCTTAGAGAGACTGCATCAAGTGTGTCTTGCTCAGCTGGAACCATTTGTATCAGAGACCCCACTCTCTGGCATGCTCAGTTAAATTCATTTGTGGCTAGTTAAAAACAAAGCAATGTAGTGGGCCTCTGATGCTTTTTACAAGTTATTTTCCCAGGATCCTAAGAGGAGCCATTAAACTGTAACTGGCTGTCCTTAAGCATCTGATGGCATTTAGTAGTCACTAGTGGTCTTTCTAACAGTGAATCTGTAGCTGCTCCATCAATACTTGGCATTTGTTTGGTGCTTTTACTGTTCTGTACGCAACAGGAGTTCAGCTGCTGAGCCATCACCTCTCTGAGAACAGCTGGGCTTTAGCTAGTGCCTTCTGTAGTAGAAAGAAATCCAAACAAGATGTACAAGAGTGTTTTTCAGATGTCTTTCCTGGAGTTTCTGGGGGAAAAAAGAAGATAGCCCATGTATAACCGAAGGATGAACTCTGCAAAAGCATCTCCTCAAAGGAAGCTGTGGTATCACCAGGCAACATTCACTCATTGAGAATAATGGAGTTTTTATCAGGTGCCAGAATACACAAAGATATACATAAAAGTGCAGCAATACTGGTGTTTAGATTAGATGTTTCAGGAAAGCCTCCCAAGAGAGCTTAATGTATGCTCCTGGGAACCATCTGGCACACCGTGAACACCTCTGGGAAAGCCAAGCCTTGGGCTGTTAAGCAGTGACCTCGCAGAACTGCTCTCTGAAACAGAGAAACTTCTGCATAGTATTTTATGGGAACTTTTCAGCTGTCCAGCAAACACAAACCTGTAATTTTCACAGGCAGTGAGAGCAATTCCATCCTTCAGCTCCGAAACACACACATAGCTGGACACCAAACCAACAAAGATGGTCCTTCTCCTGTTTCCAGAGCATGTTGTCCTGGCTGCTAGGCAGAAATGCCTTTTCTCTCCTAACATGAAAGCAGACAGACCCTTCTAAAGTTATGTGCCTCTGTGCTCATCTGGAACTAATTACTTCTGCACTCGTCAAGGCTCCTGTGGATGACACTCCAAAAACTCTCTTGGGGGTTAACCACAGTTGTCCCATAGCATTATCTGGCTAAGTAGGGTCCCTTCAAAGGGCAGCACCAGGGTGAGAGCTCTCATTTATTTTCATCGCTCCAGGGCGTCCCAAATGCCTAACATTCCCTGTCACCATGCTATCAGGTTGAGAGCAATATAAAATATTTACAATAAGCATTTTAAAACAGTCAATCCTGCACATAAGGTCTAGTACCCCAAATGATGCTGTAGACTTCATAAGAAGATTTTCACTGACAGGTAGGCATCTGTAGTTCAGGGAGCAGCATTACTAATTGATGATGGTTTCTGTCTCACATTCCTATTAAATGACCTGTAGGTGCCTATTCTAAATGAAGCATTTCCTGTGCTTGGGACATTCATGTTTGCTATCTATGAGATAGTTTTTTATAATATCTAATAAAATCTGAGTTCAGATTGCAATTTTCTTCTCACTGAAGACATGCATCTTACTGGACCTTGTTTTGTGTATTAAATTTGTTCAGAATTGACTGGAGGGCTCAGAAGTTATGGTGGAATGTTCACAAGCAAGCAACGTTATCATGTTAGCTTTATTCCTTAAGAAAGCACATTGGTAAAATGACCCCTGGATGCAGAGAAAGTTTCCTGTTCCTCTTCAGTATTTATTGCAACCACAAGAATAGGTTTTGTGGGTAAAGGATTACTAAAGCATGGAGTGGATATGTTGTACTTCATCAGTGTGTGGCACATGGGGCAGATCATTCTGTAATCCAGACATGGTTTCACATTCAAGTCCACTCTATCTGGTCAGCAGTGCCCAGTACTGAAGCTTGTGGCAAAGCTGAGACAAATTTTCAAAGTGCATGTTTGAACATGAAATGTGAATTGAGTACTAATATCTGTCAGATTTCTAAAACTTGAACTTTCTTTTAGAGATGGGGCCAAAGCATTCAGAATTTTTTTCCTTTGATGTGCACTGGCTTGGGTTCTGTGCTGACTTCAGCAGGGTATGTTCCTTGAGGTTCACTCTTCTCTGAGCTACTTAAGTACATAATATGAGAAGTAAATACATAACTCAATACATAATAGCAGCACAAACGTAATGATGAGACCAAGCCATAACATTTGAAACAGGCCAAGAATTTGAATTCTGTCATAGAGGGAAAGCACAGTTATCCCTTTGAAACAGGGCCTTGTCCTCGCACTGTGTCCTACATCTTGTGTATCAAAGGAGGACACAGAAGTCCTTGCCGTGGGTGATCATACTGCAGCCTGCCCCTTTTGCAGTGTCAGAAAATGTTTAGGAGGCCATGGTCAAATTATAAGTTGTTTCTACTCCATACAGTTAAGTCATTCTGTAGTGATTTTCTATAGTTCCCATTGCAAAGTGGCTAATGGTTCTGCCTTAATGATGACTAGCTGAATGATTAAACGCTAAGTGACATGTTTCCCAAATGTTACTGCTCCAACAGGCTTTGACCAGTCCTGTTTGAAAAGTGTGATTAGCATGAGTTCGCTTCTACATGTCTGTCACCAATTTAACATTTATTAAGGCATTGTTGTGACAGATTGTACAAGATTGTTAAAATAAAGAGTGTGAAATATTCACCTGTCACTTGAGATATATATTTAAAAAGCTGTTGAGTTCATGTTCGGAGTAACTCCTCTGAACCAGGCAGAACAATAACCCAGAAAACTGCAGTGCTTGAGGCCGGAGGCAGAGCAGTGTCACGGGATGCTGCTTACAGGTGGGAATGAGTTCGGTGGTGTTAGCTGTGAGGAGTCATTTCAGGGGCAGTGGGAGCCCCAGGAGAAGGTCAAACAGGGGAGCTCACCTGGTGGAATCCTTCTGGAAGCCAGCCTGGTCTTTTCAAATAAAGGCACTGTTTCTGTGGTGCTTGGTTCTTGCTGTACCCAGAAAGAGAATGATGTGTGAACAGAACTGCATCAATCCATAAACTAATTCCTCAGTCTGTACTAAATCCCTCCAAATGGTAATTGTTATCTTACAGCTCAGTTCAAGAGACATAAATGCAGGGTGTATTTCCTTAGACACTGAAAAAAAGGTATAAAATCAACAAACACAATAAACACATCCCTTTTCACCAAACAGGACAAATGCATCCCTTTACAATCTTTATACTCAAGAAATATCTTAGAAGCTAAGCACCCAAAACCTATATCAACCATCTGCATGGAGACAGTGCTCATGTTTACATTGTTCTCTTAATCCTGTAAAATCATTTCATACTGTGTAGATCAGTTTGGGTGTATTTTTCATCCTAATGGATTCAGACTTTACAGGCTCAATTAAGTCTGAAAATTATATACTCATTTTCTAAGCTTTTTTTTTTCCTTTCAATTACTAAGTGGTTTTAAGTTTGCCATTTTATATAATAATAAAATGTAATTTTACAGTTAGTGGACAGCTCAATATGCAATTATCTGTTTGCACAATCAGTTAGAAGAATTGTTTTCTCAAAACATGCTTGAGAAGGTCACACTGTTCCATAAAAAACTGCTGTTCCAGTTACAAGTGCTTCTAAATGTTCATCTTCTGATGAAGCTTGCTTCCAGGCATTGATAACTGTGCTAAACATTCAGTGTGTTAAGATATTTTCATGTGTCTAGCTGCTCTAAATGTGCAAGAAATTTGAAAAAAAAGCCCATGGAAAAAGTGTTTAAATATTTTTCCCAGCTAATACTGAGACCTGAATATTTTAATTTTTTTTTTTTTTTTTAAATCTGGTGGCTAAGCAAGGTAAATTATAACATTCCATTTCTTTACAGCAAGCATTGACTATGATGAATTATTAATCTAGAGATAGAAAGACCAAGCTGTATATTGAAGAAGGCCATGCGGAGGTGTGGGCAATTGAAGAATGAGAGAGCAGGGTGATAATATTTCATTTGCAGCCTGGAATGCAAGTACAACTGTCTAATGTTAGAGAGTTGCTCAGCTTCTGCAATGTGCCCAGGAGAAGGTCTTCACAGACCTCCTCTCTGCCTCCCAAATGGGATGAATGCTCTGGAGAGTCTTTTTGGTGGGGGGGAGCATGGCAGGGACATGAACAAATTTCCTGAATGAATTCACACAGTTTCCAGTGTGGTGTTCACCTAAGACTGCATCCCTCTGTCACACTGTCTCATTTTTGAACCTTTAAGTATCAGAAAAGCCAGTCCTTAACAAATAATGTTTCAATACTTTTCTTAGGACAGTTTAAGGATGATTCACTTGTCAGAAATTTACCAACAAAGAGGATTTACTGTAGCAAAGGTGAAGATAAACAGCAAAGATATATGTTGTCCTTCCTTTGAAGCAGTATTATTTCTTTTAAAATAGTGGTTTAGACGTCTTGGAGTTGCTTTTTATTTAGCAGTGTTTACAGTCTATGAGGGTTTGTGTTTTCAGAAACGTGGCTACCTGCATCAGGCTGTTTGCCTCTGTCTGAGCGCCAGTACGGGACTGCTGGTTACTGAAATAGCATTTTCTAGAACGAAGAGTAGTGCCAGCAGTTCATTTCTGGCCATACCCTCTCTTTCTCTACAACAATCAAGTCTGTATTTCATGGAAGTGCTTAAATTAACTCAGTAAGTAACTGTGGCATGCCATAGTAACAACCTGACCGCCTGCAGATCTTCAGAAGTCCTTAAATTTAGTTACATGAGGGTTTAAAATGCTCTCATGTAATGAAACTAAAGTAGATTACTGTTACTCTTAATAGTGTGGGAGACAATGTACTGTGGTATTCATCATGTTACCTTTGTTTAAATTATTATTAATTTACTCGGCTGTATCGCACAACATCTTATTGTTTCAGAATTGAATTTGAAAGCACCAAATGAAATCTAAAATTGATGGGAATTACCTTTTGATCTTTTTTACACACCTGTGGATGGATGGATAGATAGGTAGACAGATAGATAGATATCTGTGGATGTATGTGAGTATCTGTGTGTTTATATACCTATATATATTTGGAAAACAAGATAATGCCATAATTTCTGACATGTCTTTAATCCTGAATTTCTGAATGCTTAGAGATTTGTTTGTTTGGTTTGTTTTTTATTTTGTTTGTTTTTTAATATGGACAAAATAATTCCCAGTAAAGAGCTTTAAAAATGTTTATTTCTCTGAAAAGGGAGTCCAGATAGTGCAAGGCAGAGGACTGACGATAGGATTGTACCTAAATCCGAGGATTTGGGCTTGATACCTTCAGCCTAGCGTGACACAAGAATTTACTGTGTGTATCTGTGCCACCCATCTGTGCTTTGGTATTTCTGCCTTTAATGTTGCCCTGTGTTCTTACAGTTGGGTCTTGGATTTTAAATCAGTTGGAAAATGGGAAACCATGAAAGGAGAAATTAAAAAATAACTGGAGGAGCAGTAGTACTTCTAAGAACACTTGAGGAGTTCTGTTTTCTTTAATATGTTAAAAATGTCTAAAGCACTAAACTTGGATTTTTAAAATTATTTTAAAGTAAAATATGTGCTTTTGGAATATTAGAAAAAAAAAGGTTCTGTGGTCATCACTTGGGCAGTGCCTGGATGGCTGAGTTCCAGAGAGTCAGCAGTGGGTTTGCTTTCCAGGCTGCACCTTTTGTTCCCCAGAGCAGCAGGGAATGGCAGCAATGCGGATGCAGCAGTTTAGCTTCTGGGCACAAAGGGATCCTTAATGCCAATTAAAAAGCAGACTTAATGAGTACCAAAAGCAGCCCCCAAGCCAGGCCTCTTTAGCTAAAAAAAGATGGGAAAGCAACATGTTGTAGGAAATGATGGAATTTTGAAAATCCCCTAAGAAACAGGGGAACACCCTTTGCTTTCCCTGTTGCATCCTCAGCTCTCACTCTGCTAAAAACAAAGCTGTGTTAAAATACAGGGGAGTAACTGGTCCCATTCGGAAAGTGGCTTTTAGCTAGCTGGGGGACTGTTTGTGGTCAGTGTGTTATTTCTAACTAAAATGGCACTTCATAAAAATAACAAATTGTTGGCAACCATTGCTCTTTGAATTCTATTTCTAGTTCTAGTCTCTATTTCTGTTCCTCTCAGTTGCTTTTCTCCCAACAAATCAAACTGCAGGATTGCAGCAGGAAATTTAGATTTAACCTCAAGAGTCAATGTTTTGTCTCATGTCTGCTCTAATGCAATACAGATGTTGGAACTGCTGTACGTAACTCAAGATTTTATTGAACTAGCCCTCCCTGCCTAATAGAAAACATAGCTAACTGGAGTGCACATTAAACACAGATCACTCTGAAGGCACTAAACCTGTGAATTTTAGAAATACATTGGCAAAATACTTGGGATATTACTTCAATGGCACATCCTCCAGCTGTTTGATAGGAAGTTTCTGCCTCTTTATCTTACTTGTTTTGAAAAGCAAAACCAAGAAGTAAACATGAAAAAAAAAAAAAATGTGATACCTGAAATTATTTACTTGCTGGATATTTTTTTTCTGGTTCTTTGTTTCCTTCTCTTTAAAAGATAACCAGCAGGACTGGAGAGACAGATTATCTGTTGAATCCCTTTTTACTTCTCTTCTCCAACTATCCTGCTCTCTGCTATTCTTGCATTTTTCTTCATTTTCCTTCTCTTGAGTTGTCACTGTGGCCAGAGTGTGCTAAACACTTGGGTATGTCTTTGATGAGGACTGAACAGTAAACACTGACATTTCTCAGGACTCTGCTGTGCCACGTTAGCCCCAGTACAAAGTCATCTGAAATCTGCTCTTTCCGCTGTTTTTTTCATTCTTTTCCCCCCTTATTTCTAACAATGAGATTAAAGTTTTCTACTTTTCTGTACAAACATTACACCATATTTCTTAAATGAGATTTTTTTTTTTAGGTAAAAATCAGAAGATTTAGCACATCAGGATGCCTTTCTCACCCATAACAAAATAGGAACTATGTATTAATTTAGTGCACTAAACCAAATCCTCATGCCTTATAATGTAAAAGCTGGGCAGAAATGTGCTACCCAGAGCAATCTTCAAGCAGCAAATAGACCAGGGAAAAGCCCTCAATACACAAAAAGTGTATGTGGGGGATAAACTAAACCAAAGAGCTCTACAGAGAAATACAGAGATTAAAAAAGTCTTACGTGAGTTTTCACCTAGTCAGGCTGACTGATATGGTGGCTTTTTTTGTTTAAATCTCAAACTTCCACTTCTTTCTGGAGGTCTTCTTTGACCCTTGGGTGGACCAATGTGTTCTGGATGTGGGTGTTAGAGGGGGTACAGCTGGGTCTGCAGGCAGCTGTGGGGCTGCTGGCAGCTGTGTTGGTAATCCCAGCAGCAGTGCAGATAGACACAGCATTAGCAAAGGTGAATCCTTGTGTGCCTTGTGGGTTAAAGCTGAGCTCCAGAAAGGCCACTCACAGCTGTATTAAAAAAAAGTAGTAAAACCTCCTCACTCGTTCGAATGATGGACATATCATGAAAATTAATTCATTTTAGCTATTCTCTCAGCATAACAGATCATTAGTTGGCCCTTAAAATACTGAATGATAAACCTGTTATTTCCCCAGTAATGTGAATAGCCCTGTTTGAGGTTAATTGTCTTTCTGTATATTCCATTGGAAGGCTTTTGGTGTAAGACTTGGTTTTTTTCTACATAAACAGCAGCTCATGCAAAATACGGCTGTCCTGGGTCCTGTATGAAAAATAATTTGCCCTACCTATTAGCCACAACAGAAATTTTAAACTCCTTTCTGGTCTTGTCACTCATTATACAAGCAAATCTGTACCAGCAACTGTTTCTCACAGCTAATTTCTGGAGAAAAAGAGGAAGGGTTTATTATTGCCTAAAGCCTCCAAACTCACTTTGTATCCTTTAATGAGTACAGCAATACCAAGTAATTTTTAAAATAGCACATTAGCTCTGCTATCATATGAGAAAATTCTTGAGGTCATCAGTATAGCATTACATGTTAATCTTTTTCTCTTCCAGGCTTCAGTTTATTTCTTTCATTTCCACAAACACTGTACAATATTCACAGGTAAGTTAATTAACATTAAGTAAGTTCTATCCCCTCCCATTTAATTCTGTATATTTAAGGGTTTCCTCACTTACAAATAAATGTAATACTTGAAGTAGCCTAGCTTTTCATCCAAATGCTGTCCTGATAACGCAGTAGAAGGTTTTTCAAGTCAGTTTTCAGAATCTGACTGGTTTCTTTTCCATGTTTACAACTCTCTCCTTTTCGTTTCACTTGCTGTTCTCCAGGCACTCTCACAGTGGTCCTGCACAGTAAACTGATAAAAGCTCTGTAGTTACAAACACTGTATTTTATTTGCAATCAAATGTGATTTGTAACTTCTGCCTGCCTAGGTAAAATTCTGTAGCTGATCATCCTGCATTCTGTGAAGTACTTCTTGTCTTCTAGGTCCTTCTGTAAAAGTGTCCTCTGTATGAAGTCTGCAGATAATTGCTGTCAGATATAAGCTAGGCAGGTGGCAAGCTGTGATTACATCTAAGAGCTGGCTTGCTCCACCTAGGAATTTTATCCACAGTTAGTTTATACTCTGATGGCCTATTTTTATTAATACTGCCTGCCTTCCACTTGTATTTGCTGGCTCATTTCAGTCATTGGTCACTTGAGGTCTCTCAGGTCCTAAGTGTCTGGGAGGAGGGACTGTGACTGCCTTCAGGAATTAGTGGAAATTAACATTTAAATTTTGTAGAGACTATAAGACAATATCTCATTGCTCCTACACAGCCCTTTTTGAGTTGTGCTACTCAGCGTAGTTAATAAAAGCACAAACAGCCTGGAGTTTGAGGCAGGAAGAATGGAGTGTCAGGGGATGTGGGGCAGGAAAGGCTGAGGACTTGTAGAAAGGCTGGGCTGTGGCTCAGGGGGCTGGGAAGCAGCAGTGCAGGGGATTCTGCTTTGGGGACAACTGAGGGAAGGACAGAGGCGCCTTGTGCCTGTCAGCCCCTGCCAGCAGCAGCATTTGCCCCAATAAACATGTAGATTTTGTTTTCCTTCCTTTCATGTCAGGACTTTTGTTTACTGTTTTCTTTTCCAAGTCATCATTCAACACAGTTCCTCTCAAGCCTTCTGCTGGGTTTGTCATTCCTCTGAACAGAAGGGCACAGTAATTTTAAACATCCAGTCAGGTTTGCTTGAAGGATGCACATACAAGCGCTTTGGTGATGAGGGATTTGAGTTTTCCAGTTGTCTCCTCTCTTTCTTCATCCTAATGCCTGTTCTCAGTTGTTATTTTAGGAGAAGAGTATTCTTTTTTTGGCATGAGAGAGATATTTCTTGGATTTTTGTCTAGCTGTTTCTATAAATACATATGCTCAGAGATTTTAAACAGGACATTTCCCAGTACACTTCAAACACAGAATTGCTCTTCTGAACTAGTGGTATGAAGGAATGGTTTAATGGTAGTGAACTTTAGTAAATTAAACCTTCTACTCCTTTTATAACCATGGAATGAGGTTTGCTTGAGTGGAAAAGATGCAAGATATAGGCAAAAGCTGTGGATCTTATAGTTACCATTTTCTTAAATTACATAAAATGCAGTTATTTACTACCTTTAAAAGACAGCTTAAAATAGCCAAGAAAACACAACATATCATTAGTTTTCCTGTACTCTAATTAGCCAAAAAAGCCACCCTCTTAGGCTGTACTTGGACAATGGTACAGTATTGTCTAGCAGCATCACCTCTAGACCTAAACAACAGAAATACCTGCCAGCCATGTGCTTGACTCTGCTGCCACTGAAAACATGGGGTGCATTGACTGAAACAATTTCATGTCTCATATTAGAAGTTTCATCCTCTAAAACTATATATTTTGAATTCACAGTATGCCTGCATGCCTGAGAGTTCTGCAGCTGACTGCGTGAGTTTAGTGGTCTGTTGCCAGGCAGTGGTAAGCAGGTGAAGCTGAACAGGAGCTATGTGAATAAACCAGTATAAATTAACTAAGAAATAAATGTAACTTGGGCATAGTACCATTTCTTGAAGAATGTCTAAATATCTAGCACATTTGCACAGGTAGCTGTCTTGCAAGAGGAACTCTTGGGCTAAGTTTAGGCTAGAGGTTGAAGTTTCTGTGGGAAATAGAATGGATAAATTCTCTTATTCCATAAAATGTCTGTATTTACTTACAGAGCACGTTTAAAGAAAACACTGAAGAATGATTCTCTATATGAAGGACTCCTACCTCTTGTGTCACCTCTGTTGCTGTTCGTTCTTCTTACAGTCTGGGTGGTTTTATCTCCAAGCAACATATTAGCAAAGCAGCCAAGACTGTTTTTATGGATGGTTGGGGTTGCTTTCTCAAACGTTATTGTAAGTATATTTGAGGTGGTGGTATTATTTAGAGAGAGCTTTTTATTTTTTATGTGAATAAACAGAAGGGAGCAGAAAATGCAGCTAAAATCAGCAGAGTCACTCAGCTCTTCTACCTCTGCATTATGCTCTATCTTATAAAAATACACCACAAGACTTGTCTGGACCAGGGACACTTACAGTACTGAAATACCTTCTCTGCCACAGCATAACACTGTTATAAGGGTTCTGCTTGGGGGTTTGTTTGGTTTGGTTTTTTTTTTTTTTGAAGGGGGGGTTTGTTTGTTTGTTTGCTTTGATTTGTGGGGTTTGGGGATTTTTTATTTGATTGTTTGGGGTTTTTTTGAGGGTTTATGAGGGTTTTTGAGGGCCTAGGGAGGTCTTACTTCCAGAAATATAACAGATACTCCCCAACATACAGACAAAACTGGGAACTTTTCAAAGTAAAAAGAAGGTCAACACAGGCAGAGATTTACTGGCAAGAGTAAAGGGGTTGTAGCTTCCCCTTGCTCTTGTGCCCATCAGTGTGGTACATGTATTCCTGTATCCTGCAGTCCAGCTGATCCTACATTTTCCCTTCACCGCTTAGAACAAGGCTGTACCACTGACAGCATGTTTTATGGAAAGATGTAAACACATGTAAGGGCCTTGTGACAGGTCTCTGCCCACAGATTAGTTTCTCCTATACTACATCATTTTGACCAGTTTTCCCCCACTAATGCCTTGGAGGCAACATAAACCCCCATGAAGTACTAGCATGGGAAGCCAGACAGTGGTGCTGAGCACTGCAGGTAACCCAGGGCTTTCTTCTCTGGAGGAAGCCCTTTGCCTCTCCTCTTACCTGGAGAGTAGCCAAGCAGAAAGGTGTTCTTCCACTTAAGCTAAAAATACCCTAGAGGATAGTGACTAATGTCAGCTTAGGAAAAGTCTCCCAGACCATCTGAAATCATGTCACTGAGCAATGCTACATGGGATTTAAAAAGTGAAAGGCTTGAAGGGCCTTGCATTATGAGACAGATCTTCAGAAATGTGGGATTTTAAAAGAGAAAGCATAACCCCTCTAGAAATTTGCATTCAGGGATGGAAAAGAAATCATAACTGTGATGTTTGCTAGAGGTACCCTATAAATGTACATTTCTGAGGGTCACAAATTAAACAGTTCCATCTTAAAGATGAGGTTATTTTCAGACATGTAAGTTTTACTGTATGCATTGTTTAATTACCTAATCTACTCCTTTTACTTAAAAGAATAGTGTAGATTCCAAAATGAGAAGTAAAATTATTTCATGCCAGTAGGGAAAATGCTTTCAGAGTTTGGCAGATGGCAGGTTCTGCACATACATCTTAACAAAGAGTGATTGTGGCAGGATGTTCACAGAAGAAAAATAGTAAGGCAAACCAGAAATTTCTTTATCTACTGCAGTTTATCAGACATGGAGTGCAATACATATCCTTTAGGCCTTGTTTTTTCTTTTCCCAAAACATATACTGCAGTGTTGGAGGCTCACGTGAATTAAGATTGTACGCATGTTAGTTGAAATTTTTAGCATTTTAAAAGCAAGCATTAAAAATGTATAGGTGTTAGTTGGAATTTATAACATTTTAAAGTTGAAAAAAACAAGCCTGTATTTCCTTTCACCTCCTGCAGTTCCTTATACACACGTTTCCTCCAGCATCAGAGTAAGGCAGGCTTGTCATGGCAATACTTTTCTTCACCTTGATAGCCTGACACACTGGGTTTCCATTATCTGTTCTGTAGACCACACGAACTGCAGCCCGTGTTTCTCTACCTGCCACTATCTTGAACTTCTCATGCCTTTAACAGCACATTTGGTCACCCAGCAGATCCCCTGAGCTAAATGCCTGCTCTCAGACTTGATCTTGCAGCCATGCAGTGTCAGGACAAGTAGGGAGCAGGCAGAAATGCCAGTTATTTTGTCTAAATGAAGGAACTAAGTTCTCTGAGGTCTAAAAAAGGAAAGCTGCATATCTGTGAGAGGAGGACATCTTTTCCCAGTCCCCACGGCTGGCAGTGGGACTGCCTGTGAATTGACCACCCCTCTTGCTGGGAAGCTGAGAGCTGGATTTGAGATTTGTTCATACGGCAAATGGCACAAGTGTCCAGGTCTGAGCGAGCCACCACAGAGCACAGCTGGCACAGCTGGCACACAGGAAACCCTCAGAGGCAGTGTTTGAGTCTGGGAGGAGGGAAGGGAATGGGTAAGTCCCAGGGAGGGGAGCTGAGCCATCCCCATGGCAGTGGCTGATGTGATGGCTGCCAGATTGGAGCAGCTCAGACTCAGGAGATGCTTCTTGAGGAACCTTCCAGGGAAAATGGCCCTGCTCAGGGGCACAAACCACAGCTGCTAGAGGATTAACTTCAGCAGGGCCAGGGAAGCGTTGAAAGGTGTAGGCGAGGGGGATGGAAAAGCACAGGGCACCGTCCCCCACTTCTGGTCTCCAGTTTCCCTATCCAGACTCCAGTTCTTTCATCTCCTAATGCTGTTTTTGCCTCACTTGTAGTGTCAGTCAGTGCTTCAGGACCAAGGGAAAAAAGGAATTGAGGGAGGATCAGAGAGCATAGTCCGATTTGCAGTCCTGTGATACACTGAAGGTGAATTACTCAAAATATTAGTAAGCAATTCTTATGAAAAATCCAGTACCGTACTTAACATGGTATAATAATGGTTTAAAACAATGTGAAATCCAATCTCTGGACAGGTGCAATTATTTAGCCAGAAAAATTATAGCAATATAGATTGCTTTAGCAATTTCTGATGCCCTCTGGAATGGTTCCCAGAGGACTCATAAAACTAGTGTTATTAAAAAAATTCACAATCAATACTGAGAATGCACTGTAAGCAAAAATATTAGCATTAGGTACAAATGTTTACTTCTTTCATCATTGAAAGTTAATTATTTTTTCATGGTTTATTTTTGCATTCTTCAGCTTCCACAGCACAGGCAGTAAAGCTGGTATTTTTTCCTTATGGTCAGACTCCTACTGCTGCTGTCCTAAGATTTCAGGCACTGCATAGGGAATGAGTTTTTCATTCTCCTACTGTTTTCAGGATACATAAAATCTGTTTTTAACTACAATTTAATTTTGAGTGAAACTTAAATCAGTAAAATACTTCAGATGTGCCTAAGTTCCTTTTTACTTTTGTAAAGGACATAGTGTGTATGAGACATGTTTCTTAAGGAGCCTAAACCAGGCAAAACACTTTGGTGTGCTTAACTAGTTTCAAAATGCTGAACTTCAAGTGAGTTCATCTCATTAGGTTTCAGGAACTCGGTAGAATTAAGCTAATTGCTTTTAGTTAAATCATGCACCATGTATCAATTTCTTCTGCCATTCATATATTAATTTTTTCTGCCATTCTGAGTGGGATCCCTTTCTCTGGGCCCCCAGCTACATCTCCAAGGAATCCACTGCCACGACTGAGCCAAGAAAATGGTGTTTCAGTACATGAAGGAGTGCTAGAGCAGGAAAACAGGATTTGAAAGTGTCATATATTGTCTTCCCTCCCTTCTATACAATGAACCAAAAGATATTTTTGTCACGCCATAGGATTAAAATACCAGTACACTCTCCCAGTGATTAAGTGGTGGCACATTTGATTTGGGATCACAACTTTACGAGCCTCTGTGAAAGCATAAGTTGGCAAATTCCGCTTTTGTGAAGACGCACTTCGGCTTATAAAGCGTGTTAAAACAGTCTCCAGAAAAGTGTGTATTTTAAATTACTTGTAATAAAGTCCCTTAGGACTGACACTGAGGCACAAAGGTGTGCCTATAGCAATCTTCTCACTAGAAACGAGCCCCATTTTGAGCTCTAGCCTTGTTCTCCCCTTGTCCAAAGCAACACAGAGAAAAAGGATGTATTTCTACTTAGACCACTAGGGCTGACCCAGCGCTTCTCCCCTGGCCCTTTTTGCTCTGACAGTGCAAGGTGATCGTCTGCCAGATGAGCGGCACCCGGCCGGAGCTCTTCCACTGGTTCCTCTTCCCGCTGGCGCTGGTGGTGTACGTGGCCATCTCCGGGCTCCTGGGCTGGATGGAGGAGGCTGTTCTTGCCGCGTTCGCCGCCCTGGTCACGGCCGCCCACGTGCACTACGGGGTCTGCGTGGTGAGCGGGCGTCTCCGCAACAGCCTCGGGAGAGCTGCCCTGGGGTGGGAAGGAAGTGGAGTCTGGGAGTGGTTTCTAGTTGGGGAGGTGTCTGGGAGTCTGGATGGTCAATTATGTGTTGGTTTAGTTAGTCTAAAGTTAAAAAAATAGTTTATTACAAGCAGGAGCCTTTTTGCAGCAAGTTCAGTGATTTGAATTATTCCAATGTAGGCAACTGGGTTCGACTTTAAACCCATCACAATCAGAATATTTATGGACCGGTTTTATGTAGCAGTTGACCCATGTGGCATGAACACTCCCACCCCTTTTTTTTTTGCCTTTTTTCTTCCTCAGGTTACTTGACTGAAAAAATAGGAAGGTAAAATGTAAAGTGCCATGAATAGAATTAGTAAAATAAGGCCAACTTTGCAGGCAAAAGAGCTATCCCAATTTCTAATCTTTTCATGGCCCTCTGTTAGCATCTCTCAAGCTGGGGACATGAATAGTTTTCCAGCTCATTGAGTCTTACCAGAACATTTTTGTGTCTGCTAGATCTCACTTTTGTCAGTTATTGTTATCTGAATTACTGCTTAAATTAATTTTTACTTTGTTGACACCCTCTTTTCTTAATTGTTAAATAATCTTTTAGCAAATGTTTTCATGAGGATTTTCTTTCAGATAAAACACCTTGCATGGCAAAGATCTCATTTCAGAGGGAGTTGGTCAGCATTCTTTTATTTAAGACACACCCTTGGGATGTAAGGATTTTTTTTAAAAGAAGACTTTTGTCAGCAGACATTGGTGTCATAGTAGAGTCTATCCCAGCATCGATATGGACCAGCTGGAGATTGTCATAAAGGAAATACCTGGTCAAAGTTCCCTGCTGACTGAGGGGGCCCGGCTCCATCACAGCTGTAGAGATGTAACTTCCCACCAGGGTGCTGCAAGAGGAATGCAAGGACCACAGCTCTCTTGCTTGAATACTTACAGGTCCCTGTGTACTCGTAGGTCCCCAAGTACACAAGTACACAAGGACTGTGGTTAGGTCCTCCCCCCTCCAACTGGGAAAGGAGAGGGAGTGAATTTGAAGCACATACAAAACAGGTTGCTAATCTCCATGATTTCTCTTCAGGGTAGGCAGCTGAGTGAGCACTTGAATATTTACATCTTTTCCCTGAAGAAACGCATCCAGGAGTGAACACCTGCACTATGATCAGACTGTAACACTTATGTGGAGATTTGCAGCTCTTCTGATGTGCTGAACAGTTGGAATTAATCTGATCAAGATAACCAAAGAATAGTACAGATATCTGAATCACTGCGACAATGAGCTATGCAGCAAGATGCTTCATCTGAGGGATCTCTGTCCAGCAGAGAAGTGTTTACCAAGTTCTGCTGCTAACATTTATTCTCTTCTAACATTAATGCTGTGTTATTTGCCTCTCTGAAGTTTTTGTCTTCCTCCTCCTTGCCACTGTGTCCAAAGTCCTGGATAAATCCACACCAAGTTACATGAGCTTCTTGGTGGTTTATAACCAGCACTGGTTTTGCCCAGCCTAGTCACCAGTGGGACCCCAGCAATGCAAACCCTCCCTGTATGTCCTTCTGACTCAGGCATCTGTGCCTGCTTCATTTTCCATATTTATTTTCTCATAACTAATTTCTTCCATACAACCTCCTGAAAGGCTTATGCACATCTCCAGTCTTTTCCTCACATAAATGAATGTGTGAAGACAAGAGAATGAGCTCAGAAAGCTACGGGTATAGTTCAATGTTTTTGAAATGTATGGGTTTTTTCCCCCGTTCTCAGCATTAACATGAGGCTCAGCTGACCTGTATCTGTCAGAAATGAAGGTTCTGTACAGCAGCAGCTGGCCTTTGTATTTCTTTCCTAGGCAGTAACAAGCACATTGTTATTTTAGTAGCAACATGCAACATACCCTGCAAAGGTAACCAGCTGAAAATAAATTTGGCCAGCAAACCCTTGGAGATTCACATATTTCACTGCAAAACTAATTTAAGTCAAACATTGTGTAGAAGTGCAAAATGCAAAACAAATCATTATTTGCCCATGTGCTTGAAGCAAATTATTGTGATTTTAGAGAATGACTAAAGAAAAGCTTTTTTTTTTTAAACATTACACATTCATCTATACACATTAATCTATAATACAAGTAGGTTTCCTGCATGCCTTGGAGAAAGGAGTAAGAATTTGACTTTCATCTCTTCATATGCTGTCCCAGCCAGAGGGAATTTGTGGTCTTGAAGCACTAATGAAACAATCTGTCCACTTCCCCAAGGTAAGCATGAGATTACATTTCTTGCACAGAGGGATGTGATTGACAGAATGGCATGTTTATTAACTATCTCCCTTGCCAGAAGCCAGGCAGAAGCTCAATTGTTGAGCTGCTGAGCCTTAAGTTCACCTTTTTCACTTCTTGGACCATTTCACTGGGTTTATCACTAGCCTGATCATTGTTTTCCCCCCAGTTAACTTACCCTTAACATCAGTAGCTCCTAATTAGTATTTTCAGCTGAGCACTGACTAGTCCTATGAACAGCTTCAGTTTAAGCTGGTGCCACCTGTAGGTGGCCTCCCACAACATCAGCAGGACTTATTTCCCCTGGCAGCCCTTAGCACAGGTACCAGGGGACAGGCCTGCACATCAGCTTCTCCTTGCCACAAAGCAGAAACCCACACCTACAGGGAAAAGTATGCATGTTCTGCCTACTGAACATTCATGCTGAGGGTCCCACCCCCCAGACGAACATCAGACTACCATCACAGTCCAAGCAGCTTAAGGTTTGAGTCAGGCAGAGGGGACAGGTCATCTTGTTAATGGTGAGCCATGGGTTTGGCCAAGAGCCCTGCAGGCAAGGGAGGCTCCCATGCCCTTTGTCACTACTGTGATCCAGCTCTAAGAGGCATCTTCCAGCCTTGCTCCCCACTGGTGTGGCAGCCCTGCCCCTATCCTGCATGATGCCCAGGGAGTGCGGGGTGTCCACCAAGGCACTCCCTGCCCAAAGGCTCTCTCAGAGTAAGTCTGAAGGCTGCTTATTTAATGAGGTTTGCTAAAAAAAGATAGTTCTGACTGTGTTTGAAGGGGAATGATGAGTTTGATGTTGCTGCATGCATCCAACAGTCTCAATGTTTGATGAAGTTAAATACTACATCCAATACCAGAGACACTGCCATAAAAGTTTCACCTACTTTATAAAGGCAATTTATATTTCACTCTTCCTTCACAAATGACTGGAAAAAGTTCTGACGAGAAAAGAATGAGGATACAATAAACAAAATTACCTCCAAATTGAATGTGATTGTACTGGAGAAACTCTGTGGACAGGCTTCTCTTTTCCATCTGTCTTGCACTTAATTAGGAAACAGCTGGAAATAAGGGTCACAGAAGCAGCACAATTTGATGCACTGTAATGGAGTATTTTGAAATATTCATTAAATGAAATTATAAAACTTGAACTACCACAACCTGCCTGCACTTGTACCTTTCTGGAGAGAAATACAGCATCACTTTTAAAGGACATTAAGCTCTGGCCAGCTTTTTCACCTTCTGTATGAAAACATGGCAAACAACTCTTTTTCCTTTTTAAAGCAACTTGTCACTACAATCTCTGTAAAGACAAGTATAAAAAGAGATCATGTATTGCATAGTGTATATATTGAATTTTTAGCCATCTTAGATGGTAACTGGTTCAATGAAGAGGAATAAAAATGCTTTATTCATAGGGTAGTGTGGTCACAGATTTATTTTGCAAAGTCAGGTAACTATGTAGAATGACCTACTAGTCTTAACAATGGGGGTTTTTTTGGCTGCAACATTATGGCAGAAAGTTTTCAACTATTTGAACCGGAAAACATGTAACATTTTTTATGCTTTTGAACATTAGTACTAGCCCAAAGACATGCCTCCCACCTGTCTTATGCAAAACAAGAGCAGCTCTTGCAGGTTTGAGCATCTGGGTTGTGCTTCACCCACCCCCTTCTATTAGAAACCTTCCCTGAGTGGGGCTAAGCAGGGTTTGGCCCCGGTCCCAGGGATACCTGACGGCAGTGGGGCCCAGGCTGGTGGCACAAAGGAGTCCCGAGCCAAGGTCAAAGCCCTGGAGATCGAGCAGCAACTATTGCAGCAACATTGCTCGTGCTACACAGGATGAGAGCAGTGAGAATTACAATGAAGTTTCCTCTTTTTGTTCCAAAAAGCCCAATACTTTAATCTGAAATGTGGGCAGCTTTAGGTACTACAATGAAGATTTGTCCCTGAATATTTGGCCACTGCAGGAAGGTCTGCTGGGAGTTTCAGCGCCCTTGCTATAGCACTCTCTTCACCTCCTGGCTGCTGCCAGCTTTGCTTCTGTTGTACTAAAACTGATACAAAATGTATTTAGTACTCTGAAATCTGAAAGCATTTACCATAAAGAAAAATGTGCTGTTTACATGCACATGCATACATGCATTTTCTTTTTTGATTTGTAGAAGGGGATACAGTTGCTGAGCTCTTGGGGAAACAGATGCTACCCACACACACAGGCTAAGTGAACTTTGAGTTTTTTAAAGCAGCTGCCTTTTTCTTCCTGCTCCCATAAGCAGTCCCTGATGAATCAAAGATATGTATTTAATCCAGAAAAGTATTATTTTAGAATGTTCCGAATAGTCTCTAGAGCTGGACAGATTTTAACATATATTTTTTTATTAAATATGTAAAAAGATAAACGCAAGTCAAGTTATTCACATATTCAGACAAAAATCTACTCTATCATGCGACAATTTGTGGATAATGTAAAATGACTGATACATCTGAGTAAGACTTTTTTGTATCTATTATGCCATTACTTATCTATTTATAATTAACAATACATATGTTTACATTCCTTTCAGTTTACATTTAATATATAACCAAAGCTTTATGGTGTGCTATTTAGTAAAGGTAATTACAAATGCATATTAAAACCATAACAGAAGAATGGGTTACTCACAGGGGTTGGGGGGAGAAGGACAACTCTTTCCCCTTTCAGAACATTGCTCTCCCCTCAGCACAGCCAAATTTCTAGTGCCCCCAAGGTATTTCACTGCCCCGGCTCCCTGCATCAGTCACTCCCCCCTTGATACAAGCAGTGAGAGGGCTATGGTCCTCAGATCAGAAACAGGATACAAGGAATTTTCAGGAAATGAAGTTCAGCTTTTTTTAATTTTTTTTTTTTTTTTAATATGTGCTTCAAAAGAGAGAAAAGGAGAGAGGCACAACAGCCTGGCTATGAACCATCCAGGGAGCTCGGCAACTCCGACCATTTGCACCTTTGGAAAAATTTTTCCCTTGCAGTGCTCTCCACACATCTGCTCAAGTATTAGCAGAAGGAAGAACTGCAGTAAGCAGAGACTGAGGCTGATGAAATTAAGTTTATAGCCTGATCCCAAACTCCTTGCCCCATCAGAGATCCCATATAGGTTAAAGACATTCTGGAATCTGGAAAAAAAATTAGTGACTGCTCTTCAACAGTATTATGAAGAACTACCGTTTATTACAATGACAATTGTAATAAGTACATATGTTCTAATAAACACAAATACAACAAAAATGACAATTCCCCCATTTGTGGTGATTTTTGGAAATACTTATTTTGGAATACACATGTTTTTAAAATAATTAAACCAGACCTTATTTTTAACCAATTGAAATGGGAGAGGAAGTGCTGGCCTGCAGGTTCCAGTACTTTGACTTCATCACCAAGGAGGATGTGAGGTCAATACTGCATGCAGGGCTGGCAAAACTTCAGCCTGCAGGGTCCAGAAACTCTTCTGCTGTGCAGGGGAATCGAGGAACTGGAAATACCTGTTCTAGTGCTTAACAGTATTTTATATATTGTCGGTGGTACAACACAACAGCAGGGTTCTCACATTTAACTAAGAGCCACTTAGCTGCAGAAGATTGATTAGGAATGAAAAACTGCATGTGCATGCGTGCGTGTGCCCAGGGGTTGATTAATTGAAAACCTTTTTATGGAAGCATAAGCTGGGAACTTACGTTTTAGGAGCCTATGAACGTCTAAAATGATTTAGCTGTTCAATAGGCTTTGGGTTTTTTCAGTGAATGCCAGTTGGGATGGGATTTCCATGTACCTGCTAAATCAGCATAACAATCTCAAATTCAGAAAGTCAAGTGAGAGACCAAGAATACCAAGGATTAAATAATCAGAAAGACTACAATGCACAGTTTTATGAGCAGAACAAGGAATGCTTTATATACTTCAAGATACCACATTTTATAAAATACCATCATTTAGAACAGGGCAATGCAACCACGCTGGAAGGGAACACTCACACTGCAGACATCTCCAGGGCAGACATGGTTCTGCACTGCACTGGCCTTGATGGAGGAAGGTCAGCCGAGCACAGAAACTGCTCTGTCCCCGTAAGTCAGATGGTCCCCGTCTGATGTGTGCCCTGTCTCCAGAAGGACTCCTCACTGCCTCTCCATGCTTTGGATCAGCCTCAAACCCATGAGGTGTCCACCACTCACTTACACAGAGTTCAGGGTGGGGTTCAGGGCTAGTGCTGTTGCTGCTTTTCCCCCATACCTTGCACTAGTGAGAAAATTTCAGTCTTCCATACTTATATAGATGGGGTAGTGGAGGGGAGAAGGAAAGCAAAAAGAAATGCTGGCCTACTTTGCCCTTTTTTGAAGCCAAGGATGATGGCAGAAATCATGTCCTGCAGCTACACTTCTGTCAAGGAGATTGCTCTCCTCCATCAGCACTGAGCTCTGCGGAGGCAGAGTTGCAGCTGGAAGCTGGGACAGGATTCCTCAGGAAGGAAGAAAAGCTGGGAAATGTCTGTTTACTAGTGAGGAAACTGGGAGGGTTTTCAAAAAACTTAAGTGGATGTCTGTTCCTCCAGAAATACGCCAAAAAAACATACCATGCAGCTTTCTAACAAGCTTTCTAAACACAGGGGTTTAAATCTCCCAGTGAAACAGATGCTCTGCCTTCCATTTGCAAAGGCAGGAAAAGAATAAACATGAGCAACATGAGCATTTTCTTCCACAACACACCTCATCGTTATGGCTTGAGTATGACATCCACAGTATCCCTTTATTCCAATTGTTTGACCAAATTTATGCCCCAAGGCAGATGTACTCGAAAACGCGAAAGCACCACAAAGTGAGAAACACAGCTAGTGGTACGGAACTTCTCGCCACACAAAATGCCAATATAAATATGTTAGAACAAGTTACAAGTGTATCATACTTCAGACGAAAAAGAAAAAAAATAAATATATATATTTTTAAAGAGCAGAACAAATCTCAAGCAGCCAAGTGGTGAAGTTGCAGTGATGTACAGTAGGTGATGTAGCCCTACAACCTCTTGGGAAGATACACTGAAAGAGGACGTCTGCAAATGCATCTTGGCAAAGTATTGGTACAGAATGCAGTGGTTGGCTGGCACTCACTATGGTACATAAATGTTAATGGCAGACTGGGAGTGAACTGATTTCAAGTTTGAGGCCGCACATGTTCCATTCTCCAGAAGAAAGTTCTCACACAAAACGAAAATTGTCAGAGAAGCTGCGTGAGTCAGTACTCATCCTGCTGCTGGGGCTGTTCATGGACTTGCTCTTCACCTTCATGATCATCTGTGTGGCTCTCCTGTGGGGAGAAAAAGACCCCAACACATTCTTCAGTAGAAAGCACTGCTCATGTAACCTTGCTCTATGATGCTCACTGTAGTGTTAAACTAACTTATAATTTTCATGCACATAAATACAAAAAATAGGCTGTTACCTAAGAAAAGCAGTCTCTTGTAGTATTACAAGAAAATGTATTTACTTTACTTTTAATCAAGGCATAGGCAGTACTGATATTTCCCCAGAAAAAAATGTCAGCTTTCAGCATCACTGAGTGTTATCTGTTCCGGTAAGTGAGCATTTTGAATAGTTAGGCAGTGATATGCCAGCAGTTAGATGCTGTATCATACCATCCTGATGTCCTCCCATTTTCAGTTGGTCCAAGGTTTTCTGAACCTGTCTGCTGTAGTTTTCACACAATCTTCACTCTGGGTTTGTATCACTAAATGGATAAGACACTTTTGCCATCACTTGCTTTAAAAATTAAACACAGCCTCTTTTTTGAGGTCAGGCATATTACTTTCCCTAAATAATACACCCATGATAACTCCCAAAGACTTGCAAACACATTTTCTTGGGGAGGGTGGTGGCAAGAGTTCAGTATTCACTGATTTATAAAGCTACTGTTAAAAGCACTAATCATTAAATAAGCACTGCCCATTTACAAATGGTTCTTATGCACAGTATTTTCCAAAGCTTTCTCTGAATACACATTCCCACTGGGAGGCGAATCCCTGACTCAAAGTGATAACAGTTCCAAAAAACTTCCAAACTGTAGATAACAGACCTAGTATCCTGAGTTGACCTGGATGTTATCTGAGTTCAAAAAGTTCATTCCTAGAGCATCCCTTCTGGATTCCCATTAAGCACGGCTGCATTTACAGCTTTCTTCTCAAGCGGTTTCCATCTTTCCAGAGCACGGTTCACTGGAGAGATCCCTCTTGTGTATGCTCTGCTCTGCATTAGTGCTGCTCTGCCGTAGGCAGCTCGGAAGGAAAACACTTTTCCAAGACACTGAGCTGCCACTCAAGAGCATCCCCAGTGCGGTGCCTCTGCAGAACTCGCATGGCTCCCAGCAGTTTTCCTTAGAAGCAAGTGGCTTGAGCAACAAACTTGAACAAATCAATACTGCTAAGTTTTCAAATTTGAGGCAAAGATCAAAAAAGGGAGGCCATGATTTGAGTTTTACCACAGTAGTCCAGAGCAGCTTATGAAATAAGCAAATTCCCTTCTGGCAGTAAAATATTTGTATTTCTAAAGGGCAAGAGCAGAAGAATAAGGTTCCTAATGTTTGCTGATACAATGGAACCAGCTGTTTACCACATACAGAAACAGTCCAATTCCAGCTGAAAGCAAGCTCTCTATCACTCAGGTGCCATTTTCAGGTAAAAGCCACACATCAGTCAGGACAACTAAAGTTCAGCACCTTTTGACCCCCTGGGGGAAATGATGCCCTTATTACATACAGCAGTTACCTCCAGTCAAAACAGCTTTGTGCACAGTAGCTAAAAACTGCAACTTCTGTGACAGGCTGCAAGTGTGCAGGACTTGCAGAGAACAGTTTCACAGAGAGGAGCTGACAGCTGTGAGAACATGACCCTGTCTTACGGGGTGAGAAAACTGAAGCTTGTTTAGCTGCAGTGAGCAATGTTACCATAACCTAATCTATCCTGACCCTTCTTGTGTGTTGAGGTGATCTGCTCTGGAATGCTTAGGTTCCACAGACTCTCTGTATGCCGAGTTTATGAGCTACATCTATTAGAAAGCCCAGTCATGCATATTTTATAGGTCATATACATGCTCTCTTTTCATTCATACAATAGGAAAAGCCTCTAACCATGGGAATTGACTTGGGAATCTACTCCACAGCTCTGAAGGAGAGCAGTGGCTCTTTTGCCAGGTCTACCTTTGATGGAAATAGTCAATCTTCTGTGACTCCCTCAGAAGTTCTTCTGAGACCTGGGGCATATGCTTCTCAGTATGTACAGCTTGTATAAATACATGAAATGGGAAAGACAAGAATCACCATGCCCAAATACTCTGGGACTGTGGAGTCGCCTTGAATAACATCCCTTAATATGGACAGTAGTGGAAGATTTATATTGAGCATTTATTTCTGGCCTGAGCCACATGACCATGGTCATCCCATGTTGAGAGCTGCTCTCCTTTGACCCTTACATCCATCTGCCTCAAACTATTCAGGTGTGCCTGTGGACTGAAGAGCTAGACTACAAAAACCAGGTATTAGGGAGGGTGGGTCCTTTTCCAAAAGCAGCAGCAGATAAGAGTAGCTGCTAGAGCAGAAAATTACCAAACCAACCGCATTTTGAGCAATTGCTCTGGGAAACTGAGACATCAAACATGAGCAATTCACCCAACTTCTACACGAACTGAACCAGAACAGCCCAAAAAGCAAAAGCTTTCTCAAGTTTCTGCTTTATACCAAGACCTAGATGACTCTGGGTTTCATAATTAGACACATAGTTGCTTCTGGTCCATCAGTCTGAAGCTCTCCTACTGTAATACCATATGACCAGATGCTTTACACAGTCTGAGGTCTTGATGCTCTCTGTAGCAGTCCCAGCATAAGAAGTAAGGGTCACATCTCCCCATTAACCAAAGGTAGCCTTTTTAGCACTGTTCTCTGTCAACTTTGATGGTTTTGATGAAGAAGTAGGATCACAAATGAGCAATTTGTAATTGAAAATTACAACGGATTACAAACTGATGAGCCAAATGTTAAATGACAGTAGCAGATACGACAATGATGAGGTTTAAAACAGAACTGTAACAGGGAAAAGGGAGCCTCTATAGACAAGGAACCCAAATGGATTGATATTTGTGCTGCTCAAACTCACCAAAGTCTAGACCAGAAGAAAAGAAACTGATCAGTCTTAAAAATTTAGCCCATATTGAATTGAACAAAACAGAAGCTTATGAAGTGACATGGCAGAAAATACACTATGACTTGAAATTCTTAAAAAATAATTACCCCACTCCCCACCTCACAACGTGAACTTGATAAAAATCTCTTCAATGCATCACATACTATGACAATCAAACCTCTGGAGAATGCTTTGTATAGGGACTAAACTCTATACTTGCATTCTGAATAGGCTGACACACAGTACATCTAACAGCCTCATGCCAAACTGCTGCTACCACAGGATTAACCTGCAAACTGCTGTGAGATAAAGAATTGAACCTGGGACAAATTTGTTACAGCAAGAGAAAAAACACCCCCAAAACAGATCTGAAGGGCAAAGCAGGGCAGTGAGAGAGTGAGGTCCAAAACCAAAAAGTAGACAGCACCAAACCAGTCTCTGGTTTAGTGCTAATGCACTGGGCTCTTTCCTCAGCAAATTAAAGTCCATCTGCTAAGCTGAGAAGATCAAGTCTTCCACCAGAAGGTATAAAAAAAATAGTATGAGGAATGGCCTCTGTATTCCTTTGGAGGAGAGTGCTCTCCTGCTGAAGTGACATGCCCAGCATCCCAACTGCAATCACATTTTTAGATAAAGGCACAGTTGTATGTAAATCATATGCAGCCATGGATGATGATTTCAACAGAGAAAGGTTTGGAGGGAAGAAGCAGATAAAGCACTGGGATATGGACTGAAGTAGAACATTTTGTAATGTGTTCTGTCTGTGAGGAAAACTGCAGAAAGAAAAGCAACAAATGCATTCCTTGTGGAATCACTTTGCTGTTTTACCAACAGACAGACAGATGTGGTGATGTGGTAGGGGTATGGGGAGAAGAGGGATTTTTCTGGCTTTGCTTTATAAATAAATACTGTTCTTGAATCCAGAAGATGTTTTCTCTGACCACATGTAACACTTTCACCCTGTTATCACGTGCCTGGCAAATTTGTCTTATTGTTTATTCCTGTGAAAATAATGGCTTCCTCCTCCTCCTCCTCTCTAGCACTCGCCCCGCACCACTGAACAAATCCTCTTTCCCCTGTCACTTCTCATCTGAGCAGAGGCCCCTGTCAGTGGCAAGCTTGTGGCCCTCTTGCACCTAACTTTCAAACATTTATGCTCTACATTAGTCTTTTTCAGAAAAGTATGTGAGTTAGTAGTTCCTTCTGCACTACTGATTTAAAATTTTAAGTCAGCTGACTACTGCTGCAACAACTTTCTGGGAACAGATGTAAGACAACCTACGGTACCACAGTGCTGCCAAGAGATTAAGTTGATGCTTATACACTCCAGAGCCAAAGCCATGGTCCACTGAAGGATGAAGGGTCAATTGTCAGTACAGTCCATAGAGGGATTTAGTTAACATGAATGGGAGGAGCTCAGCTAAATCTCCACTGAATCATTATCCCTGAATGTCTCAGAGGAATTTTACCAGCACCCTTTGCTGCTTCTTGCTTTGTTCAGTGTCCACAACACTAAGATGCAATGAGATTCTTGCTTAATCTTGCAGACAATACGTTTCTGAAATTTTGCTAATAGAGGATTATTGGGTTTGCACAAGGAAGAATTTTGCCTATAGCAAGAGGATAAAAAAAATGCTAAAGAGCATTATGTCTGTAGATATAATCATGTACTTGGCAACCTGTACCATACATATTCCAACACAGCCACGTGGGCTAGAGAAGGTTCACAGCTGTAGACACTGAATCACACCTCTGCCAGAATTTCTGTGATTTTCAACACATTAAAGAACATGAGTAAAATACTTTATGCACATAGGGGGAAGATGAAAAAACAAAATTAAGGCTCAGAACCATATGCAGTGAATTTAAAATTGACACAGATGCTCCCCTTTCAGATCAACCTCAGTAAGCCCAAATACAAAACCTACACTGAAGCAGCAAAAAACAACCAACCTCCTGAATCCTTTCCCCAAGCTGAAAAGACTGTTTGCAAATGTAAACTTCCTTTTTGGGGGAGGAGTCATGGAAATCCTATCTGCTACAGTTCTGCTGACCTAGATAGAGGACATGACTCAATACTGTACCAATAAATTTTTATGAAATTAAGCTTTTTTGTTGAATTAAAAACCATTAAGCTTGAACTTACGTGTTCTTCTGAAGCATAAAGGACTTCCATTAGCCGATTGACAAGATCATTATTCTCTCCCCCGTGTTCTTGGCAGAGAAGTTCAATCTCCCTTAATTTGCCAAAGTAGAAATCCCTTTCCTTCTCCACGCCTTCAAGTGCAAGTTTTAACGAATGTACCTGCATATAAACCAAATGTGACACATCAGTTTTGAGGTGCACTACAGACAAAACAACTCAGTCTAAAATGATGCATGCTTTACATGTATTTAACAGTCTTAAATACATATTCAATTGTATAGCTTAAAATTAAGTCTATTTTTTTTAAGTGCTAGATTGAACCTTACATTATAGAGAGAACAGTAAATCAGGCTCCCCCATTACACCTCTTGGATACATCTTAACCTTGATCCTTAAAGGTCAATTTTCTCAGTGCTTTTTTATACTGAAGCCCAAATCAGCAGTTCAGAAACCAGGGCTATTTAAGCCTTATCTTCTAACAAGGCTGCCAGAAGTGTCACATAATGGTAATTAATAAAACTTTCAGCTCAGTATTTGTGTTATTTTGCCTGGATGAATGTGTAGTTGTCAGAAAACCTACAATATCAGCTTGCTTAAAAATACACAGAATTAGCAGAAAAGCTCACAAAGTGAAATGGTGTATTTAGGAAATTAAAAGGTCCTCTAGTTACAAACACTGCTGTGTTGGTTGCCCCCCTCTCCTGTTCTGCCTCCCAACTTCCCATACTGTTACAGACCTGTGTTTCGGCACTCTGGTGCCACAACTGGCTGCACTGTGGACTTTCTGTTCTGACTGATGTGCTGTTTCTATCAACAAATTCTCTCAAATGCTAAGTACCTTTCTCTTTGCAACCTTGTTCACAAGAGTCTTCAAGCTATACTGTCAGTCTCAATTTCACCACTAGGACTGCTGCAGATCATTTATGGGCAACACAGCTGCTCATGATTAGGCTTCATATAAGTCATGATAGATGTTGCAATGTATTTTTACATATACATACACACAAATAAATATATTTTAAAAAGAACAATTTTGTGGGAGCATAACAAACTTCTACCTAGTAGGGTATAACACAGTCTGAGTAATGTGTAAGTGGCTCACAAACTGGGAGGACAGCAGTGTAACAACCAACAGAAATAATCACAGACAAAGCTGTCTCAGTAAACACAATGACCCAAATCACATCCCATTACAGCCAAATTAGCATTCATATTTTAAAGCCTGCAATTATACAAATTATTTTCTAAATAAAACATGCTAAATAAATTAAATCATATCAGGCTGCATTTCAGTGAACTGATGCAATTTAATAGAAAGTTCTGTGCCAGTTCCACCGTAAGCTAATTTATTTCCTTCACTAGTAAAAATACCAGCAGAGTTCAAACAATGCTTTGACAGTCTACTAAATCCTATCAGTTAATTTTTCCATAACTGCTGAGCTAGTGATGCCTTTTTCTGACCTTTCTTTGCACTCTCAAAAGCATCAAGCAGCAAAACTGACCTGTTACCAACACAGGATCTCAGAGCATCTCATTTATGTACCAATCCATTTCTGACCAGCTGTCTGAGTGTCACACCCAAGTCTTCCCTTGACAGTTTGACTCCATGATGGATATAATGACCAGCCACCTTAAAATTAACTACTTTTTCACAAAAGTAAGAACAGCAAAATGGAACAAGAGTTTACAATATTCTGGTCTGTAGATGAAGACCTCACACTTGGGACATGCCTTCTGGATCTGCCACAGCATATTACTTGTGAGCAATGCTTGCACCCAGACAAAACAAGAATGTGACTGCTTCCAGATATCTTGCTCTGTGATTGCTAGAGCTTGGGAAAACAAGAACTTCAGCTGAAAAATTGGTAGCTAATAGCTCAGTCCATCTCCCCTTTCTGACCTATTTACTATGAAGACATTCTCCTCTTTTCATTCTATCACACTCTGTTTAAAGAAACAAAATCATAAAACTATGCAAATATGCACATTGTTAGTTAACTACAGTATACAGCAAATGTTGCTATAACTAAACCAGATATGCTTTTTTTCAGTTATGTATCAACTGTCCATGCCACATGAATTCATATTTCTTCAGATACTTAGCACATCCACATTCTACTTTTTCCTTCCATGAATACGCCAAAAGGCTGACACTGTATGCGGCACATGTCAACTCCCATGCTCTGTTTCTGGACCAAAAGTACCCCTCTGGAACCTTGTTAAAGGGTGTAAATGCAGCAGTTCTTACTAACTGGTCTTTTCTCTGATGGCACTTACTATTAGCATCAATACTCACAGGGCTGCAGATCCAGGCTGGAGATTAAGCCCAACTGCAGACACACAGTCAAGATGGTGCTGTTTTCAGAAACTATGTGTAAACTTGCATATGGTTAATGGTTCCCTGGGACCATTCTCCATATGTAATGGTCCCTGGTTTTGCCTCCTCAGGGGCACTCAGACACTCCTTGGGAGAGTGCTAGTTGGCACAGACCAAAGACACAGCAGGAACCACTTTAGCATTTTAATGCTATGGGTAATCAAGTTCCAGTGCAGAGTGACATTCCTTGGGACTGTTTAATTTACCAGCACAGATCAAAGTTAATTTTTTGAGAAACTTTAAGCTTGTTGGGAGCCATTAAAGTAGCAAATGTTAGGGATGGCTTATGATTATTGCAAATAGTGCATTAAGGTGGCTATATATACATCCCCACTAATTAAAACTTTCCACTATAAACCAAATGCAAGTTCAGATGCTTCAATCTCCCCTAGCTGCTATCCATGAAAGGGCTGAAAAAAGACTTACAGCCACACAGAAATCTGATACCCGAGACATGATTTGACACTTCTTACTCATAATCAAGACAAAAACTGGCTAAGGGTGGCTGTTGCCCTCATCTTCTCAACTGTTGGAGTGGCAAAAACCAGGCAATTTGGCTCTTCCAGCATGTTCAGACTGGGAGACAGGAAAACCTGGCTCAGAGTTGCTTGCAGCATAGCTTTTTTGGCTCATGTTGTATGCTCAGGGTGCACAAGGATCCATTAGTGGGAAACAAGATACCAAATGCTGTCAGCATTAGAAAAAAGCCTTCCAGACCATTCTAGCTAGATGATGGCTCTTAAAAACTAGCTATTAATGCATCAACTTTTCAAAGTCTCAAAATTTGTTCTCTTCTTTGCTGATGGGGGAAATTACCAGTTTTCCTTTAGGGTTATTGGTATATAAGGCTTATGGTTTTCACACATGGAACATGCAAGGAATACGTTAGCAGGTGATGTGACAGTGACTGCCTATTTCAGTCAAGATCAAATATTTTCATGGTGCTCAGATCCCAACCAACTCTTCCTCCTGAAGCAAACACATTCTGACTTTTAAGTACAGGCATCATGGTTTAAGTTGCATTAAGCTGACATTTGAACTCCACTCGACATTGATTTAAAAAAAAAAAAGATTCCATGAAAAATATAAACATCCATTTCTGGTGCGACACTTAAAAACTTTTCTGTTACAGCAACAATCTAGAGCCCATTGGGAAGGCTGGTGGACCCTGCTGTGCTCTCTGCAGCTCAGAATGATACCTGAATCTGCAGTATGCCCTGTTTGGGATGTGGCTACTCATCCATCATCTTTAAGTACTTAACAGTAACCAAGAACTTGCAAACAGTGCCCCAGCAAACTAAAATCTTTGCTGTTCAAGTCAGTGAAAGTCTGAAACTGAAATGCCCTTAATTGTGGAAAATTATATTTGATCCAGAATAACGACTGCTTCTTGAATGCAGTTGCAGACAGCTCAAACTCTGAAAGAGGAGTTTTTTCCTTTCCATTTTCCCTCATCGTACAGGGATCAGTCCCCATTTATACTAATGGCATTTACACCATTCTGACAGTACAGTCTTGAGCCAGATGCAGGTATATATTCATGTCCACTGCAGACACTCTTGCACGTCCACAAACCAAAGAGTTATGTAAAGCTCCAGAGCATAAACAGAAATGAAGCCCTTACATTCCTAACATTAAAGAAATTCTGAAGCTTTATTAATTAGATTGCAGAACATTATTTGTAATATACCTAAGTATTCTCACAAAGGTAGGTCACATTTTTAAATGAAAATGGCATATTATCTTCTTAATCCCTTCCTTCCAGAATGCAAAGTGCAATGAGCTAGTCTCAATACATCTGCAAATCTCTTAACACCTTGGTTCTACAAACAGGGTTGTTTTCACCACAATGACACATTAAATGATTTATTTAATTTGTAATACACAGGAGTAAAGACACTATTGGTATTTTTCATATCCAAGTTAAATAAAAGATATATTTCAACACATAATATAACTATTGTAATTCAGCAAGACTTACCTGTCACTCCTAAGATATTCTTTTAAAAATACTGGCAAACACCAGTCATCTCTGCCAGATGTTATTTTTAACAATAAATAATTTTTTTCCATTACAGCTGAGCTATTTCCATTTTTGTCCCTTCAAAATTCTGGAGAGCATCATTCAACAGAGGACAGTATTAGATTGCATGCCTGCCTGTGACAATGAATGTGTCTAATTTTGTGCCTAAAGTGAATTTACCTGTTCGCTGAGCTGTATGACTTGAGTTTCCAAATCTTTATCTGATTTGGATGCTGAGCTGCTTGGTGCAGCTTTTTTTGCTGAAGATGGGCGAGAAGGTGTTGATCCTGGTTTAGAAGCTGGACTAGATTTAGCAGCACCTGAAAACCACAATAAACAAACAAATAAATAAATAATCAGGATTGATCTCCATGATTAATGCATTCCTATTAACCTGGTGTGGCAACAAAAGTATTCATTTTACAGCCAGTCATCCTCTCTCTCACTTCAAGGTGATAGTAGAGGAAGTTCCAGTGCTGCTATACCTTGGGAAAGGAAAAAACACATTTCCTAGCAGTCTGAGTTTGCTACTGAGAGTGAACTAACCTCATAACCAAAATAAACAAACACCAAACCAAGAATATAAAGTTTCCTGAGCTTTGAGCAGCTTTCAGCTTTAAAAAGTATGCCATTAAGAAACCATTCCCCCAGCTCACTACTTAGTGTATGCAGCTATGCCTCAATTTCCACAGAGAAAGACAGACCTGAAATAAACTCAATAAACTGTCTGTGTGCTTTCCTCATTCTCAAATGTAAACCACTCCTGAGACAAGGGCACCGAAATTCAGACAGAACGTGCAGAAGTAAACCCATCAATGAACTCACAGCTGGCCACAGTGATCAAAAGATGAGTTTTGATCTACTTAGGTTTTCCTGTTTCTTTTTAATTACTTGCACTGCAAATCTGCCAGAATATGAAGCAACATCTTTACCAGCAAAAATGGCAATTAATGAGCGCACACAGATACTCTTTTTCACAATGCAGAGGAACAGTTGTTTGTGAAAGGGTCTGCAGTGCCTTCACAAGAATGTCACAACCAGCTCCTCACACCTTGCTCTGCTCTCTCCATCTTTCATCTCCTCACTGCTGGCTGTTTTAGTTGCTCAGCCCAGTAGATGAGTGCCTGGCTCACAGCCATCCCCCTTGCCTCAGCTCCCACAGGCGCTGTACTCTGACTTGGCCCTTTGCTTACTCCTTCCAATCAGGAATAAATCTGAGATGCAGTGGACAGACGTCTGGTACAGAAATTGATTTGGTTAAGAAGACAGAACAGAAACCTAGCCTCTCTCCCACCTATTTGATTTGATTTATTAAGCAGACATGTGAATCAGAAGTCCTGCTCGGCAACACCCATGTTTATCACAGTTTCCTACAAAGAGCAAAGTACAGTTGTCCGGATGTGCTGACAGGCTCCATCCCATCCTGCACCATCAAATGCTGTTGACTCTCAAGCCTGGGCCACACAGGAGACAGCCCTAATCCAGCCAACACCTAGCTTCCAGCTGAGCTCTGAGTTTGCTGCAGTTCACCAGTTCCAGAAGAATTTGCCCTGCCTTTCTCAGCAGCTCCCTTCTATCCCACACTTCCTAGCCAGCTGCTCCTCCCATACAATTACTTGATTTATGGCACACTACTAATTGTTCTAAGTTGTCATTTCCACAATGTATAGTCAGTGTCAGACAATGCTCTAGTAAAGAAATTAATTGTAAAATCAATGTAGTACAAAAAAGCATTACTAGGAAGAAATTGCAAGGAGGCGGGGAGAGGGAGAGACACGGCTTGTGGGGCTGTCCCTATGACCAGACCGTGGAGCTCACACAGTCTCACTGACCCAGAACTGTGACAGCAGTTCACTGCAGGAGCTGAAAAATGATGGGAAAGGAGAGCAGCAATGGGTTATCAAGCTTGCTTAAGCTTTCCTCATTTAGTCAGAGGCTTCCCTCCGTAACAGGCATCTCCTCCCACCCCAAGGATAACTCTGTATTAACTGGGTCACCTAATGCCAACAGAACACAAGCAACTTGATAATTCAGTTAACATGTGTGAACACTTCTGTGCAAGATGGCCATCCTCCTTTTCTATACTCCTTAATATAAAGCAGATAATAAAAGAGGGGGGGGAAAGGGGGGATGTATGTGGGTGAGGTTTTCTGTGGTTTTTGCTTGTTTGTTGTTTTTGTTTTGTTTCTTTTAGAAATGGGTGACTCCAATAGCTGCCATGTCTAATTGTACACACAGACTCTCCTCTAGCATATTTCAGATACAGTACACAGACTCACTGAAGTTGGGAAAATTCAGTGTTGGGTATTTATCAGAAATGAAACTTTTTCACATCATACTTAGATCAGCAAGGAATAAATAATCTGGCAAAACATTAAAAGTCCCAAAATCTTTTGGTGCTATTTCTTTCTTTATGAAATTGCCTAAGCTTCAGCACCCTGCCTTCAATGCTTTCTAGGTTCAACCCATACTAGCTTCTAGCCAGCTGTTGCTGATACCATCAAGTAACTAAAAATCAGCTGTTTCAGAGCAGGATTGCTAAAATATTCTCAGAGCCAGGAAAACAATTTTCATTTGGATTAGCAGATAAAAGAAGAAAACAAATGTCAAAATATGCAATAAAAACACACACATGAAATAAAATCACTAACATTCTAGTTGGGTCCCAAGTTATTTAATGAGTACTATCACATGCAACTGCAACATTTACCCATACAACATTTAAAATATTTACGTATACTAAACCAAAGAATCAGTATTTATTTCTTACTGTATTTTACACCTACAAGATGCAGTTCAGGGTATCAACTGAAAAGTAAATGCTTTAAAACAAGCTATGGACCTTCAGATGTGAAACCCTAGCTGGCAGATGCATCTCCCCCAACTACCCCTTGCTGGCCCTTCCCAAGGCAGCACCTACACACAAGCATGGGAGAAGTTGTTCAGCTTTTCTAGGGCAGCATCCCTTGGCCTGTCAGCACTTCATCATTGCTCCTGGGGGGTCATGGTGCAAGACCTAAGCAAGACATGTTGTGCAGGACTGGCTATTGCTCCCTTTCATGCTCAGTAGCCCTGTGAAGGGAGACAGTTCTTTGTAGATGGAAGTACTGATCACAGAAAGCTGAATCGTCACATGCACACCTCTTCTTAACCATTACAGACAGCCAAGGACAGAGCACGCACAAATTTTCAATCCCCAGGTATTTCCTCTAATTTGCAGCTGAGGGGCCCTCCCAGAGGGTGCAGACCAAGCCCACTTTCCCACTGCCTGCAGACAGCAAGGGCTGCATAGCACTGACACACTGCATTATACTCTGCCCTCCTTTGAAAACAACAAAGCCTTTTGAATTTCTACAGCAAACTGTTACTAAGCTTTATTAAGTTCAAACAAACCAAAAGAAATCCACTTTTGCTCTGCTGCTCAGGATCAGCTCTTAAAAGAACATGATATTCCAGTTTCAGTAACAGATAAAAACCAGCTAACTAGATACTTGATGGTATCAGCAACAGCTGGATAGAACTTAATTGCAACAGAGAATGCTTAGGGATTTCTAATTTAAAATTTCCTGGAGGAAAAAAAAAAAAAAGCTTTACTGCACATTTATTCTGAAACATCAGTTTTAGAATCAGCTTGGAGGTAAGCCTCCCGATTCTAGCAGAAGCTTAATTTCATACAAGAATTAGAGGATGCTAGCTGGTAGGGTAGTGCAAAGTACTTGCAACAGCCAGATACCTAAACAGAGACAAAAGATCTTGGTAGACTTAATGACTCAAAACAATGGTTTTGCAGTCAATTAGTGCAATCATGGAATAGCTCTTAAAGCATTGCTCAAAGCAACTGTATAATCCAAGCAGTTTATATTCTTTCCAACATCATATCTTCTATGAAAATATTTATATGTAACCCACTTACATATTCTGAGAAAACACAATATTTTATAAACATATTTTACTTAAAAAAATATCCAATAACCAGATCTTTTCACCGACCAGTGAAAGAATTGCATTGTAATCAGCATCATAAATGTTTCCCATTACAAATTCCCTTCCAAGTTTACTGTTGATATTCAAGAAGAAATGCCAAGCCCTGCCCTGGAGAGGTATAGCCCCTTGCCCGAGAACATGCTGGCAGCCAACAGACTGGAAAGCAATGTGGCAGAAAAGGATGTGCGTGTCCTGGTGGACACTAAGTTGAGCATTAGCCAACAAGGCAGGCAACAGCCTCCTGGGCTGCATTGAGAAGAGCACTGCCAGCAGGCTGATTCTCCCCCTTCACTCAGCACTGCTAAGGCATATCAGGAGTGCTGGGTTCAGTTCAGGTCTCCCCAGCACAGGACAAACATGGATAAACCAGAGAGAGTCCAACACAGGGCTATAAAGATGGCTAAGACACTGAACAAAAGTCAGAGAGCTGGGACTGTTCAGCCTGGAAAAGAGAAGCTTTAGGGGGATCCTATCTACACCTGAAGAGAGGGTGCAAAGAAGACAGAATCACTTCAGTGTTCCTTTCAGTGGTCCCTAAATGATGGGAGGCAACGGGCTCAAAATGAAATACAAGAAATTCCATTTTAACATAAGAAAAAACTTTGTATTCTGAGGGTTATCAAGCACTGGAACAAGCTATCCAGAGAGGCCAGGGGGTTTCCAATCTTGGAGATACTCAAAGTGTGTTTGGATATGGTCCTGGGCAACCAGCACTAGGTGACCCTGCTTTCAGCAGAGAGGTTTGACTCAGAGGTGTCTTCCCACATTCACTGTTCTGTGAGAACTTCTGTGACAGCATGCTCTGATTTTAGGTCAATGCAGGGTTCAAACAAGAATTTTTTTCTAAACAGTATTGCAGCTGTTTCAATTAGCACCTGGATACCTTTTTTGTATCTGCCCATATAACATGAGCAGAGATGGGAAAAGTAAATTCACAGCTGAAATACAAATTATTTTGTTCTTGTACTGAAGTAAGTTAAGATGAACCAGCTTTGAAATGCATTACAGATTTCTATCTGTGGTGCTCCAGAAACAATTACTCATCAGTCCATCATAACTAAATGTATGCCCTGCAGTTTCAACTTCACTATTCTTTCTGCTGAAGACCTATGTTTTACAAACAGAGGTAAACTGCAATTTAAAACAGTGGATGTTGGCACTGGGCAGGTTTTGGGTACAACAAAGCTAGACTGCACATTTCAGGTCTCTTTGCATCACAAGCACAGTCTTGTAGACAAGAAACCTACTTAACGTTTAGGGAGAAATCTTCCTTGAAGCTATATGAGTAATTAGCACACATTAAATATTTATGTAAAATTTTCAAGAAAACATGTACAGTGTGGACGTGCACGAGGACAGTGCGGAAAGCAATGGAAGCCCTGAGCAAGCACAAGACTTGGCTGAGCCCACACAACCAGTGGAATTTAGGAGTCACTCGCAGTCTATTTTAGTCAAATTAAAGGATTTCATAAAATGAATATTCCTGACTCATGCCACAGGAGAAAAACCAAACCCAACAAGAGGCCACAGAGCTGGTAATTTCTTCACAGGCTAAAGACAAACTCTCCACACGCTTAAACCAAGAGTGAGAACAGTAGATGAATATTCACACGCACTTACTGTTGCAGCTACAGCAGGACCAAGAAACTGCTCAATTTAGGGATGCTTAATGGCGTAAGTGATGATAAATGACCTCAGACAACATCTGACTTGACTTTCAGAATCCCAACACACTGTGGTGCAGCTGCCTAATTATTCTGTGGTACTACCTTTCACTGGTGGCAAGGACCCTTCTGTCCCCTCAACTCTCCAAACCTCCACTGCTGCTGGCGACAGTACAGCCTGATGAGCTCTACATTGACCCTCACTGCCAGACAGCTGGCAAAGAGAAGTGTATACAAGTACTTTTACAATTTCAACAGAGTTATCCAAGCAAGAACATACAAGGGGATCTACTTGTCAGGTGAAAAAATTTTGTTGATGGCATGACTCCCTCAGTTTGTCTTTAATACAAGGTTCCACATCATAAATGAAGACTTTACTCTCGATTTAAAATAACCAACATTTTAAAGGCAACTTCTAACTGTTCTAAACTGAAACCCCAATTTCCTCTAGAAACATCTTCAAGCATGCAAGCACTCATCTACAACACATGAAACCATTCCACATAGCCTTAACAGAGTAATACAATTTAAAATTTGAAATGCTCTTAAAACCCTGTATTTTCTAAAATATCACAGTCTGCTTAGCCACCAGGAGAAAGTCTCAACAGGAAAATCTGAAGCAAAATCTGCAAAGGAATGCATATTGAAAAATGAAAGATCATACAAAAATCTGAGCAACACAGACACTCAAACTACACCCGTAATACAGTGAAAATTAAGAGCCTTTTCACCACCGTTTTTCCAAACACAATCATCTTTCTAGAAAAAAAAGCCCTGGCTCCTGCACTGCAAGCAGCATTGCCTTGTGGTCTAAATTCTTGAGCTCAGTGGGTTTAAAAATCAAATTCTCCTCATGCTGGCAGGGGAGGTGTGTCTCTATTACAGCTGAGACACTTTCCTCTACCTCCCAGACCCGGCACTGTCACTGCACATGGTGTTCCCATCAGTTAGTACAATTCCTTGGCCTTGTATGAACTAGGCACGAAAACCTTTTCAGTTTGTCACCCTGCAGCTCTGCCATGTTGTCCTGGAGCACCTCAAAATTGCAGGCAGAGGTTGCCGTTGCCAACAGCAGCTGCCTGACAACTGGGGAAAAGGTAGCAAGTCTTGGTGGAAAGCAAAAAAAGGGAATTAGGAGTTCTCTGGTCTCTCAGGAGTCCTAATTGTATCACTAGCTGCTAAAATAAAGACTGGGCTTGTTAAGTATTTTTATCCCTCAAAATTAATTTACAGTATATCTGCCACAGCAGAATATACTATTTCCCTAGAGGAAATCTGTATTCTTCTTATGCAATTGGCTCTTCGATGGCACATTATATATAAAGCATTCATGCACAAACAGTTCATTCTGCCCTGGTTATTTTCCCTGTCATAGTGCAAGTATTTTTAGACCTCATGTGATCCTCCAGTATTTTCCAGCTCTGTTTTAGTCATCCTGCTCTCACTGAATATTTCAAACTAAAAAAATCTAACAGCCTTCAGATCTCACATTTTTAGCTTATATGTAAATAATTGATTTTATTAAGCTGTCTTTTACCCATTTATTTTTGACACCCCATACCCACACACGAAAGAGCGCTCCATGGAGATTTGCCCTGACATACAGGAATACTTACATAAGACACTAAGCTAAAATCCTGATAACCTGATCACTATTTCCAATTTTGATCAGATGAAGCTTCTCCTGCTATTTCCCGCAGGGAGCATTAGAACTGGCACAAACAACAGTGCCCTAATATTTTAATCCCATACCACAATTTTGACTGTGCATCTGTAGGCTGTTTACCACTGCATTAGAGAAGAGCGGAGGCTGCTGGAGATCGAAAGTCGGCTCAGGGCTGGCAGATGGCATTATATCTCAAAGCAGCTGTGGTGCTGCTGGCAGAGAGCCTACAGCAGTGGTCTGTGCTGCTGGCTCCACTCCTTGAAGGAGGAAAACACCCTCATTCCCCCAGCAGGGAGCTGCATTTACCTGGTGAATCCTTGCGGCTCCTGCTCTTTCTAGAAACAGAGCTCTACACCTCACCAAGCCCATCCACCCACAGTACCCCCGTCAGCTCAGCCACAAATCGGCTCTGTCTCTGATGAAGGGACGAGGCAGCACGAGGGTGGCACAGCAGATTAGTTGTAGGGACCTATTCATGCTTCCATTTCCGAGCTGCATTATCTTTGACCCGCGGTGACTCCCCAGTAGATTACCTTGGGAAGGGGAAGGGCTATGGCTGCTGGCCTGCTCCCTGATTAACACAAACCCTGGTGCATTTTCAAATTTCTCGGGTTTTGGCATGTTTTAAAAGCATTTTTTTTTCAAATTTAATGAAGACCACAATCTGTGTTTGTGGAGATACAGGTAAATATCCATGTACAGGTACAGAAAGCAACTACTTGATACCATGGGTCCTGTTAAGCTTTAGTGCCTGATTAAAATACTAAAAATAATTTTAACTCATGTCAGTACTTTTTTGGGTAAGTTTTCAGAGCAGTCTTTAGGGATTTGACCACTTACTAACTGAAAGATGTATCTTAATCTAACTCTGAAAATACAGTGTTAGAACAATGTTATAAAGCAGTTATGAATAGCTAATGAGACCAGCATCTTCTAAATCACTCAAACCCAAAACTCTGTCAAAAGGCACTGGAAGAGGTGTTATGTGGAACAACAGGAATCATCAAAATGCATATGATATATCAGTAGTAGCTAAATAAATAGTTCCTTTAGAAAAGTATGCATTTGATCAATTTAGAATATTTTAAAGTCTGCCTAACCCCAAAATATAGTATGAATGAGTACCCATGTATCTGCTTGCTCTTGACACCAAACAACAGATGCATGCATTTAGGCATGTCTACTGCACACTGTTTAAAAACTTTTGCATTATGTTTAAAGATCATCTGGGTTATTTTCTCTCACTATTGCTTCATTTTGTTCTGTTAATGAACTGAAACAAGGCAGTACTAAGACTTCAAAGCTTCAGTGTTAATGTAGAGCAAATCACACAAATTAAAAATGACACCAAGTTGTGTGGTGTGGTCAACATGCTGGAGGGAAGGGATGCCATCCAGAAGGACCTTGACAGGCTTGAGAGTTTGGCCTGTGCAAACCTCATGACAAGGCCAAGTGCAATGTTCTATCCCAGGGTCAGGGCAATCCCAAGCACAAATACAGGCTGGTTTGAGAATGGATTAAGAGCAGCACTGAGGAGAGGGACTTGGGGGTATTGATTGATGAGAAGCTCATGACCCAACAATGTGCGCTCATAGCCCAGAAAGTCAACCACATCCTGGCTGCATATTATGACTCCTGTAACAACTGTAATGAACACTTCTTCACTTCCAGCTAAGTGTGCATGCATACAAGACAGAGGTACAGAAACACGTCTTTCATGGCAATTTCCCAACAACCCAGAACTTGCCTCACATCATCTCAATTTACTCCCATATGCCAGGAGATGAGGCACATGCAAGTTTGCAGATGCACATGAAACTCCTCCCAGAGTGTCCTCTGTCAACAGGCACCCAGTAAGGGCTTCCATCCTTTAGACAACCAGGTTATATAATGCAGTGAGGTGAGGCACAAAGGCACATCAGTGAAATGAAAATATTATGCTCACCCAGAAATCAATAAACCTATGAATGACTGACACCTAACTGAATTAGTCCTGTTCTGAAACACAAGCAGCAAGAAAAGCTGGAACTCTCATTTCACCCAGCATTATGCAATGTCTATACCCCTCCAGCCTCAGCTCAGAAATTAAACTAGTGTCTTGCCTGTCATACTCCTGGACAAGACTTAATTAATGACAGAATCTTTCCATGAAGAAGCTAACTCTCACAGCCACAGGATCTTACCAAAACTCATCACACTACCTCAGTTGTCCTATTTCATATAAAGGCTGGGAAGGCATGGGACATGCTCTTCATTACAACCAACAACACAAGGCTGGCATTATCCTCCGTATCATCAGCTGGCTGGTTCCACTCCAGTAGCAATTCAATTTCTGTAGGATTGTCACCTCCACAGCTTTAATTTGGATGACATATTTGTGACTTTGGTAAAAAAAAAGACCATCTGTAAGAAGAATTAATAAGCATGGTAGTCTGTGTTTAATAAAAGTGTCTTCCAATTTCTCAACTGGACAACATCTTGACATTACCGCTCAGGTTTTCTGTTTTCAAAGGGAGTGCAAGACATCACATGGGAAATTAGAGCATGCCAGGCCCTCAAATTCAGAAGTTCAGGCACAAGACAGTACAAAACAAGGATGTAAACAAGCTTTAGAAGCCCAGAGTAGCACTACCCTGCTATTAGGTGCTCCATTTCCTGGAAGCACTAATGAGCTAAAGGCAGCTGGCCAAGTATGCCCCACTTTGACGTCAGAAGCGATCAGAGCAGAATGCTGAAATCTGGGTATGATTCCAGAGCATAAGCCAGCCTAAAACTGAGGGTGCCTCACATCTGCCCCTTCCCTTTTGCCTGTGCATATCTGAGCCCATGAGAAGACAGGTCAGAGATGTAAAACCAACTGAATATTAATCCTTGTTTGAGGAATGGGTTAGCATAAACCCAAGACAAACCAATAAAGGAATTAAATGAGTATGCATGTGTGTTTCTGCATGCACAAACCTGTGTGCATATAGGCCATCAACCCTAGTAACACTTGTTTAGTGATTATATTTTAAAAAAATATTAGCTGCTCCCCTGTTCACTTAATTCTCAAATTACACAAATTAACACAAATTACATCTATTTAGTGCCTAGTCACACCTGTATTACGTAAGCACCAGAGATAAGGTTTGGTCCTTTAGCCTGTTCCAGAAGCACTGTTGTGGTTTAACCTCAGCAGGCAGCTAAGCCCCCACAGCTGCTTGCTCACTGTCCCCTGCAGTGAGACTGGGGAGAGAATCAGAAAGGCAAAAGCAAGAAAATTCATGGGTTGAGATAAAGACAGTTTAAGAGGTAAAGCAAAAGCCATGCAAACAATTCATGGGCATGCAGGAGTTAAGCCATCTCCAGAAAAGCCAGACTCCATCACACATAGTGGTGACTTGTCAAGAAAAATGCTGTAATTCTGAACATCCTTCCCCACTTTTCTCCTTCTTCCCCCAGTTTTTCTTGCTGAGCACGATGCCATGTGGAATGGATTATCTGTTTGGTCTGTTGGGTTCAGCTGTCCTGACTGTGTCCCTTTCAAATCTCTTGTGCACCCCCTGCCTGCTTCTGAGAAACTGAAAAGAACCTTTACTCTGTGTAAGTACTAAGCAATAATTAAACATCCAATTCTTACCAATCCAAAACCCACAACCATACAGTCTCCTATGAAGAGAGTTATCTCTATCCTAGCAAAACTCAGTACAAATACAAAACAAAGTTAGAAGACTGAGGTATATCTGAGAAGGAGCAATAGCTGTACACTGTTCAGTTAAGAGGACTAGCATACCCAAACAATAAGCACACATAAAACCAAAAACAAATGCTTTTTTTCCTTCCGATCAGCCCTTACGATTTGGAAACATTTTACTCACCATAAAAATCAAAACATAAATCAGTCTGTGCTAGCAATTTCCTGTAAAAGTGGAGGTGTGAAAGACAAACACACACCATTTAATGTTCTTGAACACACATATACCACATTCAGCAACAAGATGGTTAAATGCCTTTGTTTCCACCATCAGCCATTACCATAATCCACATGATTTCCATCAAGGGGTTCAGTGGAGGCGACCCTATGCACAGTCAGGCTGGGCTAACCTGGAGTACCCAAGAAGTCAACTTTCTGCTGTCTCAAGACATTAAGGGTATGACAAGGCAAAAAGAATGGCCCAACCCACACAAGGAAATAATTTTAAACTAGTATTTATAGAAAGTGGATCACAGTCTACAATTATCCTCAGAGATAGAAATGGAATTCTTTAAAATGCAAAATACCTGCAGTTGGAGAATTTGCATGGTGAGACTTTTTGGGCAGGTTGAAGATCTGTTCACCAGGATCTGGTGGGGGAAGAGCATCTTGGCCTTGTCGAGCTTCCACAGGATCATACTCCTTCCCATCATAGTTAGCATCGAAGAACTTCTTAAACCATTGAATGAAATCTAAGTTGTCTTGGAAGCGCCCTTTGACCAGTTTTTCCACGGGAATTACCTGAAAGATAGAATAAAGGTTCCAATAGTCTGTCACTGCCATTTTTAAATACAAACATTACATATATACACTCATTTGAACAATCTACTAACTATATCAGCAAATATTCCTTTGCCATTGCTTCATTCCTAAAAGAAAGGGAATTACAGACAATTTGCAAGTGCTTTTAAAAAATAAAACCAAAATAAAATAGAGACCCAGCCTTTGAAGTAGCAATGCAATAGGTGTAAGTAAGCCTTTGCTGTGACAGCCATGATGAATGACACTGTTGTGTGAGTAACACTATATTCAGCCATTCAGGGATTTCTGGTTTTAAAGGACATGCTACAGTTGGGCATCTTAAAAATGAACAATTCTTCAAAAAGCACAGACAGGAGTTTCTTACTCTCTGTTCTACTGCTTGAACTACAGAAACCAGCAGCTTTTCCAAGACATGCTAAAGCTGAAACCAACCTACATTTTGGCAGCACATGTTCATCATACGAACCAACCCTGAGGTTTAAACCTTGTAATTTTTTTCCATTCCACACATAGCTATACATAGAACATTCTGAGGACACGTAGAAGTTGACTAAAATGCCTATAAAGTTCTAATAAAACAGCCAGTATTACAGTGCTAAAGGTTCCTGGACACTATGGGCAGACAGGGACTACAACTGCAGGAGAGCTGCCCTGCTTTGCTTAATTCTTGCAGCTGATTAAAGAACCAAGTTAGACCGGTATTAATGTCTCTAGAATGCATTCAGTTTTCGGGTGAAAAGGGGTACCTAAATCCATTGCAATTTTCATTTCTTCTTCAAGGTTAAGACACCTGTGCAGCATTTGACAAATCTACAAGAATTAACATAGCATTTTCCATGTCTTTTCAGGTTGTTCCCTTTGTGTCTTAATTTCACATTGAGAAGGTACAGTTAAGTTTGCTTCCTACAGGAAAATCAACAATGTTCACTAAAATAGGCTTTCCAATGTTTCACTAGCAAAGGTCAAGAACATCTTCACATACAACATAACTCCAGTTCTCCATCCGAAAGTTGAAAAAGTGGACTTTCAAGTATCTTGAAGTTTGCTTCCCCTATTTATTAATTTTACCCAAGTTATACAACTTTTGAAACATGTAGTGATTGAAATATAAGTACAGAATGCCTACCTTATCCACATTCATTCTTTTAAATGATGCCTGCAGAAGTTTGAAGTTGTGAATGTACTCATGCTCCAGCTTTGCTTGAAACTTTACTTTCTTCAAGCTAATGCACCCTGGGAACAACATGTCCATGAACTGGCAGTAAGCTGCTCCTATAACAAGAGAATGCATTGACATTAATCCAGATGCACCCAGCTAAGACCAAATGGTGTTTAATGTCATTAGCAGAAAGCAAGAGCAGAAAGCAACAGTGCTGAATAAGTCCCTGCTGTAATTCAACATAACAATATGCACCCCAGATCTGCTTATCTAATGTACATCAAGCAGTGTGACATACTGAAGTGGCTCTTTTCCTTCCAATCTGAGTGCATGACGCACTGTTGTGGAGCATCTGAGCAATCACCAGGACTAATGCAAAGTAAAATGGATGTTCTTGGGAATACCTACAATGAGAACATCACAGCAAAAATGAAAAGCTCTTAATAAGCTTCCTTCATCCTCACAGTCCCCTGAATTCAAACAAGCCAAGATCATCTTTCTTCTGGCACTTGTAGCCGAATGCCAGCCAAGTTCAAAGCAATCATTTAAGATTGTATCAAATCAAGATTTAAAAAATATTGTGAAGTTCCAGCTTGTTAAAACATACTAGCCAGATCCCATCCCTCTAAAATGAACATCCTTACTGATTTTCATCCCTTGAGAAAAGCATTTAAATGAGCTGGTTTAGCATAGTCCACCCATACATTTCAAAGCTGGGCTGCCAGCTTTGGTTCTCACTCAAAATAGTAAGGCTTCTGAGTTCAACTTTGAGGGCTCTCTGAACTCACATAGTGGGGGTGGGGCTGTACAAGTAAACCAGCACACAGCAGCAACTATACAAAAACATTTCTAACCAGTATACTAAGCATAATGAAGAGAGACAGCATTTCTTGTATGCAGGGAGCTTCCTCCTACAGCATCACGCCTCTGTCATTTGTAAAGTAAGCCTTTACTGTTGACACACTCCAGTATTTAGAAATCAAGGATGAAAATGTTTAAGGAAATCAGAAAACAAAAAGCAATTTTCGTTCTTCTTCAGAAGAGTCTTCTACAAAATGCTTTACTATCAGCAAAGATTCAGTAAGGTCCATGGAACAGAGGGCTGTAGAGGATCCAGTCCCTGTGCTTGAGCATACAGGGCAGGGATGTGATGGCCTGATTACCCCTGACATGTTCAATTTCACTTCCACAAAAAAGACTGTTGTGCATTTAGTGCATTTGAGTTTTGACAAACAAGTGTCCAGATCTCACCAAACAGTTCAGCCCAGTATCAACAGTGATTTTTATCAAAAAACAATTCTGAGTGCTCACAGAGAAACCAAATTAACAAAGCAGACACCTGGCTTGCCCAGTTTTACAGGAGAGTCAACAATAACTTGAACTTTAAGCCACTTTTCTCCATGGGTATGCATATGTTTTGACAGGACCAGCTTTATGCATAAGATAGTTCTCATTCTCTGTATCCAATCAGCCATCACATGAAGGGTTACAGAGCTCATAACTTCCCAAAGAGAAATAAGAGTTTAAGAGTAGGGTCCAAAAATGGTTTCTAACATACCAATAAAATTTTGCTGTGGGACTTACCAAGATCAAGCTTTGGTGCTGAAAACCACTGCCATTAAAAAAAAAAAAAAAGTCTTCACATTGCCTAGCTTTGTGGGGAAAATGGTTATTAAAAATTTTGATTTTCCAAGGACATCTTGTGCTTAGCTGTTTGCAATGGTCTTGACATGATTAGGAATTGAAGTAAAATATTACCTAATGGAAAAGGAGTCTTCTGGCAAGTTAAAAGTATCAGATGATAAATTTGCATCTCAGAGAAAACTATATAAACACAATTATTTATTCAAAACTCATCCTCAGCAAGAGAACTTGTAAATACATGGCAGTGGAAAAATGACATTACAATTAAAAGCATGGATATACAGATAATGCATGGCTTGACTACACTTACTACTGTTTAATTTAATGCAAAAGGATTATTATGCAATCATTTAATGTTATAAATTGAATTTGTTCCTGTCTCTGTCCTTTCATCCTCCCCATACCCCAATTATAAGCTTTACTCTGATATATAAGTAATTGCCTGGAGGCCTTAAAAATGCACTGTGCAACCTTTCATCTAGATCCTTTTAGAAAACTAGAAGCCCAAAGTGTTCACATGAGATTTTTTTTTTTCCTTCTGCTGGTAATGCAAATTCCTTCTGCATGCCTTCAGATAGAGTCTCTCCAGTTACGGTATTTCCTTGTGTTTTCTTCCCATCAGACTGGCAGTTGTTTCTGTGCCTCTGCCAGCCAGGAGGTGGTCCTGGGTCTGCACAACACTCCAGGGCAGAAAACACTGGACTGTGTCCACATGGCAGCACAGACCTGTGTTCTCTGACACAACACTGGAGCTGGCTGCTGGGCTGTTTCCCCAACAGGAGGGTTTTATTACATGGGCAAACACAATTCATTAAAATGCTCCTTCCTGAAGTACAGAGGCAACACACAAACATGGACTGAACTAAACTACGAAGAGAGGAAATTCTTCGTGACTCCAAAAAGGCAGAGACCTGCCTACCACAGCAACAGGAGAAAGTAAAATATCATTACAGTCAACCGAGACTACCTGATTTTGTACATGGAAGTTATGTATGTATTTAATATTATACAGGAATTTATTTATAATTTAAACTTTTACTCCCTAAAGCTTGTAGCTGTCAGATTGCATTTAAATGGTAAATGTCAGCACCACCAGAATGGGGATGCTACTTTCTATACTGCCCATGGCTAAGATTTCCTGCAGGCAGCAGAAAGAGCAGCTCTACTTAAGTGATGCAAGACTGCAATGCCTTTACCTTACAGTCACAGCATATTTGTGCAGTCCTCTCCATACGGGACAGCACTCCAGGCCTATGCAATTTACTATACAACTGATGTTTCAATGCAGGTGCATGAGAAAGGAATATTTTTAATGGAACAAAAAGAAAATGAGAGTAGGGATAATGATATTATAGTTTGTGACATACCTCTTGCATAATTTACACAAACAAAAGAATTTTCATGTTATATATTTTATTCCATATTAAAAAACTTCCCTACGTTCTCTGTAAAAAATAATCAAAAAATCCAACCCAAATCATACCCTCCCCCCCAAAATACCCATCTAAACCTCAGCAAATCTGTACAGCGAAAACACACCTCCTGTCCAGAATGGCTCTCACAATAAATCTATATCTATAACCAAAAGACCTTTATACGCATAAACATGCACATACAAACAAACAGGAGTAATTTGACATCTACTCAAATGAAAGATGAAAACTACAGCTGGTGGCAATGCAGAAGAAGGATCAATGGTAAAAACCTATTATCCTTTATTAGCTAACAAGCAATTTAGAATCACTGGCTAAAAGTTCCTTTGTGTTTTGATCTAGAATATTGATGCAGCCATTAAGGCACAGAATATATTTACAGGCCAGACTCCAAAACAAGCCTGCAAACAGGGCTGTGCTGAAATCCCCCCCCAGCAGTCGCTATTTTTAGCCCCATTAGTGAGCAGAAAAAGCTCAGCAGCATCACTTTGCAGGTGTTTGCCGGGCATCCCTGGCTGGGGCAGAGCAGGCAGCAAGTGGAGGGCTGGGCAAGCAGGCAGCTGCCAGAGGAGGTGAAGGGATGCTGCAGGAGAATTCAGATAGAAAAGAAATGACAACTGAAGAGATGGTCACTTAAAGTTACTAAAATTCAACAATTTTGTCACATGCAGTGGTAGAGCTGAAAATTACTACCAAATCTATAAAAGCAGAATATTTTGCAGCAATTTCAGAGTTGTAGATAATCTTTCACTAGTCCCTTGCAGTAAGCAATGCTGAACTAATTTTAGCTTTTTTCCTATACTTCCCTTTCCCTGCTTCTATGTTTCCTTCCCAGACTGTCCACATTGACTTAGTATGCTCTGAAGCATATGCACTCTACATCATTACAGATTTTCAGTTTTTCTCCTCTCTCCTCCACCATCTGGAGCCTGATGAATCCATAAATGTTAAAAAGTATTTCTTTGATAATTAAAAATACTTCTGTTTCTCACTATTTAAAGTAAAAGGAAACTAACGGAGGTAACAATGAAGACAAGAGAGTTCTATTTGCAACAAGTTTTTACTGCTCAGTACAGCTCCTGGGTTTCAGACTAGTGATCTGAAACCATGAACAGACCCTTGGTTTTCTTTAGCATTGATGCTTACATGTTTATAAATGAAAAGGAGAACGTTATTTGCAAAGTAACTGCTTTTAATATAATATAGTTAGAGCTTATTATGCTGATAAATATTTAGTATAAACACTGTAATATAAGCTTAGTTATTGTCAATACGCATGTGCCCTATACAAATTAGGTCAATCCTCCATAACAAATGTTAAAAAACTCTGTCCCTCCCTGCACCTCCCTACAGTCTGTGGGAAGATCCCATAAAGTCATGTAAAAGCACACCAGCCAACATGGGACACTAAGAGCTCATGAAAAGACAGGGCCTGTCTGGGGCAGGGGTGGGGTTGCTTTATTTTAATTGATACTGAACATAGCAAATAAAGCGAAGTGCTACACTAGAAATTTGGTATAAATGTTTAGTATGAATTTTGTTCTAAAATTACATACAATTCAAGTTTAAGCCTTTTAACCAGCCCTCAGTTTGATTTTCACATACTCAGTTTTTAAAAAAATCCCATTTGGGAAAAAGTCCAACTGTCCCTTTTTCTGTAATTCGTTTGTTTGCTTTAATGAAGTATTTTTCAGGTACTATAAAAACACACATCCAGTCATGTTAGATACAAATTCCTTCAAATTATCCATTCCTTTCAAAGCTGGAACCACCTGACCATGCATTTGGAAAATACGGGATGCTTTGTGTATGTGTTAGTCATCAGTACTTCAGTTTGCTATGGCTGCTAATGCTGATGGGAAACACACACGCCCCATATTTATGTTGCCTGGACGACAACAATTAAAAAAAGGCAGTGACTTGCAAGAAGCACACATGACCCAATAGTCACTAGGGGAAGTCAATGGGGGGGGGGAACCCCACAAATGCCAGCACCTATTGTTTACAGTACAGCAGCACTTGTGTTTCACCTCAGGCTTTCTAGAATTGCTTCCTTGCAAGTGATGTTAAAGTAAGCACACAGCAGTAGGTTGTTTTGGACTTCGCTTCAGATTTTCATTCAGATTCCAAATACGGGTGTTCTGTTACACCACACAAAGTTTTTCTTAACAAACAGGCCACAAAGCTGGTGAAGGGACTGGAGCACAAGTCTTACGAAGATTCTGAGGCTGAGGGAGCTGAGGCTGTTTAGCCTGGAAAAAAGGAGGCTCAGAGGGGACCTCATCACTCTGCACAACTACCTGTACAGTCAGTGTCTTTTCACATGTAATAAGTGATAGGACAAAAGGAAAAAGCCTCAAGTTATGGCAGGGAAGGTTTAGATTGGATTTTAGGAAAAATTTCTTCACAGAAACAGTGATCAAGCATTGGAACAGGCTTCCCAGGGAAGTAGTGGAGTCACTATCCCAGCTGTATTTTAAAAGACGTGCAGATATGGCTCTTAGTGACATGGTTTAGTAGTGGACTTGGCAGTGCTGGGTTAACTGCTGGACAATCCTAAAGGTTTTTTCCAACCTAAAAGATTCTATGTCTATGAACATGAAGTTGTGTTAAGTACAGTTACATGTTTAAGAAATAGCACAATTTGTGTTGAGCACTCCATTGGAGAACCTGGTTTTCAAATTCCTATTTGCAGTTGCAGCAGCACCTATATGACCTAGAATACAGGCAAACAATTCTATTTCTCCAATTATCTCCCCTCCCAGCCCCAATTTAAGAGGTCTCAGCCCACATCAATTTACCACCTCCTTAGTTGTACAGAAGGAAGCATTCATGTGTCTGTGCAACAGTCAAGATACTCTGGCCTTGCTTCACTCTTCCCAGCAACAGTCTTGGAAGAGCACTTAAAAAACCTTAAAATAGATGCAGATTGGAGTGCAGGCCTGCACTCCTGCTCTCAGTTGCCTGAGCACAGCTGCCCCAACGAGGGCAGAGTGAGTGCCTGCATACAGATGGGAGCTTCCAAAAGCACTGCTGGCATCACAGAAAACAGCCTACAAGAACAACGCACCTCCTACCAGCCTTACCAACAGCCCCTGAGACACGTCCATCTAAATGACACCTGCTTCCAAAAGTCCTTTTCCACACAGGTGAGGCATGTGTGTGACACAATGCAGACTATCCAGTGATCATCTTAAATAATGGATGTTGGAGGGAGGTTTCCCCTGTGTTAATTCGTGTTCTCGTCTTCTTAATATGTAAATCATTAAACTCTTCATAAATTATACACAGCAGAGTTTTTAATGCTTAAATTTTTGGCAATAATTTCTTTTGGAATTCATTCATTTTTAAAGAGGAAGATCAGAATAATTTCAGAAAACACAGTTCCCATTTAACTTAAAATAGCTGCGTAACTCATCAAGCTTAAAAAGAGTAGCACACAAAATCTAACAAGCTCTTTAAACCAGAAGGAAATCAGGCAACTGACTGCAAGCGAGTGCTTTGCGTAATTAAATAACTTTTAAAATGTAAAAACGTTGTTCAAGTTCTATTCCTCCTGAATTCTTAATGAGTGACATTTTAAAAAATAATTTATTGGCTGAAAATCTCATAATACTGCTTTGCAAGCTTCCTCAGAAAGTTTTGGAAATGATTTAAATCTAATCATTATCATTCATTGTATCCATCTAATCCTAAACATCATATGGAAGACATTAAGAGAGTCATTGACACTGAGTATGCTCTGTGTTGCATGACCTCAGGACAACATGCCAGTTCCTTGAAACATGGCTTGCTTACAGAGTGCAAATGGGATCAAGCCATATTTTAATCATGTTCCCAAGTTGCTCTCGAGACCCAGTCTTTGCAAGGCTGCAAACTGGGAAAAAAACCAAAACCACCAACGTTGAAACATGCTTTGCCTTCTCAGGCACTACTAGCACACTGGGCTGTAGAAAATCATGATGGCATTAGATGCTCCAACAAGGCCCTATAATGCAAATTTTAGTAATACACGTGTAGGAAGTTACAGGTTAATACAGGCACTGAGCAAAAGACACCTTCTGAGATATGAAAGCACAAATCCTATACAGCCAACCCACAGAACACGCTGTGTTTGCGTGTGTGTATACACAAATGACTTGCAGGAGAAATAGCCCTTCTCACCATCTCTCTGTCTGTACCTTCTTCTCCAACCACCTCAGCCCTGCTCAGAAAGACCCTTCTGGCATGGAGAAGAGCTGGCTCTCATGGAGTGCTCCTCAGGAGGCAGTGTGCCTGGCATGCTGCTCCCTGCTGCTGCTGAGGGTCCCAAGGCTGAGGGTGATGGAGGCACGACAGCCACCTCACAAAGAGATGCTGCCCTGCCTGGGGGCTGGTGTGCAGCCCCACGGCTCAGAACCCCCATACTCAGTCTCTAGGAGGAGAACACCACAGACACCCTTCACAAGCACAGCACCAGTTGCAACGGGTAACAGCCCGAAGAGGCTGAGATCAAGTTCTCCCCCAAATCCCAAGTCAGAGAGGGGACACAAAGTCAAAGAATGACATCTGCCCTATCATCACACTGCCTTCTTTCCTCTGGCACCAGGGCAGAGGAGTACCAACAAAATGAATGTATAAAGGGACTGCCTATTTCCACAGGAGGAACACCAACTGAGATACAGTACAAGAGACACTAGTCACCACGTGAAAAACTCCCTGTGGTAACACCCAAGGCATCTGTAGAGAAACATCACAGTCTTAAATCTGAAAATGCCAAGCCCCACACTTGCTTTATAATATGGTCATGTATTAAAAGCAAGGAAAAAAACAACCCCACATATAATCCTTGATCCTTGCATACAAATCCTCAAAGACAGAAGGTCTGTATGCACCAGGGGCCAGACAGTTTGCACGTTTATAATTCTGCTGAGAATTTTCAAATGTATGAAGGGAGGAGAGTTTGTACCTCCTTAACCTCAAAGGATCACACAAGTATTGCTAAAACAAAAATTATACCTCACCTCAGGCTGCATTTTCCCTTCTATACACATTTACTATTTCTAGCTTCCTTGCTCATTCTATAGCTTGTACATACTGTGTTGTTTCCTTTTAATTCATATGCAAGCCCGCCATAGTCTCCTGCCTGACTCTTATTTTGAATATACTCTCATGCAGCACTCTAACAGTCTTGAAAAGCCCTGTAACACGTTCACTTGGTATTCCCTATAGATTAAAAACAGCTTTAGTAAAGAAAATTCAGTTATAAGTTGTTTAGTCAGAATTCTTTTTAAGAAGCCACTGTGTATTCATTACAAAACCAGCATGACTCTTAAGAAACAACTCATGTCATAATTCATATGAAACTCCTATTCCTCAAGCCTATGGGTTTCGCACACAGGATCCTACATTAAATCCACTCAGTTGTTCTCTATTATTTTTCATTGATGTATCAAATTAAATGCTCCCCAAGTCTAATGCCAATCTAAAGCAATGCACTATGCCATCGATTTAAACCATGATTTATAAATTTCATGTTCAGGTTAAGCAACCTTCCAGGAAGTCAAACTCAGAGACCAAGAACTGACAATATGACACTCATCTAAAGCAAAGAGAATTGCATTGCTTTGAGATGCTCAGAGAGATTTTCTCTCTTTAGTTGTCAAAACTAAATTACCAGAAGAGCTGCAGACTAAATTTAGACTCTCCAGGGCTGCACCCATCCATAACCTGGCTTTTTTGGCACATCACTACCACAGCAGGCATTCAGAAAGCTCAGGGTACACTGCACTTTGCTTGGCCTACTTAGGAGAGACAAAAACCACATCTAAGACTCCCAAAGAATACAAATACTTTATGACTAAGCCAGCCTCTTCCTTTGCTGCTCCTTATCATAGCAGCTCTGTTCCTGTAAGTGGAATCTGAGAAATAGGCTGGTATTGCTACAGCATGTGTATTATCAAAGCTACTTCTCCACAGCAATGAGAAAAAGGTCTGATTTCTTTTTCTGTCATTGAAACTACTGTCACATAAAGCTTCAAAGATGTCCTTTGTAAAGGCAGAATGTCACATTATTCCTTATTGCTTAAGCTCAGAATGTCAAAAAATATTAGTAAGTTGGCTGCAAAATGCAGGCACCCACGAGGTCTCCCAGCCAAGTGCTGAACACAAGTGTATGCCATATCTACATCGCTCATACCTCCTAAAAGTAACACCTTCGAGCTTTTAATTCACATGTAGTATCCTCCCCACCTTCCCTCTCCCACTTTTTCTGGCCTTGCATTTAGCTCTTTCTGGAATTTTGATTGCTCCTTATGAACAAAAATGAACAAGAACTGAATAGTCATAAAACATAAAATAGTATGACTAATCCTAATGCTTTTTTCTGGGGAAAAAAAAAAAAAAGAAAATGTCCATACAATTTTACAGTAGGTTATAAAAACTCAGTTACAGCAGCTCTGCAGATCCCTGTTAATGCTGTAAAATATTTCCTAGTTGTAAAGAGTTTCCCACATATTCCTTTTCTTTGAAATCCTGGAGAAATGCTCGTATTTTATGGAAACCAACATTAATTTGCATGAAAGCTGCCAATGATTCAAGGAAAATCAGCCAAAGAATGCCAGAATGAAGGAGCTAGATCAGCCGTTCTCAAACTACAGTGCATACAATTCTTGCTGGTGCTCTGCCTGTTAGTTGGCTCATCATTTCTCCTACTGTTTCCTGAGTTTCCCTCCTGAAAACTACACTAGAAATACAATAAATAAAAGACATGTACATTAAATAGACTGCTTTGAGTTTACACAGTGAACTATATTAAATGCAGAAAGATTCCCAAAGCTTCTTGCCCATCTGTCTTCAATCCCTACACACGCATGCCATGCACATGAGAAATGGACTATGAAGTCTCAAATGGGAAGGACCTAGTCCTAGGACTACTGTGCTGTAGTGCCTGCAATAATCTATCAGTGTTTAGATTCATCAGTTCAGAGAGTAAAGTCCTCCAGAACACAGGAAGGACCATTCTGGAGTGCTTCTTTTAGATAAGGAACCACTAAAGCCCCTTCTGGATTGTAATGAACATTAACAAAGAAACAGGAATGTGTAAGCATTTAAGCTCAACTATCCAACCAAAATGGGGAAATTCAAGTTAACAGCTTTCACCTGTTAAGATAAGAATGTTAAAAGCATCAGGTAACAATAGCAATCAATACAATCCAAGAAATTCTAAAGGAAGAAAAGGTTTAATTTTATACAGAATGGTGTAAGAGCTGTAATGAGACAACCCTTTTTTAGTTTTCCCCTTGTGGTGTGTCCCAAAATCCTCACTGGAGGTCACAGAAAAAGTTGTATAAGAAGCTGTGTAATGAAATGGGACAGTGGATTTATGACAGTTCTCAGGCTTGCCTGCCCCACCCAGATGAAGTCTCTCAATCTGATCTTCTTACATAATTTTAACTCCCTATATTCTGTTCTGTTAAAATCTTCTTAGATCATTTGTTCCATTTTGGGAAAAGAGTTTGGTGGTTTGTTTTTTTTTTGTCTTAGATTTTTTAAATTTTGTTTTTTGTTTGTTTGTTTGGGGGGGAGAGGTGCTAGGAGTTTTTTGGGGGGTTTTTTTGTAAGCCCACACACATTTAACCTGATTGAGAACTCACTTCAAAAGCTTCCTTTCAACTATTTATAAGCATTTAAATAGCTACACAGGAAAAAGTCAATAACTTGTCTACTATGCTTCCTGTTTCAAACAATGGCAAACACTGGGTATTTTGGGATGCAAATGTTCATTTTTTTGTATCTATTTTCTTAAGTATGCATATATATATATACACATAGATATCTATATATAGTTACTTCCACATATACATGCATGTGCACACACACATCCTTGTGTGAATACTGTCTCTATATATAATTCACCAAAATAAAATACTTATGCTAATTTCTGGACATGTAAATATAGCAACAATTAAAGATAACACTTCAATTTTAAAAATGGTTAAACAGATTATTTCTGATAGTCTATGTTGTTCAGTTTATAGGAGTTACTCACATGCACTTTAACCTGCAGTTTTTCAACCTCAATTTTATGGTCACTGTGCAAGGCTGCAAGCATGCTACCCTACTTCTCAGCTGAGAATTGTTTTTTAAATTTTGAAGAATAGGCTGTGAGACTATTAACCTCAAAGGATTATCTGTACCTTTCAGGGAACACCTCCAACACAGAAAATTTACCCAGAATGGTAGGTAAATTCAAATATACGAATATAAGACCCCATTTATGCCTTTTATCCGAACCAAGAAATACTTGAAATTTGGCAATGTGGTTCCTCTTCCACGTACAAAGCATTCTCTTCATAAGCAAGATATTCCCAGCAGGTTAGTTGTCTGGAAGTAGCAATCTAAGTTAGATCTCCTCCAACACAAACATCTTCAAATTTAAAAATCACAGTAGGAAATCAGAAAAAGTCATTCCTCAGGGGCATGTGTATTCACAGTGACACATCAGCCTTTGTGTCATTTCTAGCCATCATCTAGTTACAGACCCTGTTGTTTAACACTTACCTTGTAGCTGCCACTCTGATTAACCAAAATGTCCAAAGTATTCCAACTATTACCCTTTTTTTCAGGGCTCATTACCAAATATATTTAGAACAAGAATGAAATTACATTTAAATGAGAAACAGACAGATTTTCTTGACAAAGTTCTAAAGCCCTCACAGCAGCTAGAGGCTCATTTCCTCAAAACCATGTTTTTCTTCAGTCACACTCGTGCTCTTTTCCTGCATGTATCAGCAGGGATTTGAGGAACCTCACCAGGAAGGAAAAGAAGCTGGAGAATTTTCTTCATCTGGGGTGTCAGTTCTCTATTTGTCTCTTTCTCAGTTATGTCCACTCTCCATTTGAAAAGACAGCACCCCAGTAGCTTAAAAAACACAAAAGCTTATCACTGTATTCTTTTCTTGCTTAGACAGCCTTTTTATTACGTCTATGTATCTTCTGCTACATTTGTCCCATTCACCTCTGCCTTTGTTATGCTTTCCCAAGGCATCTTATCTTTCCACGATTAACACAAATGCAAAAATGCTTCCTTCATACATACATTAGTCTCCTTTCTCAGAGTAACTGGTTTATGTCTAAGTTAGAAGTTATCTATTTTCAGCAAATCAGACTTTTAAAGTGGTTTTAAAATAAACACTTGTAGAGCATACCATGCTTTCTTACCTGAACAGAGTTGTTCAACTTTTGTGTAGTTTAAAGCTAATATATCATTAACCCATGCGATGATGTCATGTCTGCTCATAGTCTCTTGGGTTATAGAGGTAGAGTACACGTTGACCGCCATTCCCCAACTAGGAAAAAAGAAAAGACAAATACGTTTTTGACATTTTGATAATTATTTTCTGAATACAAGGAATATATGTTTCCTGTTCAAATAAGGGATAGAAAAAGTGCAACACTTGCAACCCTCTCTTACTTATTGAGAAAGGAGACATAATTTTTATTCTTTGATGATGCGTAACATTCTCAAGGTCCTCTTGGAATCTATGACCATACTTCTTCAGCTGTCCCTGTGAACTAAAGAACATACAAACCTACAGTACTCTGCTTCATGCTAGTAAGGTAGTAAAAAAAAAAAAAAAAGAATCAGACATAGCCTGAAGATACACAGACAAGATCAGAGATCTGAGATTTTGTCACATAGTGCTGCATGAATGCAGTGATCTGACCTCTGCCAGTTTTTTGCCACTGCAGGATGATCAGGCTGCCTAAATGAGTATCTAATTTTCAAGTAACTTCTGATGATGCAGATTTCTTATGGGGACAGGGGCCTTTTGGATCATTAATTCAGTTCCTAACAGTCACAGAGTGAATACTAGATAATCTTTGTTATCAGTTTATCAGCTTCTATCCTGAAAGCAACTGAGACTTGCATCCCCAACTGTCTGATTGGAAAGCTGCTGTGGAGCCCGATTCCTCTAAAATATCAGGAACATTTCCTCTCAGCTTAAACCCATTTGTTCTTCTGCCAACATTATCTTCCAGCTCTAATGGCTTTTTCTTCCCCAGAGTGGATTTCCTAACATGTTAAGGACAGCACTCAGAGTCTGTCCCAATGCCCAGGTAGTCTAGATTAAACAAATCAATTTGAGTCTCTTATATCAAGACAGACATTCACTGACTGATCGTGCAAGCAGTCCTTCTTGAACAGACAGTTCCAAGCTGTGTTCAGATAACATTTCACCGAGACCTTGGAAAATGGCACTCCGTGCTCTAACTTTTCATTTCTCTATCATCTTAAATAGATTCTTCTAGTTCGCTAAGGTCCCTTCCTGCAAGTAGCATTATCATCAGTCCCCAAGTGCATAGACTAGAAATGCACACTACTGAATGCTGCTCCCTGTCACTTCCTTGTGTTGTGAAACACTGTCAAGAGAAAGGATGAGCAGGTTCATCTCAACAATTGTTTCAAAGAGCAGAATCAAGATCATCCATGAAGAGAATAAATAATGTTCTCGTGGGTAATGGACTTCAGAAAGTCCAGTAGGAACAATCTGAGCATGACGTGTCTCAGAAATGATCAAAAGTTGAGCAATTATGCTTGGAAAGAATATTATTCTCAATTTGGTGGGAATTGCATACCTTCACTTCTAGTGAAACCGTAGCTAACACTTAACTATTTAGCTTTGGTGCCAGTCCTGCCACCTCAGCCTTGAGCCTCAACTTTTTCTCTCAAGAGAGAGCAGGATTCTCCTCTGTAGGATTTGAGGTCTGCATGGAGTATTTCCATGGAGAATTTGCAGAGATATAACCCTTTGAAGCTTGGTAAGACAATTCTGCAAAAAACACAGACTGCAAATTAACTCCACCCATAGTTAGGTGTGCTGGGGCAAGGTAGATAAAGTGTGTGGGAAAACCCACCAACATGAAACTTACTCGGTAACATGTAAGTGTATACATAACACAAAGAATAAATTTAAATACAAGGTGATAAAGTTTGTAACACAGGTCACTTTCTAGGAAACAAATCTCACAAACAGAAGGCTGTTCAAGTTGTTTCTATCTACTGACATTAAGATCCAAACCATAAAATCCTCAGATTTGCTTTAGAGGGAAGAGAAACAACAAAGCCAAAATCAAACAACAAACAAACAAACAAACGGGGGCGGGGGGTGGAGGTGGTGAAGAGACAGATAAGATTCATGCTCCAATAGCCAGGCTACTACTGCCAGAAATTCATTCATTTGGAACCAGACTGCCTCCCTGCCCGCTTGTGTGCGGGCACCTCTGAAGCACGGAAGAAATCAGCCTGTGCTCAGCCTGCTCAGTTCTTCCTGCGGGCTCCCAGACACACAGCCCTGTGTTCGCTGGAGCTGCTAGCAAAGGTCGCTTTCTTGGCACGCACTCAGGGCTGGGACTGAACCAAGGGCTAGGAACAAAGTTTTAGAAACAGGGAGGGGCCCTTTTGCTCTTAAAAACTACACCATAATGGCTAACCATGAAAGCCTAGCTTCAGCCTCAGGATGGAAGGGACTGAGCATCTTTGATACTAATCTCATCTGAAGCTTGAAATGCCACTGTTAGCATGGTTTTTACTTTACTATTTTTAGCCTTTTTATATAGATAAGAAACTAACATAATGGTATTACCACGGCCATTATTAAACTAACATGTTAAATACTGTCTGTAAGACCAGCTGAAATAACAGCTTAACAGTGAATTTAATACTCACTTAAGATTCAGAGTAGTGGGCTTAATATGACACCAACAGATTGATATGGAAGAGTCCACTAAATTCTAAGGAAGCTAAAGATATTTAGATGGTAATATTTGAAATAAAGTTACTCTTACCTGTAATTGCCACTACTTCATGAAAATTTTAATTGGTCTCTTAAGGCCAGGCAGAGCTCAGAACAACCAATAGTGAAAGGGGAAAGTTTACTCTGTTAAAAAGATCAAGAAAACCCACACACATGGAGGAAGCAGAACTTCCCTCCCAATCCTTTTCCACACAGAACTGCAAAGAGAAATACCCATCTTTCTGCAACCCACACGGGAACAACAAGCAGTACATGGGGTGAGGAACTCTACTGGCAGGAAACTGAGTAAATGAATAACCTTGAGTTTTACAATGATACCCTGAAGGATACCTGTAATACACTCTGTCTGCAAATGAATTATAACAGTCTGTGGGTCAAACAAAAGTTCAGGCTGTTTGTGAGGGGACAATAGCTTCACATTTGTACACACATGTATGCACGAGGCTGTATCAGTACCGTTTTAAACAAAGTTAGGCGAAACAAATCAGAATTTCTATTTAAAAAATTCAATAACACGCCATTGCCATTCATTCTTGGTGACTTGGTGACATGCATCTGAATCTTCCACAATCTCTTCTCTTGAAAAAGTTCACCCTGTCTTTGCATCTCCTGTTGCCCACCCTCCTACTGGTTACATTCTGAATAAACTCATCTGGGGAAAGGTTTCCTTTACAGTAAACATGTTCTAATTTGGTGCTCAGATACACACATATCCTGTTTGCCACAGAGAGACCCTGAACAAAAGAAAAAAAAAAAAGGGGTGGAAAAAGAACCCACAAAAAAGGCAGGTGTAGGTAGCACAGCCACTGCGCTCAGCAATAGCCAAGAACCCCTGTGGTTGACATCTACAGCTGGGCTTGGGTTTTCTGCACAACTCAGTTCCCTGAGTGCTGAAGTACTGTGAAAAAATGTGATTCAGCTTCAAAACACATTAATAAACATGTGTAACGCAATGCAAGAGAACAGCTGGACAGGCAGAGACACACAGGCCATGCTCTGAACAGGCGAGTAGCTAACAGCTTGATTTTATATCCTAATACGCTACTTCTTTCCAATAACATTATTTACATTTTCAACTTGTTAGGCTTCCCCTTGTTTAGCCCAAAGGCTCTCAAGCATAGGCTTGTGATGAGGCTTATACAAGCCCGAAAACCAGCGTCTACCTGAGATCTTCCACCTACCATAGAGATGCCTGGCGATTCTATAGCAACAAAAAGCAGATGAAGATAGCACATCACATCTCCCACTTCAGAGCACACAGGTGGAGATTAAAATCCTCTGGCTGTTACAGTACTGCCTAACCATAAAGGATTCTCTCCCTTGTTTTACTTCAAGGATAATCTTCACATGTTACTCCAGGGTACTTCATAAATGCACCTCACACATGCACAACTACACACCACAGACCAGAGTTCAGAGGATTATCTAGGTGCTGAAAATCATGTATATGCTTAAGCAGTTTCTCCAGTCAGAAATATACTGGCTCAGCATGTCCAATGGTAAACATTACACCCAAAGGTCTACTACTTTCAGCTACTAGGCATTTTCCACTGCCCTTGCTACAGATAACTGCAGCTGTTACAAGGTGCTATCCAGCTGTTCTTCAGGACAGTTTTGCAAGAAGCATATTTACTTTATTTTTCTAAGGATAAACTAACAGTTGTTGACAGCAGAAGCTGTATTACAACAAACCAGTAATAATGGCAAGACTGAAAGGATTATAGCAATTAATCTAATTTGTAGTTGTAAAAACTCATCACACATGCCATCACCTCTGAACCTGCAAGGCCTTCATGTTTCCACAGAATAGGCAAGGTTGGAAGGGACCACTGCAGGTCATCTAGTCCAACCTCCCTGCTCAAGCAGGGCCATCTAGAGCACATTACTCATGATTGTGTCCAGATGGCTTCTGATTATCTCCGGAGAAGGAGATTCCACAAGTTCTCTGGGAAACCCATTCCAGTCCTCAGTCACCCTCATAGTAAAGAGTTTCTTCTTCATGTTCAGGTGAAAGCTCCTGTGCTACAGCTTCTGCCTGTTGCCTTTTGTTTAGTGCAAATAGGCATGGTACAATATTAAGCTTTTAAATGCAGTGGAAAGTCTGTGTGACAATACAAAGCAAAGCCTTTTGGAAGCTGGCACCTGATAGATACTGCCAGTAAAACAAAAGATATCACACCACAAATTACTGAAGCATAAGATGCAGCAGAAAGGCTAAGATGAACCTGAGACTGCTGCAGCTGCTGTTGAAAGGGCTTTCTAGATTAAAGCTACTGCAAAACAAAAAAATCCCTGAGGGAAGAAACCTGCCAGACTCAGAGCCTAAATCCCTGTACAAGGAAAATTCATCCTTTTATAAATCATCCTGAAATGGCAACTGATTTATTAGACTCTGCTTGTTTCTTTAACACTCACTGCACACAGCCTTAGCCACAGTCATTAGAGGCCAGTTATGCTCGAGGTTGTCTGTACTGAAAGGAGTCCTGACGACAGAAAATCCACACAAAAAGCTCCTGTGCAATGCTGACAACACTTCTGACTCTCCCTTTTGACTTATGCTGTACTGGAGCAAATACCATGGCATCACGGTGCTGCAATTGCAGTGATATTTGTAGCAAGCAACATAAAGGCACTATCTAGTCAGAAACTGAATAGGATAAAAGATTAATTACAATGAGACATTGCCATAGAGAGGAAAAAAAAAAAAAAAGAAGAAAAGGAGAAAAGAATCCTGTGGTTGTAATACTGTGAGAAATCCACATTTTTTAAGATGTTGAATGTCAAATTTCTTATGCACTGGCCCCACGTTACTAAATAGCCCTGAAATGTTAAGAATATTTTCATTATCTGTATATCTCTCTCAATTCTGAATGCCATTTTACATTTACAACATGGATCTGCCTTGACCTAAAATGATTTGTGAAGCATGTTACAGAGTCTAGACAAGACCAAGGCAATCCACGTACATTTTGATTACTTGAATGTCATAGAATTACTATTTAACACAGCCAACAGCATATTTTCTATTGTTCTCATTGCAGTTTCCTGTTTAAATGCAAGTGAGATTAGAGTAATAGAGATTTACTTTGATTGGATTAGGGCGTTTTAAATTTTTGTTCTTTTAAATTAGAGGCTGCCTGCCAATGCTGGGATGTTCTAACCTACATAAGAGTCTATGATGGGTCTCAAGGACTGGTTTAGACCCAAATCTGAGTCACTCTTATAAAGTACAGTGGTAATTCTGGTTTGTGTTATATACAGCTTTAGAAAACTTTACCATCCCACCAAAAAAAACCTTGTCTGAGAGGCAGAAAAATACTAGTTCTTTTTCAGTTCCCCCAAATATAAGAAACACAACAAGAAGTATTCAAATAATATACACAATTTGAGTCAAAACCTCTGAGATGGCCTAATAACTAGCAATACATTACACTGTCTACTGCATAGCTTTCAGAAACAGTTTGAAGTTTATTCACTAACGAGTTACGAAATTGGGGTAGTTCACAAAAATGAAAATAACAGTTAAAAATTTCCAAGAGAATTATTTAGTGCTTGGAATACTTCAGGGCACCTGAGGAGGACAAGCTACATTCACTGACTCGCTTGAATCTGCCAGTCATATTTGCACAGCATAAATAAGGCTATTTCTCCAACTACCTTCTCAGTCCTGCTGCCACTGAAATTGTACAGCAATGTAACACATAATGTCATGTCTCTACAGTAGCACGCTTTTTTTTTTCAGGGTTCACCTTTGCCTGCAAAAGCACAATACAATATTAATGCTTAACTACACAATATCTTAACTGTATCTGAAAGTATTTGCATGGTCTGAAAGATTCCTTATAAATTTTCATGAGTAAACAAAAAAACACATTCTTGACAAAGGATAGAGGGTTCAAGAAAGGCAGACATTAATAGTATACACAAAATGGAAGAAATTCAGAATCTTTGTCCACCACCATCTCCACACAGGTATAGTAACAGGTCAGAAATGAACCACAGTGGTGCACAGCACCCTCAAACTGCACCTTAGGGTAGATGAACAAAGCAATGGTAATGCTCTGCACTGAACAGACAGGCAGTAGTTAAAATGGAGTGAAGACACACAAATTTCAGTGTAAAAAGAATGTTACTACAAATTAAGAAGGCATTTTATTAATGAAGAAGAACAAAACCCCTTTGAAGCAGGCTGAATGAGAGGAACCTAATTGTGGCAAGGATGCAATACTGAAAAACTTAACTGCTTTCACTTAGTTATTACCCTTCCCCCACTAAGGCTTTCAACTCTATGATCTTAAGGTTGAATTGCTGCTCTGATGCCCTGAAGGAAGACATTCAACCTGTAAAATTTTCACAATAGACACTGGCAATTAGTCTACCTTTCACAACAGACAAGGGGATTGTGAAGAAAAAAAAAACAAAAAAAGGTTGATTCAAAGGAAAATAATTCTCAGACTTATACAATAAACTCCATTCAATTAGAAACACCTACATCTTAGAAAACAGAAGAGGTCTATGACCATTTTGTAACCAGAAAACCTTGAAAAAGCTGCTGAATAAACCAACATTTAATCTTCTGTTAAACAAAGTCTCAATTCAGCAAGACACACATGGGCACTTTAATTCTCTTTTCATTCATTTGTTTTCCTCTTATGGAAAATAACAGATTACTAAGCATACAGGCAGACAGTGCTAGAGGATTTCTAAGAGGTTAAAAACATGCCATAAAGCAAAGTAACATCAGTGCGGAGTACTGGAGAAAGGGTGCTTTGAGAGGCAGCACACGTCAGCAAACCTCAGTTCCTACCTCTCCACGTAACAGGGGAACCCCCTATATTTTGCTCCCACTGGATGATGGATCAGCAGTTGTTCTTTCAGACAGGAGATCCCTCAGTGCTATAGCAAATGCAGATTTCCTGGAACAAGACAGCACCAAAGGAGAGCCTGTCTCCAAACACACTGCCCCACACAGAGTGTAGCCTGTGAACTCCCAGGCAAAGCTGTGCAGACACAGCCACAGACCTAAGCAGCCACCTGCATCTACACCAAGCAAATATCTGCCTGTGATTAGGAAGGAATAAGAACAATCATAAATCCTGATTGAGAAAACACACTGCTGGGCACGCAGATCGCTGGGCACAGAGACACTGTGAGAGGCAGAACCCACCGGGACAGCAGCCCAGCAGCAGCGCTGGCAGGGCTCGCAGCCCTGCTGCTCCCAGCTCCTGCCATTTCCGCCTTTTAAGTCCAGAAAACGCTGTGGGCAGGCTTGGGAGTTTCAGCAGGGATGAGAGCCAACTAGAGACACATGAAGTCACCAAATTAATTTAGTTTTGACCTATCTGGGGTTTTGCTGCCGCCCTCCTCCTCTCCAACATGTATACACTCGGAGGTGAAAGGCTAAAGTAACACGCTGATTTACTCCAAGCATAACGTAATGGCAAATGAGATTTTGTAATACTATACAGCCCTCCTGACAGGGGCCCTGAGCAGGCTCCAAGTGCCTCACAACCCTGAACAGAGCCAGGCAAGGGAGGCAGTGACTCAGCAGGAGGGGGGCACTGAGCATCCACGGGTTTCAGAAGTCTGTGAAGAAAGAAACCAGGAAGATTCAGCGAGGGGAAATGCAATGCCTTTCCCTAACACATAACTGCCGATTCCTAACAAGAGATTGCTGTATGCTTAATAAATCCCGGCTGGCCAAGGCAGGCGAAGATAACAAGGAGAGCACTCTCCTTGGAAACCCCTTGCACTGGTGTGATGCTGAGAATCCGCGCCCCAAAAGGCATAGAAAACTGCACAAAGACAAATTTGTGTCTTTATACAGCGAGGTATTTATTAAGGCAACGTTGGGGAATCCCCAGCTCGCGCTGGACAAAGAGTTCCAAGGTAGTCAGTGTAAGGTCAGGGTATTTATACAATTTCTATGAGAGATTACAACATTTCTACATAAATATTCATGTCATTGCAACACCTAGTTATAATATTCATAGTAGGCGGAGTTCAGGCAGAGTCAGAGGTGTGGTCATTCTTTTGAGGAATATTGTGGTGGGAGTTCCTGTTACTTCATCGTGGTAGTGGTCATATTCCTTCTCCTCATCATCACGAACTTTTGACCTTTGCTGGTTCCTGCTGATTCCAAGGTGGGATGTTGCAAGAGTTCCATCCTCAAATCCCGTTACCTCCTTTATCTCCTGTTATCATTCCTCTGTCGGCCACTATCATTTCCAGACAATCCCCAAGTCCTGGCTTCTAGTTAAACATTCCCTAGGAAATTTGTGTTACATTGTCTGAGGATGCTTCAGGCGAAGGAGGCACAGCAACACACCTTTTCTACTCACAAATGATGCAATATGTTACAGAAAACAAGGACTTTGTTATGCATCCGCTTTTCTCCCTTCTACATTAAAAACAAGTGTAGATACACAATTTATGCACTGCAACATTTACTCTAACCTTAGTAAACAGATACATTGTAATTACTGACTATCATGAGTTGGAAGAGACCCACCAAGGATCACTGAGTCCACCGTGTTACCCCAGAGAACGTGGCCCTTTTAAAGTGGCCTTCTAAGGCAACCTTCACTTTGAAGGTGCCTGGAGTGACACCAAGCAAGGGACAAGAAACACAGCAACCACTTGTGCAACCATCCCAGGACCTGCAGCCAAAGGTGCTGGAGCACAGCCTGCACGACAGAGTTGCTGAGGCATCCGCCAGGCAGCCAGCCCTGCTCAGTCCCTGAATGGCAGGAAGGTGACGACATGATCAGGGGTATAAGGCAACATTTATTTTAAGCCACTTTTACCCTGAAGTTGTAAACAAGCATGTGACAACAGATGAAGCAACAGGCAGCCATGCTCGCTGCTTTCACTGGTGCATACAAGGTTGTGTATTTTTGTAACACAAAATATTAAGCTCTGGTATGGTTGACCAGGGTTCCCACTGCTACCACAGCTCTGCTGACATTTGAGGTGGAAAAGAGAAGCACCAGGCTTTCTGCCGGGTATGCAGGGAATTTGGTGGCCAGGTTTCTAGGAATAAGCTCCAGAAAACCTGAACCAGCGGTAAGTCCCCTGCCAGTACTGCCTCTGCAGAACACTGCACCAACACACTTTTTAGCAGGCTCTGCATTCAACCTCTCTCCCATTTCTCCCTCAACCACTGGTAAAAACTAGACTAAAAATAATAATAAATCTTGGAGTTCTGACATCTCCAATGTTGATAATACAGGCCCAAATAAATACCCCTGTCCTTGGCTTATGCAAACTCCCTACAATCATTATTAACATTATAGAGATTTCAAGTGTTAGGACTACCAGACACAACACTTAATTTTGGGTTTGAAACCAAAGTAATTTGACCTCTTCCCTTGTTCTCATGAGTTAATACTACACAAGACAAGGAAGCACTCTTAAATTACTCTGGCACTCAATGTATTACCAACAAATGACTTGCACTTAAGAATTAATCCTACCACATACTATCCAGAACAGGGCTGAACTTCTAACTGCAACTGCTTAACTGCAAAATTAATTTTGGAGCAACTAAAACTAGAATTCACTAATCTTTCAAGAAGTAAATTGCCCTTTAGGAACATGCTAGTTCAACCATCTGTGATTTATGTAACATATTATTCTTGCTGTGTGCCAGTAACCACAGACTGATTTTACCATTGTTGCACTACCAACACAATTGCTGAAGCTACCAGCATCAAGTAAAGCTTCCCTAAAACATTTTTTCAACCACATTAGTCTTTGAAGGTCTGTGAAGCTGACATTTTCCATCAGATTTTAACTTTTAACATCTTCTCCCTATCTAAAGGGGGAAATCCCCAAATCTTTGCTTTCCAAGTAATGTTCTTTAGGTGGGCACTTACTGCTTTGATGCAACTATGATTGTAAATACAGAATTAGTAACAACAATTTTGATCTACAAGCCCCAGTAAAGCCTTGCACCTTAATCTAAGAGAAGCATAGATGTACTGTTTAATAGGATTTGGCCTCCTTTTGTGGAATATCTTGAGGTCAATTCCAAAAGTGTATTGCTTCCAGCTGGCACATTGTGACATTACCAAGTTCAACACACACAATAAACAAGGGGGAAAAATTAGTTGCTTGAATTGCCTTCAACTACATGTAAGTGCAGTTAAGAAGGTAATCTATGTTGCAATATGAATATTTAGTTTCTTCAGTCCTTTCAGTGTTGCTGCAGGCCATGCAACAAGACAGTTTTGCACCTCTCCCTGTAACAGCATGTCAAACTAAGCTGACATCTGACACAGTTTAAGAACTGTGCTCACAGTTAAATATTTTCTGCAGATTAAACTTAACAATACGGAAAATTCTGCATTAAAAAAAATGCAATTCCTTATAAGCAGAGGGAGCAATTTATCAGCTATTAACTTCAAGACATACTCTTTAATTGCAATGTACATAATTTCATGACATAGCAAAACTATCCTTTTGCCCTGCCGTGTCTCTACAAACTTTTAGTCATCCCTGGGTACTAAATTGCAGAAGTTGCTTCCAGTGATTTAGCAAATGCAATATGAAGTAACTAATATATTTCTGCAGCAGTATAGGTTAAACTAGAAAAGAGTTGCAATTGATGATGTCAAACTGAAACTGCATGCAAATATTTTTCTTTTCCATTTGAAACCTTTGATGACAAGGATAATTTCACCTTTGTGGTAGTATGAAATTTGTTGCCAGATGATATTCTTTTCACTTTTAAAGCATATGTTTTCATTACTTTGTTTTTAAGCCAAGAGTTGTTTATGCCTATTAAGAGTTACAGGATGGGATCAGAAAGTGACACAGGCAAGGAACTCCAGAGAGATCTGCTCCAACCTCCCATTCAGTTCAGCACCAGCAAGAGAGGGCTGCTACTGATCCCATCTATCTGAGTTTTGAGTCCCTCCAAGGACAGATATTCATTCCACAGCTCCTCTGGGTAATGTCTTCCAGTGTTTGACCGTCACTTCTGTGAAAACATTTCTCCCAATACCTAATTTCTACTGTTGCAGCTGCAGACTGCCATCACCTCTCATTCTCTCCCCATGCATCTCAGAGAAGAACTTAGCTTCCTCCTGAAGCCCAGTTTCCCATTAGACAGTTAAAGACTGCAGTGAGCTCTTCTCCAGGCTGAACAAACACAACCTCAGGTGCTACAGCCCCCTGGCCATCCTGGTGTCCCTCCATCACACTCACTTTGGTATGTCATTGTCTTTCTCAAACTGGAGAGGCCAAATTCAAACACGGTATGTGAGATGTGATCTCAGAAGCACCAGAGGAGAAGAATCGCTTCCCCGGAGCTGTTGGCTACATGCCTGCCAATGCAGCCCAGCGTGGGCTTGGCCTTCTTCCCTGCAAGAGCACACTGCTGACTCATGTTCATCTTGTTCACCAGCGCCACCAGATCCATACTGCATAGCACTTCAGGAACAATTGGCAGGGGTGAGGGGTGGTGTTGGGGGGATGTGCTTAATGTGTTACTGATAGAAAACATCTCACCATATTAAAAACAGAGCTGCTTGAGAGACAAGGCAGTTCTAGAGTATCCCTGCTGCTGTGGAACTAATTTCACACTTGGGGATCACTGATTAAAAATGTACACTGGAGTCAAACTTCTGCTGGCAGAAATATATAGAATAACAAAACAGTTGAGTTGGAAGGGTACTTAAAGATCATTTAGTTACAACCACCCTCCCATGGGCAGGGACACCTTCTACTAGACCAAGGTTGTTCCAAGCCCCATTCAGCTTGGCCTAGAACACTTACAGGGATGGGGCATCCAGAAGTTCTCTGGGAAACCTGTTCCAGTGCCTCACCACCCCCACAGCAAAGAATTTCTTCCTAATACCTAATCTAAACTTACCCTCTTTCAGTTTAAAGCAATAGACCCTTGCCGTGTCACTACATGTCCTTGTAAAAAAATCCCTTTGCAGCTCTCTTGTCAGCCCCCCTTAGGTACTGGAAGGCTGCTTTAAAGTCTCCCTGGAGCCTTCTCTTCTCTAGACTGAATAACCCCAGCTCTCTCAGCCTGTCTTCAGAGGAGTTATATTAAATGAAAAAAAAAACCAAAAAACTCCTTATGCCTCTTTGAATCTGACAACTGGCATGACACAAATGTGTTTATTGAAAACTGTTTTCAGACCCTGATTGAGAATCTACGTCATGTATAACTTTGAAACATTAATACAGGCACAGAGTGATATGGACCCCAAACAACAATTCAAAAAAATATAATTAACACAATTCTGCATAACAGGGTTTCCAACAGAATGGCTAATTACATATGAATTTTGTCCTTTTGGGAAAACATATCCTTTCTATTCAAGCAATTACCACTGTCTCCATGTTCTCAGCACTCCTACGCACCATGGTCTTTCTGTACACACAAGCTCCTGCAGGACTTTCATATCACTGGGTTATGTATTCCACTTCCATACAAACAATTACTCATAGATTCTATAGTTATTTTAGCAAGCCATGATTTGTGTAACACTGATTCTATAAGTAAAACAAATGAGTATTCTACTTCAAATATTTCAGTGCTTCCTATTCATGATATTACTGGACTAACTCCACAGAGATTAACCTTAAGAAGCAAAGCATAACAACCATGTAAAATTTGCCTAAAATGAATTTTCATTCCCCCAAAATTGTTTAATACATACTGCCAGCAAGCCCTTCCAAGCATCAACACTGCATTCCAGAGTGACAGGCAAGAATTTGCATTCATGTGCATCTCTGAATAATTACAGCTGCTTGGGTAGGAAATCTGTATGGTACTAAGGAACCCTGCTGTACAGTGGAAAATTCACTTAGGTTGTTCTTAAAAGATAAAACTCAGGTCCATGAATCCTGCTAACTAGCTCTCAGTGTTCCAAAAGAAACATAATACCGAAAATTAAACCTCTGAAACAATACAATGCAAGGTGGTCATATGCAAGGCCAGAAGATCAACAGCACAACCTGCATGGTATATTCCTCTTCAGGCAGAATGACTTGGCACAGTCATACTATTTCCTACGGAAGTTACATCCTTAAGTCTCGACTCACTGATGAATGTTTACACTTCCTGTTTGGATAGCATAGCAAAAAAACACATTTAACACAAAAACACCCTTCACTAAGCATGGGCCTCTATGGGAAACAAATTATTTCAGAGTGGTTATGCTAAGACATTTAATGGGTGTGCATTCAGTATACAGAGCTTTCTCTACAAAATATTGAGTAACTTAGCACACCACTAGAAAACTGGACAAACTTCTGTCAAAATACAGGAAAGATTTTCATTTTGAATGAAATATTTGATAGTAAAATTGTGTTTAAAAAAAACCCCAAAAACCAAACACGGCTTTTAAGACCCCAATAGTTAAATGCATGCTCAGTGAACCTTTATAGCTGATATTCCCCTTCCCCTCCCACCTAATTATAATGAAACAATATGAAGAAGATGCTTTATCGGTGAGTCAGGCAGCAGAGATCTGAGCAAGATCCAAACAGCTACACAGTGCACAGCTAACACCATCCACAGAAGAAACACGGATGTTTTCCATTTACATTCCCTAGCACTGATGTTGGAAGCGAGCGATCAGTGCTGCTAGCTGGAGGCCAGGATGCAGGGAGTGAGGAGGACGCAAGGACTCGAGTATCCAAACACTGTCCTGGTGCAGCACGAGTCTCGCTGCCGCCGCTGCCACCACCACCACCACGCTTATTCCGCACTACAGCCTTTGTGCCATCCCACTCAGTGGTTTATGTGATTGAGAACAGATGTGGCAAGACCACTCGTTTTCAATTATCAAACAAAAGCTGAAAGTTTCATCTCCAAAATGAAAAGCGGGCACACAATTTATCTTCTTCCTTACCAAACCTTTGCTATAAGTAGCTTTGGGCATGAGGAAGGAGAAGAGACTGTCAAATTAAACTAACCTCCCCACCAAAGCCCAAAACCTCTGTAGATAATTCTTGAAGAGTCATTCTTTCAAGTGCTAAGGCTTCATATGTAGACCCTCCACACATTTTTTTTTTCCCTTACTGCTTCCCAAAACAGGTTTTGTATCTCAAAAGGTTAGTCCAGGTATGCCCACTGGGAGAACACTCCTATGGTCCAGCCTGCTTGTCATGAGGCAGCTGCATCTCCCTAAAACTAGCCCAAGAAACAGCTTTAGTAAGGGTCTCTTGCTCCACAGCCCCACCTCCAAATCACCTTTTTTCCACAATGCAGCATATTTTTCATTGCCTGTTTTCCAGGGAGATGGATGGAATACACTAGGCAGAAGCCAAAATGTCTGTTTCTAAAAGTGACAGCATCAGGTTCAGTTCTCACATATCTCAAACCTGCTCCTTTTTTTGTTAATATGCCAGAAACACACTGCTGTTGCTATGCAGCTCAGCAAGGTAGTTTAAAAAAACCACATCACACAACAAAACCCAGAACTCAGCCTCCCACCTACAGGATGTTTCCGAAACCCATGGAGGCTGGGTGCAAATTAGGCGTTCTCAGACCTTTTGGCTGAGAGTGCTTGGGTGCAGGCTGAGAAGATAGTGCTGTCTGAAAATCACCTCCATTTCCTTACACAAATTGCATTGTCTGTGGATGCTGTTTTCTTCCCCTCTCCCTGTATTCCATAAAGCTACCCTCTCTTAGCTCCTGATTTAAACAAATACCCCCAACACCCAAAACACTGTGAAGTTATTTCCTTCAAGGAAGGTCAAATCCAGATCAAGAGATGTAGCCCAATAACGTAGGCAGGGATTATCTAAGTTTCAAACTACTGATGTAGTATTGAGCAGTCATCCTCATAACCCTCAGAGACATTTGCATGCACTCCCATGTGATTCCCAGTTATCTTCATACAGTTTCACCCTGTGTTTTTTGAGAGCTGGACCTGCCCAGCAGAAGATATCAAAACAGCTCTCTCTAGGCAGAGTAGTCCCTAATCAGAAAACAAGATTAAAGAAGAATAGCAGTGGCAGTGATAGGAAGACAGCTTTATGAAAGTGAAAGAAGAGAAAATAGAAGGTATCTAAGCTCGCAGGAACCAAAGAAAGATTTCTGCATGGTCCCTTTTACTGCTGGCTACTAGCTGCCGGCTCTAAGTCATTAGCATGGTCTTCTCCACAGCTAGTAACTTGTTGCAATCCTGATGCTTGACACATACAAGTGGTTATCACAAATACTACTTTTAGAAAAGCTCAAGCCATATTTACATGGTGTGATTTATGTTGGTTTGTTGCTGGGTTTTTTTAAACATTTGTTATTGCCCTTCTCCTGCTTTCAGTGAACTCTATGGCAAAATTCTCATAAACTGCAATAAAGCTGTTAGATCAAAAGCAAATGCTTCTGAAAATAATTATTCAAGTACTAATATATTTAGTAGCATTTGCTTTGACCAGCATTTACAGTTTCAGAAAGTCACACCTGTCTGTACTATGAAATGAGATGACAACTCACTGCTCTTACTCTATTGTCTTCCCAGTTCTCAGCAAGGTTGGGTGGGCCTTAATACATTAATTTTATCAACACAAGTGCTCTTCTTTACTTCAGTGGAACTCCCTGCCTACCATATTCAATGCAACCTAATTTTAGAGCAAGAAACTCCTTCTGCCCAGAGTAAGGCAAAGCTGTAAGTCTCCCTTGGAACCCTGAGTAAAGCCACACGTGTGTGGAAGGCAGAGAGTCACCAGAGACAGGGCCAGGTCCTGCGGAGGGAAGGATGCTCTCTGCCGCCCAGGGCCAGCCTGCATCCGGCAATTCACTGCGAGCTAGGAAGGCAAACAGGCTTTGTTGTAACATAAACTTAGACTTTCAGCATGGAAGTTACCAGCTCATACTGCTGTAAAAGGCAGTCAGATATGCTCTGTAACACCTCACAGCTTATTTCAGCAGTGGGTGAGGAAATTGCCACTTCTGTCCAGCTTTCATTAGCATGCACAGTACCATCGCTCAGGGGTGGCTTATACAATAATTTCTTGAAGGAAGACAACACTTAGGAAAACCAAATATTTAAAACAGATAACATTAGAAAGGTACACACTTGTAGATAAAAACTAAAACAAAAATACTACTTCCTTTTAGCCTAGTAATTTGAAGAAAAATAATCAGGAAGTTGGCCCCCTTCCCCCCTACTTTGTGCAAGTTCTGGGTATAAAACTAAATATAGCCAGGGGATGAAAGACCATAAAACCATTTTTCTAGCAACACACACAGACAAATCAAAAGTTAAGTGCAGTATCCTACAAATGAGGGTACAACAGTTTGCCATTTTAGGGCCAGGGTGGTTTCGGCTAATTATATCATTCGAACCTGGAAGTAGTCAAACTCTTTGTACAGTCACGTTTTAAAACTATGATGAGCTGATCAACCATACAAAATGCCTGGATTCTGGCAATTATCCTATTTGGAAAAAAAAAAATAAATCTCCACACAGCTGTTGATTTGGTTTCTCATTAAACTTTTTCAGCCTTCTTTGAACACAGAAGTAAAACAGAATTAAATATAATGCCATTTTCAGAAATGACCCCAAATTTATTTCAGACCAACAAAAAGAAACCTCAGTACCAAAAAAATGTGAAACTCAGTCTCCTGATCTGGAGCACATGAAACAGAATTTCACTAGAGCAATACAGATTGATTACAGTTATTAACTCGGAAAGGTAACATCACCCTGTGACTGAATTTTATGCCAAAGTGCCTGGTTTCTATTTACCACCTAAGTAAAGCTGGATGAGAAACTTAACACCTTGGGCCTGTATGTCCCAGTCTGCTCAGTATAATATGTCCTTTGGAAGACTTGGAAAAACTATTTGTGGCTTTGCATATGGAGCACATGGTTTGGACTCGTGTATAGATTCAATTCCCTGCTGCATCCTCAACTCAGTGGATAACTTATGGCAACTCCTTCCATGTCAGCCTCCTAGTCTGTAAAAAGTTATAAACTGCAGCTGTTTATAAATCTGCTTCAGGAGTGGGATGTCAAATGTTTGGTAAGACCTGGTATTAGAAATCACTTTTTTTTTTTTTTTTAGGTCTGAGAATATTCAACCTGATAAACACAAGTTTTCTGATCAATAGAGGCTACTTCTGTTTTAAAGTATCTATGAAACATAACATGACAGAAGTTGTAAAATGAGAAAGCACTTCTGATAGTACAGGAGACAGAGACTGAAAGGCAAATACTGAACCTTTATACATATAGTAGATACAGACTGATCTAAGAGTAAACCTGCAGTATGCACAAGTGTTTTGCAAGCAACATACGTACTTCTAGCTTTGTACAACTGCTGCTCTGATGTCAAGCTCCAAAATGTGTTTAATGACATATTTATTCCGTATTCCTAGATACAGATGGAATAGGCCAGCCCAACAGAGGCATAGCAACTTGATGTGTCATATGGTGAGGTCGAACAAGCTGCTCCATAGTCAGCAATGGCACTGACAGTCCAGTATGGCTGTAGGCACTATACTGATGGTACTATTCATCTGTCACACTTAGTGATCTCCTGCTGCAGCTCAGACTCGACAAGGACCAAACCTGCCTAGCTAGTAAAGGTTTCCATGGAAATTAAAAGCCATTTTTTTCCAGTACCAAGGAGAGGTTTCACAACAGGTTTCACATATTTTCTTTAACATTTCCCTTCCGTTATGCTTGGTATTTACTTCCTAAAGTACTTAAAGCTACAGATGAAAGCAAGTCAAGTATCACACTCTGCCCCAGCGAAAGTGAGAAATCAACAGGTACGGGTGCCATGACTGTGCAGATCAGGGTAAGTATCCACAAGGGAAAAAGAACCTTAATAGAATTCCCCTGTGGAAATTTCTATTTGTGCATTAAAGACTTATTTCTGAAATATACTGAACTGGATTACTTATTTACTGCCCAAAAATAACACACAATGTTAGCATTAATAGTTCTGTATTCCTCTATATTGCTCTAGAGAGGGATACACATTAATTCAAATCCCTAGAAGACTGAGGACTACTTCTCTGGATGAAAGGCTATTCAGAAGCAGAAAAACTTCACAGTTTCTGGAAAACTGGGCAAGCAATACAGTTATTTTTGTCATCAGGTGCATAACAGAGCAGCCTCACAAAATTTCTTTCCTAGACATAGTTCAATGTATGATATGACAGGGAGAAAGACAACAAAACTGACTTGTTGATGGCTGCAGAAAAACACATACAAACCTACTGCAAAAGAAAAATGGAGAACCCTATCTAACAGAGGTTTTCCAAAGAACCCTTCTGAAGAAGCGAGACAGCAATCAGTAGCACCTATGACAAGTCAGAATAATAGATAGATGCATGGTATTTCAAATCTATTTCATATGTCTGCTTAGGTGCATGATGGAAATACAGCTTTCCTCTAAAACGGAACCTACTCAGATGAAATTTAGATATAGTAAGTGAGAACTCCAGGTTTTTTGCAAGTAAAAATTGGTCCTTACAAAAGCAACGTTGCTACTTTGTGCTAAATGTGTGCATTGGGGCTCCATTGCGCAAAGTGTCAGCAGTTTCAGAGTGAGACAGACTACATTTTGGGCAATTCAGACAAACCACACACTAGGATTTCCGACGCACTTTGCGATCACCCGACAGCGTGTGGTGAACAATGAGATTCACTGCTAAGGTTATTAATGGTCAGCTGTGCCGGTAGCACCCCTGTTATTCCTCAGCAGAAGAAAAAACACCGCGGTACCCTTCAGACAAACGAGCCATGTCATCCACATTTGTTTTCATCTAATCGAGCCTACAACTCGCCACTTTAGTCAGATATTTGAGAGCAGCATCATTTCCTGCTGCTTGGAAATCAGCTTTAAGGGGCGTGTTCTCTGCAGAGGCACTGCTCGCTGTCACCCAGGCAGCATTTAACATAACTGTATATTGGCGTAAGGGGAGCTCCGGCCCGCATTATCGCCCTCCCCGTCGGCAACAACGCGCACATCAAACCAGTTGCGTTCCGGGCTGCGCCGCGACCCTTATCAAACAATGCAAACAATTTTAATGAGCTTATCTGCCGGAACATATTGTCGGAGATGGTAATGCAGAAGCGCTGCCAGCAACGCATGCCAGACGATTCATCAAAAATGCCTACAACTGCGACAAAAGGCGCGCATCGCCCCCAAAACGGGGAGCGATAAATAAACACAAAATGGGGATGGCGGGGGTGGAGCCGCCCTGCTCCGAGCAGGCACCGGGGACAGTGTCACCCCCGCTGTGTGCGGGGACACTGCCACCCCCGAGCAGGCACCAGGGACAGTGTCACCCGCGGTGGGCGGGGGCACTCCCACCCCCGAGCAGGCACCGGGGACAGTGTCACCGCCAGCGTGCGGGGGCACGGCCACCGCCGGTGTGTGCGGGGCTCCCTGCGGGNAACTCGCCACTTTAGTCAGATATTTGAGAGCAGCATCATTTCCTGCTGCTTGGAAATCAGCTTTAAGGGGCGTGTTCTCTGCAGAGGCACTGCTCGCTGTCACCCAGGCAGCATTTAACATAACTGTATATTGGCGTAAGGGGAGCTCCGGCCCGCATTATCGCCCTCCCCGTCGGCAACAACGCGCACATCAAACCAGTTGCGTTCCGGGCTGCGCCGCGACCCTTATCAAACAATGCAAACAATTTTAATGAGCTTATCTGCCGGAACATATTGTCGGAGATGGTAATGCAGAAGCGCTGCCAGCAACGCATGCCAGACGATTCATCAAAAATGCCTACAACTGCGACAAAAGGCGCGCATCGCCCCCAAAACGGGGAGCGATAAATAAACACAAAAGGGGGATGGCGGGGGTGGAGCCGCCCTGCTCCGAGCAGGCACCGGGAACAGTGTCACCCCCGCTGTGTGCGGGGACACTGCCACCCCCGAGCAGGCACCAGGGACAGTGTCACCCGCGGTGTGCGGGGGCACTCACACCCCCGAGCAGGCACCGGGGACAGTGTCACCGCCAGCGTGCGGGGGCACGGCCACCGCCGGTGTGTGCGGGGCTCCCTGCGGGGCAGGGGCTGCCCGCATCCCGCCATCCTCCGCCGGCCCCCCCCTCCCCCCGCGGCAC
>VXBX01007339.1:544533-575118 GCA_013400415.1 Scytalopus superciliaris
TCCTTCCTTTTTCTTTCACCTCCCCTATTCTGTTGGGTTATTTTTTTTTTTAAATCATTTTTCAGCGCCCTTCTTCCGGCCGGGCAGCCCGCGGGCGCAGGGCGGGCGGCCGGCGGGCCGGACAATGCGGGCCGGGCAGGCGGAGGGGCTGCAGCCCGCCCTCCTTATGCAACCGCCCCCCGCGCCGCCGCAGCGCCCCCGCAGTACCTGTAGGAGCGCTCCCCCCGCACCGTGTGCTTCCGGAAGGGGATGATGGTCCCGTTGTCCTGGATGATGTCGTTGTTGTNCCGCCCCCCGCCACAGGGGCAGCCCCGGTGCCGCCCCGCTTTCATGGGACCGGCCGAGACCGCAAAGCCCGGTGCCTCCTCATCACCCTCCGCTCCCCGGTACCTCCGCATCGTCCGCCTTTCCGCCACGCCAGGGAGCTATTTGGGGCTGAAGCTCCTCCTTTGGAGGAGCCCCCACGCCGAGCCGCGGGGATACACACCGCCCCGCCGCGCCGGGAACGCCGCCCCGCCGGCCCCGGCATCTCCCCTCGGAGCCACCGGGCCCAGGTCCACGGACACCCCCTGCGTGTCTGGGGTTATGGACAGCCCCTGCGTGTCTGGGGCCACGGACACCCCCTGCCGGGCCCGGGGCCACGGACATCCCCACCGCACAGAGCTGGCCGCGGCTCGCAGGAATCCATAGGGTGGGTCTTGTGTTTCATACGGTAAACGCTTTATTAACAAAAGAGTACATAAATATTAACTGACGTGACAATACAAAGATGTCACAAATCATGGAGTCTTACTAATGAAAAAGCACAAGAAGATCTAAGTTATTTCTTGCTATTTTTTTTCCTGGTTCCTGTGTCTACTGCTCCACCTGCATTTCCACCCAAGCACCAGTATGTCTGAGTTGCCAGGCTGCATCCCTGCTTACAGTGTCACTGGAGAGCACAATACACTACCTGTCAAGCTGCACTGCACGTTTCCACCCTTCTCCTGCTCTCAGCCCTTACACAGAAAGACCATTTGATGGCACATCCTTTAAAATCTTGCTTGGATCAGAAACAAGAAGGGAAAAGAGCTGCCAAGGCAGTAGCACTGAACTTCTGGCACTGCCAGTACCACCATTTACACAACCCTCATCTCTTCCTCCCCTTCATCTAAAAGGTTTTTTTATCCTTCTCACTCCATTTCCCTCTGCACAGCTCTATGATTTCTGCATCTCTCCCCTTGCCTAAATAGCAATGCCCTTCAAAGTATGGCACTAACCACAGATCAGTGCTGTTCATCCTCAGGAGCAGATTTGAACTTCACTGTGGCCAAACCTACCTACCCAACAGTGGATCAAAACTCATACATACACCACATTAGAAAAACAAACTATCCAACTGTTTACAAATTGTTTTCTCTAAACAAAAAACAAGAGTGACTATGATTACAGTCTCTAAACAGCTCTGTATGACGTCAAGGCTGTTAGATGCAGAATATTTGGGCCAATCTATCAACATCTGAATAAATACATAGCCCCAAATCTAACTCTCTTTTAAAATTAGTTTTAAGGCAGCAGGTCAAACAGAAAGAGCAATGTAAGCTACATTGCTTACATACAAAGCTAAGATATGCTACATGATGATGGAATATACAAACAATCTAATAATCTTTATCTGCCAAACATAACCGTACCTGTCCTGCTAGGCAGCAAGCAGTAAAACACTCTGCAACCCTAACTTGTAAAAATATTTTAGTCTCTTCACCAGTGGCAAAGAACAGAAGCTTCTTTATTGAAGTCTCTAAAACTGTTTAAAACATGTACTGACAAAGCTACGGAAGAGAAGCGCAGGTGAGGAGATCCTCATTTCAGACCTCTTCTTGCCTCTGCATTAGGATTCAAGGTCAGAAAACAAATGCTGCCTAAACACAGTACCTTACCTTTATGGAGGTTGAGCCAGACCTGAGCCAAAGCAGCTTGGCACTGGTTTTCAGAAAGCACATACTTCTTTGGTCTATCTAGCACAGCCCGGGGGGCACATAGTGCAATACAGATTCCATATGCACGGCACTCCCCGTACTTACATCTCTGTTTCTGAGCACTGTATGGCCCATAAGTGCAACTCTTATCTTTACATGCTGAAAGCCACCAACATCTTCTTTTCACTTTCATTATTCCAAGCTTAGAGGTCCCGCAAGAAAAAGGAAACCTGTTGCTGTTATTAGGTGTCTGTGCATCTGTGCTGCCTTTATAGATTTTTACATGTAGTACGCATACAAATAGAGAAGCCACCTGAAGAATAAAAGGTCAGCATAGTGTTGATAAAAAAGCCCCACCTACAGTACGTTGAAAGTCCTGAAATCCAGTACTCACAAGTGATATGCAGACTAAGCAAAGCAAAGAGCTAGGAAAGCAATTAATGCCAAAGGGTGAAATTACAAAACCTGATGTAATAGATCTTCAGCACTGAGAACCACAGAAGCAATGGCTGTAAGTGACCTACAGTGGTGATCCAGGTCAGTCTCCCACTCAGAGCAGGATCATCATCATCAACACGGGATCAGGTCACGTTTGGTGACATGACCATAATCTATCCAAATCTCAAAAATCTCCAAGGATGGGGATGTTGCGTGCTCTCAGGGCCACCCACTCCCATGCCACATTAGCCACACAGCAAGTCCCAGGTGTGCTGCTGATGCAAAAAGGACCACCCTATGCCGGCACATACATTCCAGTACTTTGATTTCTGCTGTGATGAACCAGGTAGAGTGAACACTAGCAAATACTGGAGCAGGCCTAACCATCATTCTCCGAAATCTGCTTGCTCCTTATTCCTCAGGGAGTTTCCCTCTCCTTATTTGCTCTAAACCTCACTTACTGCAACAAAAAGGCCACACAACGTAATTTATAATGCCTGAAAGTGAAATTCTCTAAAAGCCCAAAATACAGCATTAGGAAGACCTCAAGCATGCTCAAGACAGAATTTTATATTTGGCTTTATATAAGAAATAATCAATGTACAGCCTCTGAAAACAGAGGTGATGGCCACACCAGAGACTTCTGCTGGTATATTTCTGAGAAGATTAAAAAAACACACACAGTTTTAGGGACTATTATATGTGACAGAGCCAAACCATAAATGCAATTAATGACTGCAGAAATTCCCCAACTGCTTGGATAACTTTGGGGAGGTGGGAGCAATAGGGTAATAAATTAAGGAAAAAAAATGCATCTAACCCCCTAGAGTGGCCAGTGAGCACCCCTCATCTCTGTTCATTCAAGCTTGTGATACTCCCTGCACTGTTCTCAGAATAAAGTCCAGCTACAGCTTTAAACAAACACCACACTAATATAGTTATTTTGAGCCATGTACATCACTTTTCTGAAGATTTTCATGAATATTCGTGTCACAAGTGTAGTGAAAGCCTAAGAAAACCAGATTTCAGAAAAAAGTTAGAAGATAGCAACAACTCTTGGAAAGCAGCAGTCCTGAGAAATGTAGTGTGCATTTCTAATTTAACTATTCTCATAGTCTTCCTTTATCAGGACAAAGATTAACAGAATTCTGCAAAGCCACAGATTTACACACTGCAGAGTAAAATCAGTTATTTCTAGCACTCAAGTATGTGTGTTTATCAGAAACCATGCAGAAACAGGCTCTCCCTCCTGAAGGAGTTGGCCAACAGCATTTAGATTTGAAAATAAATGAATAATGCAAATCAGGAAGAAAGTTTGGAAACAGCTGAAGAAGTTATTCTGTTAAGTCTTGGGCACATCTTGGTTGTTCAAGAAAGTCCCAATTCGTTAAGGTAAATGCACATACTTTATTCCTAGCATGAATAGATTCAGTAAGATGGGTATAACCATGAGTATACTTAATTAGGCTGCATCAGAATCAGCCTAATTTCTTAAGTTGCATCTAGTAGATTAAGAACAGAAGATTTAGGAGATCCAGATTTGCATGTTATCTGTGGGAAGTACAAATGAAGTATCTGCAACTGAAAGTCTAATACAGACCAGTGGCTTGCACCAGCCTAAATCCGTGATAAAATGTTGCACAGAAACATCCATAAAGGAATTATCAATAGCAGCGTTACTAACACAGTAAACATGTATCAAACATGATATGGCGCATGGTAAGTTTCAAGCTGACCTGGGTTACACAGAACTCATGTTTCCCATTTCACTGACATACTGTCAACAGCACTGATCAGCCCAAAGGAAAACTCCCACTGTGGCATAAAATCACTTTGAGTGAAAATTCTAAACTATAACTTTATAGGTTTTCTTTGTTTACACAGCACTAAACGAGTTCTCCCACGTCCATCCCGTTACCTCATTCTATGCCTTAAATTTCAGGGCTCGTTACATTTAAACTCACCATACCAAACAGCAAATGATAATTCTGTCAGGACAAAGAAACACTGCATGAGTTGTATTAAAACAGCTACTTATCACTCCAGACATCCTGTAGACAAAGAATGAGCTTCCCACCCTTGGGGATTCTAGTGTTGCCACTTTAAGCAAAGTCTTGATTATTTGCCTTCCCTGGAGAGAGACAGATAAAGAGAAGAAAAGAAAGAGAGGGCTGTCCCAATTACACAATGTGCATGGACCACATCCCTATGAGGTAATTCAAGTCTATTTTTAAATATACAGACGTATTTATATTTCAGAGGTCACATTTAACATTTTAAGAAGTGTTCTGTGCCTGTGAAGAAGACTAAAACAAATCTTAGAGTCTTTGCCAACTAAGCATTCTTGAAAATTTAGTCTTATAAGCTGCAAATCCAATCTGACCATTAGTGTCAGAGAGACATCTTGAAGCACCAGAGTCTGGGTGTTTTCCTTTAAAAAGGCCGCAGTTACCTTTTATAGTTACTCTAGAAATGAAATAGAAATCAGAGGATTAATTCAAGAGTCAAACACTGTCTAGAAAACAAGGATTTTTATGTTCACAGGAGCAGGATTTTAGAAACTCTTGAATAACAGGTATTTTAAGACTAGCTATATACTTTTAATATTAATTCTTAGAATAAAGTTAATAAATAGGTTTAGTGGATGTTTATTAAATCCAATTAGCTAAATACAGCTGCTTTAAAGAATAAACTCTCCAAATTCCTATTTAGAAAGAAGCACTCTTCAGTATACATCAAAGGACTCCTTACAGAAAACATCAGAAGTTCACACTGAATAGCTGAAACATTCTTATCCAGCATTTTCTACATAACAAAAAGCTCCAGTGAGAGCAGGAAATACTTCAGTGAGAGATGGCTCCAAAGGGAAGAAATGTTTGCTTCCATTAACTCCAGACCAACCCCAAATTTGGAATTCTTTAGTGTCTCATATTTGTCTTATAGCCACTGGGCTATAGCAGGTTTAGATACACCTTGGGGAACTGCTTTCATCTAAAAACCTGTAAATGGAGGCTGTGATCAATAAATTCTTGGAGTAAGGACTCCTGTGTCTCACTCTGCCTTTAATACTGACTGAAAGGAATTGAGATAGGAGACTGACTCACCGCTCGTTCACGTGCATTTACATGGAATTGTTTGGCTGGAGCCATTCTAGATGTACCACTGCTGCTTCCATTTGCTCCGACGTGTTAACTAGTTTTCTAGGCTTGTTTTGTCAGAGTTCAGATGTAAAGATTATAGAAAGACAAAATAAAAACATTTAAAATGTGCAGATAATCTGGATTCCTAGACTTTTTCAGAGAATGACAAAATTTTAATCAAATGAAAGTGAGGTTAGTGTTTTAGAAGAGAGGGATTTGGGATTTTCATGTTTCCATACACTACAGTTTATGACTGTTACCACTGGGAAAAGTCAGAGCTTCAGACATTCTTATCTTCAACAAAACAAATTATAAATGTAAAAACCTGGAAGGATTTGGAAATGTGAGAGAGCAAGTCTAGAATTTCTTTACATATTTTCAGCTGTTGAAGAATCTTTGGCTCTCTTGGGGCTAAAAGGAGTGTCTGGAAGAGGGCAGAAAGATGACAAAATCAGATGGGAGTGGACAATCTACCTTTCTGATGTTCCTTCTTACTGTTCTACACTGAGAATATCAGCAACTTCGAAAGCATTTCAGTCTATTGATAGAGTTCATAAAAGCAACACTGGGACATGAAAGGAGACAAAGGAAGAACTTTGCAACACTTTGTGAAGGGCAGAAGTTTCTACTAAACTGATACCTTTATTGGTAGACCATGACTTTCAACACATTGCATTACTCTGCTGAAAATCTGGCATTGGTATTACATACTAAGAATTCAAGAATTGTTAATAATGGCCCTTGGGACCAGTGATTCTCTGTTCCTATTGTACAACAGGTGTTGTGAAGCTGATAGCCATTTTATTTGCAAGTTATCCAAGTAAGTTAATGCTCTACTTGACTACCTGATACTTCATTTAACACAAGGAGCGGTTTAAATGCTTTGGAATGCTTATTGGCTAAGATCTGTCCCACATACAGTGTTGCACCTTATCTAATGTCAGCATTACATATACCAAATACATGTAGCTTACCCAGGGTTTATAACCCATAACAAGGAAAGTTACATTTATCAACACTTACCAACTTGTCTGATCTGTCTCAAATGCTCACCACTGCTAAAGAGAAAAGAAGGCTGGCACAAGAACATAATGATTCCAGCAGCTGGTCAGTTAAATTTTTGGATACATATTACTGGATCAAGAATGTTTCAACAGCTGACAGAAAGGACTGGATCATTACAAACCAGGATTCGAAGGGGTTACTTTGTCCCAGGAAACTGTTAATTTGGTGTCTGTCCTCCCACACCCAGCAAAAAGCCAACATAAACAGTATTGCATGCTCTAGCTAAAGTGAAAGAAATACAGAGAGCATTCATGCCTGACCGGGATCAAAATCGCACTGCCAAGTCATTCAGTACTGTGTGTTTCTGTGATTGCAAACTGTAGCCCAAAAACCCAGTGCCTTGCTGAAAAATACTCCACACAGTTTCCTCGGGACCTTAGACCGTGCTACAAACCATTCTCTTCCAGAGCCAATGTGTCTCACGTGCCCATCAAATGAGCAAATGCCAGGAAGTTACATAGAAAGTGGTGTGGGTTTTTGTTTGTATGCCACCTTTCCCTTTCTCTTAATAACTGCTTTTTATCTGGGACACTCATAGCATTTTACAGAAACTGGTTTCTGTTAGCTTTCCTCATTTTACAAGCACAGAAGCAGACCCTGCTGTTAAGATCATCTTCCTCAAAACACTTACAGTCACAAGTCTGTGCAAGCTTCATCCCCAACATCGCTATGGTGGGTCCTCATCCTTTCTTCCATGTGTTGCTTTCTGAGTCTTGCAGTACTTCCAGCTCTGCAGCTAAGCCAATCCAATCCCTTTTCTCCATTGCTACAACTATATGAATGCCTCCTCCCTTTTATCTCACGATTTCTTTCACACCAGAGGTTTCCCCATTGTTCTTTCCCCTATTCTTTCCCACTCTTCCTTTGTCAGGCATAATCCTTTGTAGGCTTGGGCAATTTCCACTTTCCTTCCTCAGCCACCTGCAGAGAACCTGGGTCAAATTGGTTTCCTTCCCTCAGACAAGTCTCCAGCACACTTACAGCCTGGCTAACATTGTTATTAGCTAATTACGGCTCATTTCATCCAGGCCGAGAGGAATGGAGTACTTGCCTGCTAAGGTGCATGCACATTCACACGCAGCCATCCCAAGAAGTGACACCTGTATTTAAGGGCTGCATAACAGCCAGAATTCACACACCTCGAGTGACACATTGCTGCCATTAACACACTAAGGAGCCAAAATCCCCGAGGCACCTCAGCGCCTTTGAAAAACTAGGTTGAGAGGATTTGCTTGGGATCACTAGCTCACAGAGAAATCAGGAAGTGCTTCTCTTCGGGCTAGAGCAAATATATGTATTACATACAAGATTTTTAAACAAAAATTTGTCTTACCATTCAAACAGACTTGCTTTTAGGCATGTCAGGCTCCTTCCGGGCCAAATGCAAGCATCTGAGGCATTCTGCTCTTTACTTTCTGAGAATTTCCAACACACATGCTTTTTCCCTTGCTGTTAAGGATTTAGACCTGTAATAAACTTTTAAGTAATAGTTTCTATTTGCAAATACTAGAGAATTTGTGAGGAAGAAACTGTTCTGTGAGTATAATTTATTTGCTATTTAACACAATACTCTTACTAATGTGAAAGTTTTAGTTTCCTCGCTTATTGATGAAAAACAGACTTTTTCCATTGGCAAGTCAGTGTTCCTTATCATCTTAATGTTTATCTTAAGTCTTTATGAAGAGGAAAAGTAATTTTCACAGGCAGCTTAAATGATGTTACGCTTATATTAGTAGTCTGAATTAAAAACAAAAAAAATTTGCAAACTGTGACAAGAAACTTATCTCACTGACAGACAATCCCCAAGAGGACTTTTGGAGCTTGACCTATTAGACCAAGTTTCCATTAATACTTTGAGCACTTTATTAACCTAATGCTGGATTGCTTTATTTAGAAACTAAGACCCTAAAGAAAGCTTACACAACACTTTCTGAAAGCCTGAAATTTCAAATTAGCCAAAAAATGTCCTTGCCTGGTTGTTAAGAGTTAAAGCTAACTAGGAGAAAGCTACTGCTGATCTGCTGTAGTAGAAGGTGCATCTGTTAAGAGCAACATGGAAAAATACTGGGGGCTTGGGTAGGAGATATAAAGAAGCAAGAAAACTTTCAAGCAATGTACAACAGTAAATTTTATGAAGTCAAATTAACAACTTTAAGAACCCCCCACACATAGTAATTAAATTAATAGTAACAAAATTGCTGCCACAAATGTGTGGATCAGGTGGGATACTATCTGAATTAATACCGTGACATTATTTAAATATAAGGAACAGATGAAATATCATATAAAGCTCAGGCCCCTACTCTAAAATAGAGGAAGGGCCATTAAAAATGTACACATCTCCATTCTTAGCGACAAGAGCATACAAAAAGTGCATGATCTTACTGAAAAGATAAACAGCTGGATTTACTTGCTTCCATTAACCAATGACCCACTTGTCAAACATAAGCTGTAGATTTAAAAGAGTGATTACGTGAAGCCTCTTACATTATACAAAAAAAGATCCTAGCTATGAAATCAGATCAAGTCTGAAAATACTTGAACACAGTCAATATTTTTCTTTTGTACAGGACACAGGACAAGAATTAGTTATTAGTTTAAAAACCTACAACATGATGTAATGGTGTTTCCTGTAGTGCTGTTCAGAAGGCATTTATCCCATGCATCCCTTTCAAGTCATTACTGATGTGCCAAATCCAGACCTTTTGTAAGAGGATGAAGCTCTAATGGAAGCCATTGCATAAATCCGAATATTGGGGCATGGCCAGCTTCCTTCTGTGAGGAGCGGGTACTGATAGAGACAGAAAACTTGCTTAAAACCATTTACCCACAGTAAATGGTAACCATGACACACGTACCTGGCCTGTCTAATCACTCAGAGAGGACTTCAAACGGGGGTGGCAGCTGTGCACACTTTGGTGGCAGATCTCCAGCTGAGGCTTGTAAGGCCCAAGCCAGCTGCTGTTGACTTTGCCCGTGTGTACACACCTCCCACCACATGCCTGTTTCTGTGCCTGCTTCAGGCTCAGGTAGGAACAAACATGCAAGATGCTACAGATGATTAAAGCATTTGGGTTTGAGTGCAAGCCCTGAATTAACAACAGTGCAAATGTATCAAGGACAACAAATTACTAGGTCCCAAGACCTGAAAACCTCTAATTTTGCTGCCTTGTATTGTAACACAACAGCATTGTCCGCAACAGTGGCACTTGACCTAAAGCTAAACAAGTCCCTAAGAAGGTTGAAGAGGCCATTATTATAAGGAACATTTTTACTGTAAGGACAACTGACGTGTTGCTTCCACCTGACCTCATTAGTGTGCTGTGCATTGCCAGTGACTCCCACTTTACCATGATTCAGTATACAGGGTGATTTTCTGCAAGCTGCAGATCACGGAGCAACTTAACTATATAAGAATCCCAGCAGTCAGCTAATGAAAACCAAAGTTTTCAGCCCCAATGACTGCAGGAGGAATATTGGAAAATGCTGATACTTGTAGCCTGTCCACCCCTGAATTTTACTCCACTGTTGGAAGCCCTGAGCATCAGAGCTCAGCATCTGAGTGCCTGATGTACAGATGCAGGCTCTAGCAGTAGCATGCGAAAAGAGGTCAGAGACACATGCACTTCATGGAAGAGAAGATACAGTGGGGAACACAACTGTGGCACTCCAAGCTCCAAGTGCCTCCCAGCTCATCTTGCATTTTGGTTTCAGCTCAGATTTTTGTCATATTACTCAGCAGCACTTGAGCATTACCATTGTGCCAGGCCATCTTTGTTTTACATCCCTTTCTCCATCTCTGCTGCCTTTGTCTTTCCTTCCCTAGATGAAATACAGGGATACTTACCATTTTACTGTTGGCACCTTACAGACTTCAAAGTGATAAGCATTGCAAACAGACTAGCAAGACATACACTAGCAGAAAAAGGTTCTCTATTTTTCTAACACCTGCTTCATGGCAGGCTTGGGATGACTGGACAGAATCAGACTAGGTCCTATACACATATGCAAGATAGTAGTTATAAAAATTGTTTTGAAAAAAGAGAGTTATTTTAAAAGCATCTGGATGCTCTATAAATACTTGACAAGACAATATTTTCAAGGTCCTTAGGTTTTTTTTCTTTCTCCTTGAGCAAAACTCAAATCATTACTTGAATCATCCTTTAATAAACATTCTCTAACTTTTTAATGAAGCACCATTGATAGCAAGATGCAGAAGGCAAAGAAGATTACTAGGAACAAGGGTATCTCTTTTTTTTTTTTTTTTTTTTTTTTTTGTATTATTGTATATTATTGTGTCTTCAGCAGTCATGGCATAAAGTAGCACCATTTTGCAACCTCTGAACAGTCACATTGTGTATAAACTAATAATAAAAAAAAAGGCTTCTAACATTCTGAGCACAAAAGGTACTAGTAGCAAGAAAACATGTCTTTTCCTCATTACAGTAGAAAATGAGGTTTCTATTTAATAAAAACCCCAACCACAAGGCTATGTGTTTTTGTAACTGTAAATGTATGTCAGTGCTGTTGACAGCTTCTGTGTTAGAAGGGATCTCATTATTAACTCTGAACAAAACCACACGTTATCTTTTCGAAAGGCAAAGTTACGTTCCTGATGAATCATCAGCTGCTTTGCTGAGCTCCTGTGGGATATTTGGTATTGGGCACTGGAAAAATAAATACCACCCCAAAAGTTCAGAATATTTTCAGACAGCACCATAAAAGGCTATGCAAGCTACCCAATTCCTAAGTTAAGAAGGGAATGGGGCTGGTGAGTACACAGCCAGAAACAAACATTCCATTTGGTTAACTTTGCTCTCTCAGGTTCAGGCTTTAGGGCTCCAGTTTTCTCATGTTGGATCAAAACCAGCTATAAAGCATCTGTGTTCTAGGCAGAACTGACTCCTGAACAGATGTCCTCCACTATGTTTTTGGAGACCTTGTGGTGTTTATATTGAACAAAAATGCTTTAGAAACACTCCACTCAGCCCAGAAGTCCACCTATTTCATACTTCTTCAGCCCTTTGGCCGAAGTTACAAGGCATCCGTTAGGGAAGTCAGGTCTTGTTTGGTAGACATTATGGGGACCAGTTTGGGGAAATAATCAATGGGGAACTGAGTGGGAAACAAAGTGCCCTTATCTAGAAATAGCGTTTTATTCTGCACCAGTGCTGGGAGGTAGGGATAAAAAAGTGAGAGGAAGTGCTTCTTTACTTTGCCTGCTCTAGGTAACTACATGCACCTTTATCACAAATGACCAGAGAATATTGTGAAAAAAGCTCATACAGGCCTTTTTGTTCAGGTCTCCCCAGAGCACTTCATGAATCAGTAGTTCATCATACAAACATACTTCATATACACGTATATATACTTCATATACATACTTTTAATGTATTTTCTTTCTCTTCCCCTATCTCAAAATTATGGAAATATTATAGCTAATTCCTGAGCTAATGTTTCAGTAGAAACCATACTTGCTTTCTAAAAATGTTAGGGTATATTGTAATTCTTTTGGTGATAATCTATCAAGCAAGGAATTGTAACTGCCAAGTCCCTTTATCTTTGTGTTGCACATGAGAGCGCATAATACAAGAACTGTAAAATTCCTTGGATGTTCCAACATCCATCCCTCATGTTCTTATAACTTAACTCCATGAAAAAATATACCCATTTGTCAGGCTCAAAGGCACTGAAACCTGACCAGAGGGTTTCCTGAGTGAAGGCTAGCACATAATAGCATGTTATATGGATTCAACTTTTGCAATTGTAATAGCTCAGCTAATTCTCTAGCATATAATGAATCTCTGGTATTAGAAGGCTGATAGCTAGATCTTAATTTTGACATAATAAAGACCATAAGGACTAAGGGATTTTGAAAGAAAGGCTACACATTGAGCAGCAGTCCCTGGGGAATACACTGGAACACTGTTGCTTCACAGAGAGGGTTACACATTGCAGGAAATCTGCACGCGTCAGATAAGTTTCTATTAGACAGGTAGGATGCAGCCTGCTTTTCCAGATATCCACTTGGTAGCTGTGCACTATCTCCATGCTCACAGTTTTCTTCCTGTTGCTTCCAAGTGCTTGTGACAATGCCAGTATAACCACAGTGACAAAGCTTGACTTTAAGTGGTGACATCTACTCTGTGCCACAGCAGAAAGCAACAGATGAAAGCCTCCATGGCTCAGCACAGGGCATTGTCCCACTGCACTTGCATCTGCAGCACCTTCCCGGGAAGGGTTGTGTGCATGGGAAAGGACATTATATTTTCCCAGTCCTTGCTCTCAGATGCCTCCCGTGGTCTAGATCTGTTGCTTCTCTTTCAACTAAATTACAGGCTGTTCTCCACAGAATCCCCAAGTATACTTGAGGCCTGCATGTCTGCTAATTGCTGTCAAAGTCACTCTTCTCTTGCAACCTCATGAACGTGGACTGTGTGGCTCCTCATTTAACTCTCCCTCTCCTACTTACTGTGCCAGCAAACACAGGCAATTCTTGTATTTCCCACAGAACTTATCCTGAATTATTTCTCATGTCTGTCATGTATCTAGAGAAATCGTTCTGCAAATATGTTTAAGAGTCGGGTTTTTTTGCAGGGCATTAAATAACTTGGAGCGAACTTCTAGTTTCACAGTGAAGCAAGTCTTTAAAATAGTTTTGACAAAACTTTTTACTTTTAACTATAAAGCGCAAACAAGATATCACTGCAAACTGAGATGTCTCCTACATCCAAAGTTAGCAGTTATTTATACACTGTAATAGCTTTTCAAGCATTAGCACAAATTCAGCAGTATGCTTGAAAGACAAAAGCTCTTCATTACACAGCCATAGCATTATTTCAGTGCTATGCATGTGTTTATCACCAGCCATGAATGAAGGAACCCCACACTGTATTACAAACCACTAATTCTGCAGCACATTCCTACCAAGGGAAAAGGCAGGTGTGGTATCCAGCACAGTACAGTGGGCGCTGGCAGTGGTGAATCTGTTCAAATAGGAGGTTTAGGACCAGGTATCCTACACTCCATTTTGGGAACAGTGACGATTTCTTGTTTAATAGCACAGATGCAGCAGCAGTGATAGAAGGGCAGCAAGTGATGGCAATCGCAGGAAGCACAGATCTGTTCCAGGCGCATCCATTCTGAAGGCTTTCTAAACATTGCCACCTTGTGGGCCTCCTGTCTCCTGATACCACTGGTCCTTCCACTCTCCCCAGGTGACTCCCTGAGCAGATTTCACAGATGTCAAGGTGGAGGCTGGACTATTGAAGTTAACAACCAACTCAGGTGGAATACTATTTAAATTCTCATAGTTGGGGATCAAAAAAGGAACAGCACCTTAAAAATTCTGTCTGACATTAATTACTGACTCTGTCTGTGATGCTTTGTGTAATTTGCTCTTTTTTCACTTCACATTATGAAGGCAAGCACTAAGAATGTGCAGAAGAGCTAACATTTAACAAAACAAAAGCAAGGATACAATTTCTCAAAGCTCCCAAACAGAATGGGATCCTTTCTACCACCATTTCCATTTTACTTCAGTTAAAAATAAAAACCCCAAACAAACTATTTCCAAGAAGTCTGTGGCATCTAGTTTAGCTTTCATCAGTTCTGTTTCATGAATGAGACATTTTTGATGACTTGAATCTATCAGTTACACAGTCAAAGATGATGCAAAGGAATATCACTTGTTATCAGTACCAAACTTACTTAGCTACTCCCTTACAGACATCAAACACAAGTTTTTGGGTACATTCTCAGTTGCCAGCACTGTAAAAACACATAGAAATGCACAAACATACTTACTTTGAGCATCCAAACACTTTCCCTGGTTGCCGGCTTGAATTATTCCTTGCAGCAATTTGGTACTGGAAAGAAAACATGAAAACCTTTAGTCCAACAACCAAATAGGAAAAAAAAAAAAGGCAAAAAGACTCACTGGATGGTCTTTGTACTGGTTGAGCAGTGATGCAACAGTCGTATGCTAAAAATGAAACAAGAGGAGAAATCCTTCATTACAATGCCGTAATTCAGCTGTGTTCACAATGGCTCAGTGTCTAACACATCTGCACAACAATCAGATGGTCCCCTGATATAGTAGCAGATCTATGAGCTCCCTTATGCAGTGCTACATTCACAGTTTATTGATAATTGCTAGGCACATTGCTCTTTCTTCATCCAACCAGGCTTCTTCTGAGCACAGGCAATCAGTTATGACTGTTGTGTCACGCAACTGGAGCCTTGCTGCACTTGCCTGAACAGCTTTGCAGAGGCTAAAAAAAACCTGCCATTGAAAAACACAATAACTGATATCCAGGAAAGCCTGTGTTTTTGCCAATACAACACAAAGCAGCTGGCAATCCTCTGAAGTGTCTCACTTAGCAATGAAATTATGGTGCTGCCCACTTGTAGCAGCCACATTAAGGCCCATTCCCTTCTGTGTTCCTAGATGGAATTGTCTGTGAATGCTAAATTTGTCCTCACATCCATTCTCTCAAGTGCTACATTAGACTGCAGAAACGTAAGATGGAGCAGCCATATATGGGTTTCAATTTCTGCCCTGAATTACATACTACAGTTACATGGCTAAGTTTCATAAGTCGACTCCTCAGTCAGCAGGAAATATCATTCCTAGCAGGTAAATAATGGTTTAGGACTCTGGTTATTGTTTGTTTTGCATTCCTAGTCAACTAGTTGAGACAGCCCAGCATGAAGGAGCATTCCAAAAGCATCTATCTCTGCATAACAGCATAAAACTACACCAAACAGGATGCCAGGGGTATTCGAACTGCATCAGGACTGAGGGATGTAAGAAGCTCCCACAGATGAATTTATATTCATCAAAACCCCTGTTACAGGAGGAAGAAAATATAAAGCAATTCTCACTATAATTAATTATCATATGGAAAAGGTAAACAGACCTTTAAAGATGGCTTATCTAAAAGGACTGGATCCCAGCTTCAGAAGCTGTGACTCATCCTGGCACATAACTTAGGAAGGCTGCTAGCAGACAAAGGCTGAAACTATCTTAAAGCCAAACCAGAATGGGAATTAGCTATTATACATGTTTTTGTTTCATTTCTTTGAATCTCTCCAAGCCTCTTAAGCTGTGCTTTTCAATGTACTCTTTTTCCTCCATTTGTTTAATGTGGAAAGTGATTCCAGCACAGCTGACAAACCTCAGGCATCTTACTGGCAAGGGAACAGCAAATCCATCATGCTATGTTGGCTTTTGTTCAAGTAGACCCCCTCTGAACTTAATCTGGGATCTAACAACACTATTCTAATAACTTGTAAGGATGGGACACTCTTAAGATGATGGTTAGAAGAAGTCATCTCCCACCACATGGTGTTAACCGGAATTTCTAAGAGGCAACAGGAGTGGAGAGACACAGTGATTCCCTTCAAAATATGACATGTAATTTACTAATGGAATGTTTTCCACACTATACTTTCTGAAGAGAGTGATATTTATGGCACATTGAAGACAGAGATAACTGCTTAATTGTCTTCAATGTGTAGACCTCAGTTTGCAAGGGATTTCAGTAACATCACCAGGCTGAACTTCATTAATATAGTCTTAAATAAAATAAAAAGAAGAAGTCCTCCTAAAGTTTGGAAACTAATTATGATGATGATAGGACAGGTCAAACCAAAGAGGTACATCTCAGCAACAGCTCCTGCCTTTTTGCCTGCCAACAGGTACTCACCTGAGCTGCAGGGAGCAGTGTGATTGCAGTGGCCAGATGAGATAATTGGCACTTGCTGCTGTGTGCAGCAGCATGGCCACGTCTCCACCTGCTCCCTAAGCCATGCCAACACCTCAACCTGTACATCCGGCTTGAGACGCTGGAGCAGCAACCAGGCAAGGGAGTGGTCGGAAACACTGGATCATTAAGGTGGAATTTAATTTAGGTGGACAAAGGAATGCATTAGAGGTCCTAGTTAGTGTGTGTGAGGAAGGTATTTATGGAGACCTGGAGTCCTCTTTGAAAGGGTGGGAGGGTAAAGGCATGCAGTGAAGCCCAGGAGAAAAGGATGCACCATGTCCTCCTACTACATGCCAGGCCATGCACTGCTCTCAGCTGCAGACACTGGCATTCTATCACTGCTCTATATAAGCCAGTAAGCACAATTCAGTTCCTCAAAACTCCCGAACACACACAGGCTGCACTGATTTTAAAATAAGTTCCCATCTCCTAAAAAGTCACCTACCAAGATACGTCTAAACATAATACTTCTTCCACACTGGCAAACATAGGAAAAAGCAGTAAAAACAAAGAGGATAAAGATATAGAGGATCTGGAAAATTGAAAATACCTTAGAATATAGAAAAAAAATTAAAAGCAACTTGAGGAGTAGTTTCAGAAAATCCTACGTAGTAAAACAGATAAAAGAGATCATGCATTTTCTTCAGGACTGAAACTTATGATTTTGTTCAACGTTTGTGTAAAGTTTGCAGTTTGCAAATGTTTGCACCTATGTGTAAGGCTACACATAGCTGCAAGTTCCCTATATTATACTATTCATTTCTCTGATGGTCAAATTACACTGGGGGAAACAGACTAATCGTTATTACAAAATGCTTTGAGTCAAGCTGTTATTAACAGGGCCGAGTATTCAATGACTATTCACCTAGTGCATTCGATTCTCCCCTTCCCTCATCCCTACTCCCACCATCCCTCATGTCATTCTGCTGCAGAAACAGCTGGGGGTCCAAGCCTGCGCAGGGGGGTCAGACTGGTGGGCCACTGACTTCCAGGTGGGCATTCAGAGATTGCCTCAGGGGGTCCCTTCCCTTGCTTCACCAGATGCATATATTGCCCAGTACCCTTCACTGCCACTTTCTCAGATGCAGCTGGGTTACACACCCTGCTGTTGATGCTTGTGTGTGCTGGTGGAGGCCTTGGGAAGGATTGGTAGACTCTGGTCGGAGTTTATGGGATCTTGGGATGTCCAGTGGACTCAGCTGCTCTCCAAGGCTTACCTGGACTCAAGAGGCTTTCACCTGCTCCCTCTCACTGTATACATTTCTTCCCTGTGCACAGTAGCTATTGCTACACCCACAGACTTTACCCACTGAACCCATTGACACAAACTGATGCAGAAGGGGCTTCTACGATAATACACCTTGAAATGTTACAAAACATTAATTCAATTTTGAATTAATAGTGACTAAAAAAAAAAAAAAAGAACAAACTCCAAACAAAACAAGAACTGAGCAAGAGGGATGTGAAAAACCAAGCACAAAGTAAAGCATCTGAGTAAAAAAAGAAAGCACAGCAGAGACAATCTGCAGTAAACAAGGTACAACAGCATCTGGAAGCACATCATACAGCCATAATATGAAAAGTAGTACCCACAGTTGTTACTTTGAAGGACCAAAGAGGAAAATTTAGGACAGAATTAAATTTATTTAAATTAAAGTTATTTAAATTAAAGTTATTTAAATCAAATGTCTTCTAGTACATTTGATGATGTATTTTCTGTTGTCTCCCGAAACTGTGTTTCCCCTGCGGGCACAGAGCCCTGTCTTCTGCTACTGTGTCTCTGTGCACTCGATGCTTTCTTCCATACTGCACAGATCTATTTTCTTCCCCCTGCCAAGGACTGGAAATGTGATGTTGCATGAAAACAGTTTGTAATATAGGCTGACAGTCACTGATTATTGCCTCAAATATCCTCAGTAGTTACAGAAAAAAAACTTCAAAACCAACTTATTTTTAGCAAGTGAAAGAATGCAAGCAACCCCATGTGGCTGCTATCCAGGCATTTACTGAGTTGAGAATAGCTTGACAAATTACAGAAATGGACAAACTCAGAGTGTAAATCAGAAAACAGTGTATATCACTATTTACATATGCTTTCCTGTTGGAAAGATGAATTGAAACATTAATTTTAAAGCTTCCAGTGTCAAAGGAAAGAATGACTGTTTTTATGAGCTGTGCATGAATCACAAAAACCAAAACAAAAACCCCCATACACTTCACAGTTTGGCAGATTTCTCAACTTGCTGGTAACTAACAGCCCAACCCTATGTTGTCTCACTGTTCTTGGGTAAGTCCTCTGCGTCTACTCAGGCCTGAGCTCTGCAGCACTACAGGGAAGGCACAAAGCAAAGACCCAAAGCAAAAAAGTCAAGTAACAGAGCTGAGTTTAGTACTACCTCCAGTTCCAAAACTACAAGAATATGCTTCACAAAGAAGGCAGTCTCAGAGGATGCAAGATGCTGCTATAGAGCACACAACAGAGCTTCCCACCTCTTTCGTTCTTCCCATTTCAAACACCTCTTTGTCCCAGCAGTTCTGCTTCTCTCCAGTGCTCTGATTTCAAGTCATCATGAAAAAGGTCCCAGAGACTACTTTTTAAACTCTGTTCCCTCCCTCTTATTTACAAAGCAAACAATCTTTTTTTGGTCATTTACATATAAAGTAAATGCAAGCATGTCCTACTTAACAACTTTGTAGGAAAGAACATGCATTTCTCAGTAAGACTTCTATCCTGCTTGGGGTAGAAGCCTCTAGATTTTTCTTCCTATAGAGTGGTAAACCAACTTGTGTCATTTCTGTTGTCCTCTGCTGTCCCTCCTCAAACTCTTGTTAACAGGAATGTGCAAGATCCAAGTGCCTTGGTGACAATGCTGGATTCAAAGCTCCAGTCAACTGCAGTGTGACACCTACATTTTTGCACCAGCCTACCTGCCCTCCTTCTATTAACAAATACCTTCACTGTCTTCCTGCCCAGTAACTCTGAGATGCAGTAATTATCTTCCAACTTGAAAAGGGTGTAACAGAGCTCAGTTTGTGTGATTTACTTTGCTAGTGTGACAGATTTGGCAAACCTTTTTTTTTTTTTTTTTTTGGCATGACAAGCAATGCCAAACCAGTGTATCAGGCAGTAGGTGGCAGACCTAATAGCATGAACAGATGAGACTGTGTATTTTTCATTCTTTGTATTTAGCACCAGGCTGCCACATCACACATCTCCATTTCAACCAAAAAAAGTTTCTTTCTTTGCTCCTTTTTAAGAAAACAATTTTCCTTCAATTATTTGAGGCATCCTTTTCTTTGAAGTTCAGTTCAGTGACATTGATGTCTTCACCTCAATTTCTATCGCACAACTAAAAGTCTGTCCTACTTGCACCAGCAGTACCTGATGTCTTTTGGCTTCTACATCCAACACAACCACCAGTTTTGTTCAGCTGTGGTTTGCACTTTGGACTGCAGTTTGCTATCGATGCACTTCTGTACGTACTCATGCATTATGGGTTTTTTTCTGGTTGGCACTATAACTCACAGAAAGCACTTGGTTTAAAAGTAACTAGAGTTGATCAGGTTCCTGTTTAGTTTCATGCACTAGAATCACTTAACACATTTCTTTTTAATACTTCCTTATAAACAAAGTTATGCTGTGATGATGCATATGTTTTATAGAGAGGCAAGAAAATCCAGCACTGACTAAGGTTTCCCATTATGAAGAATTTGGCAAGAATATTGCCTTAAGGCATTCCAGTCTTAACTGTTTCCTCCTTATTTATGTCTCTGGGCTGCCCCTCAGTTTTGTTAGAACTCTGAATTCAATCCACTTTAAACCAGATGCAGAAAAGGATCTAATTTCAAAGTAAACTTTGTTGTTGTTGTTGTTGTTTGGTATTTTGTTGGGGGTATTTTTAGATTTAGAAAAATAAATCCGGGGCAGTTCCCTATTTCACAGTACACAGCATGGCCCCATCAACAGTTGGGTTGGCACAACTGGGAGGACATGATCTCACTGGCTCATATTGCTGGCCAGAAACAGGTATAGGAAAGAACTCCAGAGTGGGATGGAATATCAAGCTTTAAAAGCAGACATGAACTCCTCAGGTATGTCTCCCATGAGACCAGTGGGTACACAGAGCTAAGGCAGAACACATATCAGCTTTTCCCTGTTCAATATGAAAGGAGTAAGAGACACATGGAGAACAGCTAGCAGCAACTGCTTTGGTCCAGGTCAACCCACTAGACATTTCCAATACATTTATAATTTCCTGAACCTAGTTTTAGGCTTTATTTTGTAGCTTTATTTTTACAGACTAATCAGCAACTTAGAATTAAAAAAAGGGTTCAAGGGAAAAGCACTAAAGTATACATTCAGAAGTCAAAACGCCAAAAACTGCCTCTGTATTCTGACCTGAGATATTTTCTGAAGTTCTTTTAAAACAGCAAAGCCTGAAGTTTAACATGGGAGTTTTGATGTCATAATAATGTGTTGAATTACCCAGGTTAACATTCTTTGAAAACAAGCCTGCTGAACAAGCACAATAGGAAGTGCCCAAAGATAACTTGCATAGGAGTGTTATACAGGCAGTTGCAGTGTCTGTGGAACTCTCAGAATTGCTTCAGTGATATAAAATACACAAGCTTCAGGACTAGGAAAACATTTTGAAGAGTGAGTTGGTTTAAAAGATAGATGTTTTAACTCAAAAAGTAACTTACATTGAAGTGACACTCTTCACTGTAACCCTTACACTTCCAGATATGCCTGAGAAAAATGCAGGTAGCTCAGCTAGGGTGCCTGAGATTAGATGGCCTGAATCCCCCTCTACTGTGGGATTAGTTTTTCAGATCTTTCTTTACAGTGATTGAGGAAAATTAAGCATACCAGAGAACATTCAGCAAAAATCATTTAGGTGGCTACACAGAGAGGGATAAATGCTCCTACCAACACTCTGTTTTAACCTAGTGCTCTGCTGTGAGCACTGTGCCTCCAGGTTGTCTGAGCTTACAGATGGTTGGTCTTTGCTAAGTAACAGAATTCAGTAGCTTTCTTTAAATAATCCAAGTAATCTTAAAACAGGACTATATTCACTGCCTATGCCTATTTCAGACTGTCTGGAAAGCAAGTATGCAAATTCTTGCCCCTGGGAAGGAATGACCTTGCTGGTTGCCAGCTAGCTGGAGATAAACTTCAGAGGGGAAAAAAAAAAAGACCTAGGGGTTTTGGTGGACAGCAAGTTGAAAAAGGCTCAGTCTATGTCCCTGCAGAAAAGGAGGACAGGCTGAGTTTGCAGATCCAAGGCACTAATTACTCCCCTGTATTCAGGGCTTGCGAAAGTGAAGTACCTGTGTACTAGGGAGCCACAAACCAGTAATAGACATACTGGAGCCCAGTCTGCTATACCAAGATAGCTAGGGAGATGGAGCACATGGTGCAGGAGAGGCTGACAGAGCTGGGTTTGTCCAGCCTGAAAAAAAGAAGGCTTAGGGTGTGTGTAGATGGTATGACTGCAGTCCACAGATACTTAAGGGGAGGGTGTTGAGAAGATGGAGTCAAGATCTCCTCAAAGACACACATAGACATAGCAAGAAGCAACAGGCAAGTTTCAACAGGGGAAATCCTGATTACATGTTAGGAAAAGTGTTTTCATCATGAGGGTGGTTGAACATTGGGTCTGACAAGGCTGGAAAATCTGAATGATACTCAGAACTCAACAAGTTCCTGAGCAACTTGATCTGTTTGGGATAGTTTTAAACAGGAGTGGACAAGATTATCTCTTTCAGCCAGTATCATCCAATGATTCCATGTAGAAGCGTCATCACCGCAGGCTGCTCATTGCCTGCTTGCCTTACCCAGGAAAGAGAGCCCTAGTTAGGGCACTGACTGCCATCTCAGCCCTTTTAACAGTTCTGGCATGTCTTTCTCTGCCTTAAATTCCTGAACAGGAAAAGGGGACTAATGCAAAGCTGTAAAGATCTGTGGCAATAGTAAAAACAGCTCAGGTCTTTTAACTTGATTTCTCTTTCAATCCACAGGAATCTAAATACACAATGCATAAATATATTTATAATAAATAATATCTAATATATAAATCTAGACCCAAAAGTTTTGCCCTTTACTGCACTGGTGAAGCAGGTGAAAGTTCTTAGACTTCTGTCTTGTGTAAGCAGAATCGATTACTTGCAGTCAATTATGCATGTACAAACCTATGAAGGCTACAGTTTGTGGAAACGACCTGTGAACCTCTGATTAGACAGGGTGTTCACATGACAGTTGAAGTGACACTGAAGGGTGTAGCATCACCTCATTTGTCCTGTACAGATCACCACATGTGCTCTGTGTCATAAACCAAAAGCCAAAGAAGTTTGAGTGGTTTCCTCTCATTTTCATCTAACCAATCCTAACCATCCAGTTTTCCTAGGTGAAATGTAAGAGCCACTTTTCCATGGATCCTCAGTGTGACAATCGTTGCTGGGTTCCAATCTCTGCTGAGAGGACTATGTTAATCTCTTTCACTGCTTAATCAGTGGAGAAAGGTGGTCAACGATCGCACACATTACGTCAGTCCTTTAACCCTCCTCATCTGCAATGTGGAGGAACAGCCCACCAACACTTCACACTCTTCCACACACATTTTGACTGAAAGGAGCCAGCAATTGCCATGTTTGGCACAGGTAACAGGATGTGGGTATGTTCATCGGTTTGAGTCTCTTGGGGGAGTAGGCAGAGAAATACTACTTGGTATTTGTTCATGTTTTAAAGCAGTGAGTGCTAACTTGCTTTACCCTAGCTGGGTGACAGTATCTCTGATCACTAAAACAGCAGAATGTCACCGACAAATATAACAGCTACCTATATTCTCAGTAAGGATCAGAAATCTGCACTTGTTAAAGGTCTGTCAAAAACTGTGGGCAAGTTTGCCTCCTACCTGCAAAATGGGAAAGTTAAAATGCACTGAATCCTGAGGACACTTGTATGCTACACAAGTAATTAGAGCTAGAAGTGCAAAACCTGTATGTTTGACAAAGAGAAAGAGCCAGCTGAGGGTTTTTTGGATCTTGAGCATATACAAAGCTGGAAACTAGAAATGGCTCTCTATATAAAGGCAAATTAAAAAAGTCACTAAGGGGTTCTTCAGAGCAGGACAGGTTTTGAAAACTGCGTAAATCCCTTTTACTCCTTCAATTACAATAACACTGCCACCTGATCACAGCTTGTGCACGTCAAGTTGCAGGAAGAGTATTCCAGTGTGCGAGATAAGAATGACAGCTTGTTATCTTGTTTAGGTACACCATGATGCCACACAATAAAGCGAGTCATATGGGAGGGGGCTTAAAAAGGTGGACTGCCAAACTTCAACCCCTCACGTTAATGTTGCTTTGTTCTGAAAAGATAGTCTGGATTTGAATTCTACCAAATCAGAAGCCTTCAGGCTGCATTTTTAAGCTGCAGCATTTCCTCCAAGAAGCTGCTGTGCAAAGCTCACATGAATTATTGTTTCTTTATGTTGTTGTGCAGACAAGAGCGACAGAACACACCAGCCACTAACTTGAATGCATGTGTATCACTTCCTGATTAGAAAAAATGCTAATGGGGAAGTTATTCTGTAGTATCAGCCTGAATTTAAACTTCCACAACATTCTGCTCTGGGAAGTTTTTCCATTAGCACACTGCCTGTAAGCTCTGATTTGAAGGAGCACCAAACTAATTTCAGTAGTATACAGAATTTGAGTGTAGAGACTTCTTTCACTTTCTCAAACACTTATGTTTTCTGTTTGCTGTCCAAACCAATCAAGAAAAATTGCCACTTAACTGAAGAAACAGCTACTTTGGATTGATTTGCCATTTACATGCACACTATTACCCTTATAGACTTATACAAGAGTCAAATTTTCACATTTAGAAGATAAAGCCTTTTAGCTTAGATTAGTAAGTAAAAAACTCTGGTAGTTTTGGTGTTCGGGTTTGTTTTGTTTTGTTTTGTTTCTTTCTTTCATAAACCACAGATCTTGTGCAGAATAACAAGTCTTATGGTTTCTTCTCAGGCACGTGCAATCTGCTCTAGGGAACCTAGCCCCTGTTAATGTTGTAGATAAGCTGTCTTCAAACTGTTGTACCTTCTGTAGCAGCAGCCTCCTCGTAGCTGTTTTTCTTTGGAATGACCAGAGGGCTCCTGAGATGGCAACCATCAAATATTTTCAGGCACGACTGCTTAAATAAACAGTTCTAGATATAAAGTGCAGATACAAAAGGTGAACGTGCATTTTGGAGCTCTGAATAAAACTTCTGAAAATATAGTCCTTATTTCCCAGGCATGCACACTCATTTAACAAAGCCCTTCTCTTTTCAGCAAGATTAGTCAGGTATTGGAAGTCCCCGTAATGAAATATTACTGAACTGAACATGCCCAAGGTGAATCAAGGTAGCAACTTATGGAACAAATGAGCAGACACGTAGCATCCTCAGCTGAAGCATCCAGCATTAGCTGAAAACAGCTCTGTCTCTCCCAAGCCAGTAAGCAGTTTATGTATGCTTGTGGTGTAAGTCCAACTTTAATCCGTTTTTGGTAGTCAGCTTGCTTGTTAACTCACGTAGCAAAAATTCAAGATTCAACCTACGCTTTCCCATAAGATTGATTTCCCTGCAGGGCCTATCTCAGAGTCTGCTGCACTCTGCTGCAACTCTCTTACGCCCTTCTATTCCTGGTCAAAACATGCCACGCCTTCCACATGAGTCAACAGAGCAGGGCAGCATCTCCCACAGCAAGCGGGGAGGTAACTGAGGATAGAGCCTGACTATGAAAATATACTCCTTCATTTCAGCACTAGGCAGGATGCTCAGAGAAATGCAGACTTGGTCCAAAATATCAGGAGAGTGCAACAAGCTGCACTTGAGCTTGAATTCACTGCATGAGTCAAGGTCACTTCTGGTTAAATACTCACAGGGATAAAGTCCAAATCACCCAGATATTTAGTTAGCATACACAAGACAGCTGGAAGTCTTTGCAACACTCTCAAATGACACTGTTTGGCACTTTATCAAGCTAAATGCCTTTTGCCTGTCGAGAGCACAAGCATGTAATTTTACTTAAGCATTACTCTGTTTTCACTCAGTGAGAGGTATTGGGTTTGAGAAACTGCTGTATCCTAGACAAGACATCAGGGCTCAGCTCTCCTATTCCTTTTTGATGTTGAAGTTTAATTTCCAAAATATGAAAATTATCAAAATAAAATATCAATACATACAAGATGTGTAAAGAGAAACACAACATAAATGGTCCCAACTTTAACCAGGTGATACATTGCTATTCTGGGAAGTACACTATTTTTAATCCCAGGAATACTCCTGCTTTCCTTAGTCAGTAGAGATGCTTACAGCCTTCCTTGTTTGAAGTGCTGTTCCATGCAGGAAAACAGGATGTGCAAGCCAAAGTAACAGCTCTCTGACAGTAAGAACTCAAATCCAGGAACACAAGTTACTGCTTCTTTTACAGTCATTCTGTTACACTGGAATAAAGCCGCACGTTTTGTCGGTCCTCATCCCAGAAGAGGTGGGCCTGTCTCTGCTCGATACCAACAGAAAGGCATCCAGTAGCATAGCCAGAGAATCCAACTCAAGGAGGTTTTATGTTTACACACACACACAAAGAGCTATTTATTTGGCTGCACTCCATGGGGTAAGCTGAGAGTGAAACCCCCTCTGTGGTCAATGTGACATGCAAATGGACAATGGGAGATGTCCAAGCAAAGTACTGGACTTGTGCCAGGGACTTGAACCAAAAGGCAGACCCAGTAGGAAGTGAAAATAAACTATCCTGGGAACTGTGAAGATTTTTTTCAATTTCAAAACAAAAAATAATTAGAGATAGAAAAGATAGGAAAGGAGAACCCTACTGCACAGGATACATTGGGCATGGAAGGTATGTATTATTACCTACCAGATTTCTCTCCTGTTGGTTCTTCTCACATGTATTTTTTATGTTCTAATAAAATCAGTTTTGTGGGCTGGAAGTCTCTAACACCTCACTTATGCTCACATAAGAGAAAAGAGTGGGTGGTTCCCCCATAAAGCTTAGGCCCCACTGCAACACTCTGCAAACACACAGGCTGATACACAGCTTCCATCAGTTACTTCTGAATGGGCTCTCCAGCACCTCCCAGGACCAGCCCGTATACTTAGCACTATGAAAAAAGCAGAAACACCTTTCGGTTTTACCTCAGATGTCATTCTGAACAAGCCTTTACCTGCAATTCAGGTTTTATAACCAAGTTATCAAATGTAAACAGGTCATAATGAAAAAAACCCCTATATATAAAGAGCACACTGTACAGCAGGACATATACAGGAAATAACTACTCAGAGGCCTTATACCCTGTACCACCAATTTTAGTGGATTTAAATGGATTTAGGCTACTACATAACATACATATTTTAATTACGTTTTTTTAAGTATCACTGAAACCAATAAAACCTGGAATAAGATCTTCAGGGTCAAAGATCAGAAGGCAGCACTTTGAATGTCCTGCAGTAGCACACAGTGAATGCTGCAACAAAGCAGCATCAACCCCTCTGTGCCACATTGTCTTAATGGACAGAACTGTACCAGTAGCTACGCGTTCCTTTCAAAGGGAGACAAGAGATATCTCTGCCATTGGTCAGACAAATGTTTCTTGTTTGTCTCTTCCATAGCTACATAATAAGTTTCCTGTCATTTGACAAGCCCATCACAGGATTTCTCTGTCTGGTTTTCCACCATGATCACATGTTGTCTGTAGTCCCTGCATCCCAATGAAAGAGTATTGCTGCAGCAGAGACAATACATCATCCTGAAGTCATACACAGGATTCTAATAATATCCTTTACCTGATACGGTCATCAAGTATCTTACAAACACATCTCAAAAATATTGTATCAGGCCAAGTGACATCTGACTGGCTGTTATATTTCTTTCTCAGTTTGTTATTTAGATCTCAGTTACCTAAGAAGTGTTTTCATTGCATACCACATCCTTTGTGACTCCCAGTGCACACAAAGGAGCTGAATTTCAGGCTTCTTCCTTGTGATGGAAATTGTTGCCTATATCCATGACTGTCAGTTGGACAACAGCTGAAAAACTGCAAGTCTACAAGACTTACTGTTTAAACTCAGCAACTTGGTTTGACTGGAAGTAAACTAGGGCAAAAACAGCCAGCTGACTCTGTCCTCTGGCAGCACCATCCTAGGAAAAATATATTATTTAAGGAAATGCAGCCAGGTTAAAGAAATTGCAGTGATTTTAGGACCTGTAAAACCCTTCTGATTTCAGGATTCCCCAAACTAAATAAATGGCAGCTGAACAGAGGAATCCTTAGTGGTGTGCTGGTTCATAAAGCAGTCAGACATCTAGCTAAGCACGGTCAGCTTGGGTCTTCTCAGTAGTACAGGTAAAATGGACTTTAGCTGACCCAAGAATGTAGAGGAAAATGCATTTTTATTCTCATCCAGGAGTCAGAAAACGCATTTTCTTGAAGATAGTGGAAGAGGTGATGGGAAAAAAGGAGAGACACTGAAGACTCTGCAGGGTCAGCAAGGTCTAAAGACTGGGCCGAGATTCAGAAGCTGCTGTTGTGATGGGGCCTCTCCCACTCTGCCCGCCCCATCCTGCTAGACCTTCTCAAGACACCCATACCTGACTCTTCTACCCACAATCACCCCTGCACCCATTCCAAACTGCAAGCCACCCCACATCCTTCCTCTAGCTTGGCTCTGAACACACTGGTGTCACCACACATGAACTACAGAGGGAAAATCCAAATCCACTCAAATATGCTGAATTTTTGTACTTGAATCTTCTGATAGCAGAAGTACTGCAATGTAAAAGAGACTAACAGAATACCATCTCGGGGGAATCCCATTGCCAGTGTCAGTCTTCACACACTGCCCCAAAGAAGGAAGTCACTAAGAGATTGTTACTGGTCTCTGCCTCTTCATTACTCAGCTTGCCCCCAAGAGGTCATATTTATGGTCTTTCTGCATTTACTACATATATGGCTCCAAAAAAATCAAATCAGAAGAGGAACATGGCACCCAAAGGCTTGCAGTTTGGCTACTCACAAATAGCCTTTTGAAGATTTATCTAAATTTATTGCTTTAAATAAGCAATCAGTCATAGGACAGTTGGTGTCCCTTGATTCATTTTTGTTGAACAGCAGGTTAGTGTCAGAATTATGCTAGACAAGCATTCAATAAATATGGCTTTCCAAGTCACTTTAATCCCTGCTTAGAGAAGTGATCAAATTTACAAATACATTACATCCTTAAAAAAGCTTTGACTTTCTCCCTGATTCAGAAAACCCATTAAAAAAAAAATTAAAAAAAAATAAATCCAAGAGCAGAGACATATAAGACTCTCTGCCAGTATTGACAGTATTTTCCTCTTCCTTCATCTCTGCAATTTGCTGTATTAATACAACAAAAGATAACAGCAAATATTTTTTAACCGTGTAATACTTCAAATAAATGCAATGCACTTAAAAATACCTATGAACAATCTAACTGCAGCACTTGATCCTCCCGGAAGAGTGGCACTGGATAAAGCCAAGGGCCCTCCCTTGCAGGAGACTGCTGTGCTGTCAAACAAGGCTCTTCTCACCACAACCCAGTGCAGCCACAATTTGTTACATATCAGGAAAAACACATGGTAAAAAGCAGAAAATACCGCAGTGTTAAAGTTAAGCATCCTACAAGTTTAATATTGACAGCAAAAGCTCCAAAGAAAAACCACAGCATTATCAAGGTGGAAAATGTGTCTATTCAAATGTAAGACCAATTTATTTTCTCATGTCTACTAATCACACGAAGTCAAAGTGCTCTGACAGCTGCTCCAACTTACATCATAGCATTTTGCCCAAGAGGTCATCAGTCTGCTTTTTGCTAACTACATTAATTCATAGTTTTGCTTAGAGCTTGAAAAACAGAACACATCAACACCACCAGTTTTGTGGAAACCATTATGTTGGTTCTCTTTGTAGCCCATGGTAGTTATTCCAGAATATTCTGAAAACAACTAGTAGCTTAGTGACCCTCAAATACTTTCCATATTTTGGATGCAATGAGTAACAAAAATATTAGTTACTTCTACTCCTTGTATATTTAAAGTTCATAAGGGAAAACTTACTACTCTTCACCAACCTAATTATGTACAGATAAAGTAACTGGAGGAAAAAGTTAAGTTTTAAGACACTTGTCTCTCATTGTTTATTAAGTTTTCGAAGAAATTCCCTCTTTATTCCATTTTCCTAGAGGCCTGGAAAGTGTTCCCAAAAGGTACGTTTCAGGTTCATCCCCCTCTCTCCCAATTCCTTACCATTCTGCTTTACCATCACATCAGCAATAAACCCTGAATTAGGTAACCAGTGTAATGAGATAGGTACTTTTTATGCTGACCAGAGTTCTTGCCACATCCATGCTACACACCCTGCATTGTTGTGATCACTTTTTGATACATGCATTTGACTTCAGTTGACAACTATGAAAGATTTCACCCAGTTGTCTTGTAGACTGATACAGACCTGTCCTCAGAATTATTGTAACACCATGAACACCTTCTCTCAATAGCAAACTTTTATACCACCTGATCTCATTGAGGGCCACCCACAGTAACTCAGAAAAACCTCTGCTGAACAGAGTAACTTATAAGCAATCTTAAGCATGTATATATAAGGAAACTGTGATGCACTACAAACTGAAAATTATAGCAGGATTCTTGGGTGTATCACAAAGTCATGACTAAGTCACAGTAATTGTGCAATAAAGCATAGCATATCTTTTATTTGTATGCTTGAGAAATTAATATTGGCATGACTGACAAACAGCAACACAATTACAACAGCCACATTAACCTCAGTGTTGTGGGCAAGCAGTGCAAATTAGCCCTCAAAGTCATGAGTCTTGAAACCATAACCACCCTATGACAAAAAACAACCTCTCCAAACTCTAGTAAGTTTGGGCATGTTTTTTTAAGGTTGTTTTTTTTCTTCATTTGAGTTAGTGATGCAGGAATACAAAGCTATAGAGAACAAAACTCCAATTGCACATGGCAGAGAAAACACAGATCTTTGAAAGGACAGTAATAAAGCAGACCTCATGACTTACCTTGCCTTGCTGTTTCAAAGATTCATTTAGAGAAGTATCCCTGCTATGGGAGCCTTTATGAAGCCTTGACATAGTAGGGGTTTTATTTACCTTTT
>VXBX01007339.1:586070-596178 GCA_013400415.1 Scytalopus superciliaris
TGCACAGGGCTCGGAGCACGGGCAGCGACCGCACCGCCCCGCGCATGGGTGCAGTTATTGTTGTTGTTGTTGTTGCTGTTGTTGTTGCTGTTANCTCCCGCATTGCCCCCTTTGGCCGGCTTCCCCACTGAATCCCTACGGCTCGGCTCCGCAGCCCACTCGGACCCGCCTGAGGGGCAGAGCGCAAGAGCCGGCTCGACAGGAGGGACTGATGTCCACAGGCTCTGTGAAATCACCCCTGCAGGAACCGTCCCACCTGCTCGCGGAAACTGAGCGAGCCAGGGAAGCCGTCAGGCCCTATCTTTAGTTCCTGGCTCCACAGATGGACTGTTAGTCAAATCCTGCCCACGTGGAGTCTAGTGGTTTATGCTGCTAAGCTCTGTATCATGTAGCCATAAATGCTGAGGGCAGGTGATCTTTATGTAGGATGTTTTTTACTATTTTTGTAATGGCAACTATCAACTAAGGCATTGAGAAAAAAGAGAAACGGTGCAGAGCCTTCTCTCCCTCATAATGACATCTGATATTTCCCCCATGAATTATGTTAGGGCACATAATTTAAATGAAGACAAAATTTTAAAAGGGGGGGAAGCCCCAAAGCTGTGAAATAAATTACTTAAACTTGCTGTAACCTTGTTATTTTAGAGATGGGAAAGCATGAGAATTTCAGGAAGAAATTATTTGATGTGAGTATGGTGAGACATTGGAATGGGTTGCCCAGAGAGGCTGTGAATGCCCTGTCCCTGGAAGTGTGTTCAATGCCAGGTTGGATGTAGCTTTGAGCAACTTGGTCTGGTGGAAGGTGTCCCTGCCCATGGCCGAAGGGTTGAACTAGAAGGTCTTTAAGGTTCCTTATGACCCAAACCATTCCATGATTATGCATGTTAGAGGAAACAGTGTTCTTCCCTTCTGAGCAGCTCTGTGTGAAGGAACAGGGCTGAGATCCAGTCTTCATTGTGCAGAAGGAAGGGTGCAGAGCAGAGAGACAGAGTCAAGCTAAAAACATCATCTCATCTTTGAGCGTGTCCAGTCTAGATGCCCACGAGGAGACCTGCTAATTTAGGAGTCCTGTGCTTTGGAGGGTTAGCTGCAGGCCACTGCTGGGTGGTCCCTCTCCCCTGCTTGAGGTTCCCAGCATCATAGGTGAGAGGTGTATTTGGTCTTAGCTATGGACAGGTGCTTCCATGTCCATCACCACTGGACCAGGTGAGCAGCATGGCTCATCCTGCCCCCTGCACACCTGTGATTTCCCAAGACAAAACAGCCTGTTCTGATGGATAATCATCTCCCAGAGCCTTCAGGTATTGAATGCCCAGAAACAAGGACTTTTAAAACTGTAGTGGCTCATGATGAGGTCTATAAGGTCTGGTCTGGGGATTTATCAATCATTTACAGGAACATGGAGACTGTCCTGTCTGTAGACTTCCTGACAGGTGTTTCCTTCCTTCAGACACTTCCCACATTTTATGCCAAACCAGCACCTTCGTAAGGACCATTGTTGCAGCAACAGCCACTTTCTTCTGTAGTCCCTCTGCAGTCAATTTTGTTTCCCTTGGCAGAGAGGAGTTGGGATCACACACATTCCCTAGCATTAGAGGTCCTGGATCAGACTAGGGATACATTTGTAGCCAGTTTTGTTTTGTGTCCTGTTCCACCAAAGGTGGTGGAGGTATCACCTGCCAGTGGAGTGGGCTGGAAAAATGACTTTACCTACCAAAATGGTTTTAAAAATTAGTATTTGTCTATCTCTAAAATGGGATGGTTGCTGTTATGTCTCAACAAAACTTGCTCTGCAGTTCATGTCTGGATTCCTGTTTAGCAAGCAGAAAAACAGAAGGTGACTCCAAGCTGACAAAGGAAAGGTCAAAGCAACACACTTGGGTCCTAGCTTTCCTTCAAACACAGCAAGAGAAGCACGTACAGATACAACTGTGACCTGGTCAGGGCTGCCCAGGTACAGAAAAAGCAGCCAAATAATCTGCCCTGCAGAGCCTCAGGGAAGGGCATCCATCTTCAGCCTCACTCTCCTTGCAGAGAGAAAAGATGACTTTCAGTTTCTTAAGAGCTCTTTACACTTGATCTCCAGTTACTGATGGAAGATATGCAGTTAGGTTACGGGACATAATCTCAGTATAATTTATTATGAAAGGCTTTTTCCTGAATTCCTTTGACCCTGCAACCTCCTTGATGTCAATTGAGCACAGGGTCACGGCTGAGGAGGGAATATGGCCCTTTCACTTTTTTTCTTCATAGCTGTAATTAATTATCTGCATCATCTTCATCAGTGAGTGCAGTTAAGGGAGGAACAAAAGGGACATCAGTCTCTTTAATGCAGAACTGATTTAGATGCTCTTCTGTCAGCATTTGGATCTTACCCATTACACAAACCCACAGTAAAAGCCAAGTGTGTGACTGAGTCTTCTAGCAAAGATATCACTGAAACATCCATGTAAATACATCTATCTGAATATAAAGCTCAGCATTCCCATTTGCAGATGCTTCTCTGTTTCTTCATTTGTTACTTCATTATTTCTCAATGGTGACTCCTCCTTCTGTGCTAGCCCAAAATGTGCAATGTATTTCCCACTAAAACAAACAGAAAGTTGAGATTAACAGACCCTGTTATAATACATATCAGCAGCCTTTGTTTACAGAATATATAAATTGCCTCAGGATAAGTAATAGCACTTTTAAAATGTCATGATTAGACAGCTTAAATTGTTGTTTTGTAGAACCTGTTGGAAGAAAACATGCAAAATTTCCACTTTAGCTGAAAAAACATTTTCAGACCTTTTTTTCCCCACTTTTCTCCACTTCTTCCCTCACCAACTCTCTTCCCAAACCACGTTTCCCACAAAATTTTGCATTTGGTCAAAATTTACCATTTGGTATCCAGAAACATCTGAGAAAATCCTCAAGAAAACCATTATCTCTTACTATTACTCGTTTCTCTACTTGCTTTGTTGGTGTGTTTAATTATTTTTTACGTTCTAACCCAAGTGCCCCAAATAGGCCAGGAAGAACTATGCAGTCAACAGGTGGTGACTATGCCCTGCAGACACAGAAGTTAATCTGGGACTGATTAATAAGAAAAATTGCCAAGTTCACTTTAACACACAGTCCACCATCATGCTACAAGTGTGGACCCTTGCACACCACTTGTGTGTCCCACAGGGCACAGCACATTGAAGAGCACAGGGTCTCAATTGTGCACAGGGTCTCTGCTGCCTCTCTTACAGTAGCCACAGTGAGAAGAGCAGAGCACAGAGAGGAAAGGGGAAGCTGTATTTTGTCTTGTGTTGGCAAGGTAACCTGATATGTTGTACGGTATTTTTACAGAAGGCCTTTTTCCTGCCAAAGCCCAGAGAAAACAACCCCCAAGTACATTAGTGAGCTATTAAGTTGTTTGGTTGGATACATGCAGCCTATTTTACATGGTGTGTGTGAAACAGAGGCAATATAATTTATCAGCTGTCACTCTTAATATTTTATAGAATAGTACATAAATCATTGGGGGAGTAAGTCTGAAAAATCTTAGTCAAGGTCATCACCTTCTGTGTTCTGCTGCTCAAAGGCAGGCTCGAATAGAGACCTTCCCAGCTCATACAGGATATGATCATTTGCTTCTTTTGCTGTCCTAGTGCATTATTTCTAGTAGGGTAGGGCCAAGGCAAGATTTTTTGGCACAGTCCTCTCCTCACCCATCTTGCTTGCCTCGGGGAAGGACAGCGTTAAGTGGTAATTGCCTCAGCCCAGTCCCAGCATTAAAAATGAGGTTCTTAGCTGTATCTGCATATTTGCCCACTCTACTAGCATCCCTAGAGAGCAATCCCTCCTCTCTAACCTCTCTGTGGCCCTGATATCCCTATCACTAGAATGAATGAATGAGTTTTAAGAGTGCATTTAATTTAAGGGGTTAGAACCCTCCCTTCATGGGGTCAGACCCAAGTATGGCCTTTTAAAATGGTTCTCTCCAGGGAGAGAGTTTTTCAAACTCTGAAATAGTCAGACAGTGGTGATAAATGGATTCATTTAAGGGAAATTGGCAACATTTGAAAAAAATAGATACTACACTCAAGTTCTTTACGAGCACTTTTGCAATGATATCTCTTAACCAAGTTCCTTTTCAGGGAAGCTCCTAAGTATGTACCATGTATCAGGTCCACATCTAAACGCTTTTCTTCTTAGGATGCTTTTTTGAATGTATGCCAAGTCTCTAATTTCCAAAGGGATACCCAAGTCTGTCTTGCCCAGTCTCTTCTGATTTACCTTTGACTTTAAAGTTTCAGGATTTGAGAATATTCTCTTTCACTGGATGGAATAAGTTTTCATGTGTGAGAGCCTGGCTAATCAAGTTGCTTAAATAATTATGTTAAATCTTTCTGGGTCTGCAAAGTGTGAAAGTTCCTTGCAAGGTTTTCCTGATGCCATGAGGATTTTGGATTGGATTGTCATTACATAAATTGGAAAGATGCAAGCCCCTCAAGATAAATCCAATACTTGTCAACAACAGAAGAGAAATATGAGCCAGCAGTCATAATGGATTGGCAACAGACTCTTGTTTAGAAGGTGGTTATAGTGTAAAAAGGAAAGAGACTGTAGTCCCACTGTGGATGGGGACAGTCCCAGCTGCTGGGACCTACCAGGTGATAATCAGGGGAAATACACAGAAAATGAGAAGCAGTGAGGCTGAAGATCTCCTTTGCTTGGAAACTTCACCTACCCAGAGGTGGGGTCATAGTGATGTCTGTGGGACAGAAGCAGATGGATGAGCAGACACTGTCTGTGTCACTTAGCAGAGGAGGCAGATAGTACTTAACCAAGTGTGAAGCTGGTCCGTGTACTCCTACGGCACTGTGGGAAGTGCTGTTCCTGAATAGCCTCAGGGAAAGCAGGAAAGGTGTGACAAATCATTCTATGACTCTCTGATTCCATGAAAACGGTTGTTAATGGCAATGTGCCATTATGCAGGGTCTCCTCACCCTCTACAGGTGGCCTCCAAACTGTGTAGAATTCACGAAACCCTCTGTTTTGAAGGACCAGACTTACCCTGATTACAACTGGAAGAAATTCTGCTCCCTGAGGAAATAATTAGGAAGCTGAGCTGAAGCTCAGTGTTGAACCACACTTTCCCTTTACAGTGGTTTTCCCTTGCAACTTGGAGGGTAATTCTTTGAAAACATTGTGCACATCTCACTGTAACAGATGCTGGAAAGAGCCATGTTGTTCTTTCCACAAGTGTCAGGAGCAGAAGCAATGAAATGAGGGGTAAAGTAAGGAACTGTCTCATTTGAAAAAAACATGGGCTTTTTCTTCCTGTAAAACTAAGGTCATTTTGGGTAATCATAGCAGCAAGATGCAGTGCCATAACCAGATGTGAAGTTATGCACTTATTTAGTGGTATGGGTTAAAATTCTTTAGTTTATGGCATCTGGCATTGGGGTTTTTCTAAATAAGGAAGCATGAGTAATCAGAAATCTCCCGTTTTAGTATTACCATAGAAACAAGCCATGTAAGAAGTAAACGAACCGTGTTTACAGAGCTGGATCAGGTCTTATCGAGTCTGTAGGAATAAAACTAACAATGGTGGAAGAGTCCAGGGGACTGAATATCCGAGTCAGCAAAGCATTGAAAGCCCCTCACATTGTTCACCCTGCCACCATGTGTTTCTTTGTTCTCGACGAAATTAATTCTGTGCACTATCCGTGTACACACATTTGGCTTTGTCTCACAGTAGTGACTAAGAGCAAGAGAACAATAATGAGCACAGTTTTTCCCTGTTAGGCTGTAGATTTTCTATGAGTGGTTCACAAATGATTTTGCTATATAAAACATTACTTTTGAAAAAGTATATTCAAGCTAGTATCTGTTAATCAGTAGCTAATAAGAAAACTAATGACAAGTGACTAAACGTTTTCCCAGACAAAAGAACAATTTGCATAAGCAATTCCTACCTCCACAAGTCACTTTGTCTCCCACAAAGATAGTAAAATCTTAAGTTAAATGTCATAAGAGGGCAACACTCAAAAAAAAAAGAAAAAAAGGGAAAAAGAAATAACAGACTCCTGAGCAAATACCATAACTGTTGAACTTAAAAGCTCCCTGGCTGTCATTTACATAAAAAAATAAATGTTCTTACCATCCTAATAGCACAAGAAAGAAGTGAAATAGAGGTCTGTATCATGAGTGCTGATCAGAGTTACAGCTTCAGAGTTTCCTTGAAAATCCAGTCATGCTGTTTATATAGAATGGAAACATATCAGTGCAGTTAAAGTGATTTCAGCAACGTCAGTGACCATATTTGAACAGGTAGTAGAGATCTCTGAAGAAATATGGATTAGTATGAGATGATAAATGCAGTTCGGTGTATATGGGATGTAAAGTTCTTTTGAAATGCTGTCACAAATGCAATAAAGCACAAGTCTGGAGAGTTACAAAGGGCAGACTCCCACAGTTCTGGCACTGCTGATGTTAAGAGAGGAGCTTCCCCCTTCAGCCACAATAAGAAAATATATCCTCTATCCTTGCCCTGCTCTGTTGCCTTCTTTCTCTCCTGCACACCACGTGCTATCAGTAAGTGCTGTGGGTAGTAGTAACTCCAGCAACAACATCTTTAAATCGTCTGGGACTGTATTGTGCAAAGATCTGAATATTTCAGAGCAGTTTGTAGTGCTGGTGAACCTAAGGGCCACATTACAAGTGTGCTAGGGAAGGGATACCCTGGGCAAGCTCTGGGCTGAAGGAGTTTAGCACCTGAAATTTGTTAAATGCATTTGTATTTGTAAACAAAAAATTGGCATCATCTGGTTTGGTTTCTTACAAAATTAATCCATTTTTTGTCTTCTGCACCTGCTTTGCAGTGTGAAACAAAGCTCATGAGGACAAGCAGGAGAGTCCTTTTCAAAAAACACTCCTGATGTGAACAAACCCTCTCAGGTTAACTCATCTTTTACTGACTGTTGTTAGGGTTTCCAGCCTCTGTTGACAGCAAAAGGTGGGCAGAGCTTTTCAAGTAAGCCAAGGAAATTCACCGTGCTCCACACCTGCAGAGTTTCAACAAAAAATAAGTTCCCAGCACTCAGAACTTAACTTCCAAAGTCTTGCTTAAGCTTACTTCAAAAATAATTAGCTGTCTAACGTCCTGAAATTAAAAGAGACAGCTAAATAACTCCAGAATTTTGTTAGTATTTGGCACACATAAATATATTGGTTTGTATTCTCAAACAGCCTCCAATTTACAATGACAATGATGACAGTAAGGAAAGACAGATTAGTCTTGTCTCTTAGAACCCTCATTCTGATTTTAATTATTTATCTTCAGACAAAGAAATATAACTCTTTCATGGTATTGCTTGTTAAGCTGGAAGTTTAAAAGTGAGCATTGCTGTAATAGACACAGAATATATATTGGAGATTCTAACTAGGCAGGAATTAAAAAAAAAAAAAAAAGAAAAGAAAAGAGAGAGACCATAGCAAACATTTTTTAATTATTGGAATCTGTTGATTTTGATCTGTAATAAAGGACATTTTCTGTATTGAAGAGTTGTCTGGGAGCAAAGCCAGGAGTAGCAGTGGCAGGAGGAACAAAGAGAACTACACAGATATTTTTGTTACAAATTGTCCAAAAAGTGGCTGCTTATAATGGTTTAGTAAACAAATAGTACTCACAATTCCTTGCACTGCATATGCCCTGAAACTAATGGGACTCCATGGAAAGATGCACAATAATAATTACTGCTTTTTACTGCTACACGTGGTTTGGGAGAAGTAAATATTAAAAAAAAAATAAATAAAAAATTACACCTAAAAGCATCTCAAATACTTCACCCCATCCAACATTATTATGTTTGTAAAATTAGCTATCCACAAAAGTGAGCTTCTTTTAGCTTCGTGTGTGGCAGAGTAAATTTTGAAAGGAAGATAAGATTGCCATGGCCCCAGTCACTGCATTTGGGCTGGAGCAGGCTATCTGTCCTTTGCACACACACAGTCATGCTCCCTTTGCCCTCCAGCACTCCACGTGTTTCAAACAGACAACAGCCCAAGGGAGCAGTGTAGGTCACGGGTATGTCCATCACTGGGCTGCCCCATGCACCTCGTGATTAGGAGACGTCACTGACACAGCAGCCAGACCCTGAAGGCAAAAGTGGGCTGGTATTTCCTTGCAGACCTGGGGTCCTCCCCTCTGCAGCTCACAGGGCCCCATGTCCCAAGGACAGTCACTTGCAGCCCTGCCAGTGCCCTGGCTTGCTGCCTCCATGGGCCAATAGGGACGTACAGGAGCAATCTGAGCTTGCAGCACATCCTGCTCTGCAGTGCTGAGCACTGGGTCTCTCTCTTTCGGTACATTCAACTCTGTTCTTCACCCATACCACAAGTGCCAGGAGAACTAAAAACTGCCTGAAGGTGAGTTGGCACATATGCCAACATGAGGTGATGAGAAACAGAAATGTTGTTTGCATTTTCAGGGGTTTGCTGCTGGTTTTCCATGGGGACCAACTCTGACATGGTGTCCTGAGGTTGCCTGAGATTGCTACGCCTGGATACATGCAGCATAACTCAGGGAGTGTTTGTAACTCAGGAGTTACAAAACAGGCAGCAGCTCTGGGTAACACCTGCCTGCATTTGACCTGTAGACACCCAGTTAAGGATTGCTGCAAGGCTTTCTACTGTGTAGCTTCACTGCACTCCTCTGCAGTGATTTGAATCAGTCACACAAGCCAGTTGTATCAAAACAGTCAAAGCCCTTTTCAGTAACTGGAGCTATTCCATAATAATTTTCAGTTTTTGGCATGGAAGAACTACTGTACAGATATGCTGAAAAGTTGTTCAAAACAGAAAAAAAAAAAACAAACAAAAAAAAAACCACAAAAAACCCCACAAAAACCCCAATCTGTATTTTCCCATTTTTCCTAGTTCTTACATTTGAATTGAAATTATATATGCCAAGGTAGGACCAGAAATATTTCATGTAGGAACTTGAAAGTATTTCAAATGTTTGATGAGTTGAAATTATTGAGCCTGGAGAAGAGAAGGTTCCAGGGAGACCTTAGAGCACCCTTCCAGTACCTAAAAGGGGGCTGACGAGAGCTGGAGAGGGACTTTTTACAAGTGCAGTAGTGATAGAACAAGGAGGAATGGCTTCAAACCTGAAAGGTGGTATGTTTAGATTAACTATTAGGAATAAATTCTTTACTGTGAGGTTGGTGAGGCACTAGAACAGGTTGCCCAGAGAAGTTGTGGATGCCCCACCCTTGGAAGTGTTCTAGTCCAGGCTGGATGGGGCACCTGCTCCACTGGAAGCTGTCCCTGACCATGGCAGAGGGGTTGTGACTAAGTGATATTTAAGATTCCTTCCAACCCAAAACATTCTCTGATTTTATTGTGCAAAACATATTATGCTATTTATCATTATGCCATAATACATATAAAATCATAGTGCATCTGTGTCTAGTTTCTCTCCTCCGCTCTCTGCAAAAAACATATAATATTGTAGGAAGAGCTACACAAAAAGACAGGCAGCAAAACCAAAGATGTGGCACCACTTCTGTTCAAGGAGTGACAAAGGAACTCTCTGCAGCCAGAAGAAAGGGCAAGTGAGAGAATATGATAGAGACCTCTGTTAACTCCTGAGTAGATCTGAAAAAATAATTTGGGAGTAATTGCTCTTTCCCAGAATAAAGGAATTTACAGTAAAACCTACAGGTTCTAAGTGGCAAGCTGAGGAGAGATGCAAGAACAAATGTGTTCTTTGTACAACAGGTGTCTTGGTTGTGGATCAAAATGCTGCAGGACGTTATGGCTCTAAAAGGACTAAAAGGGTTAAAACTGGTTGAATGCATTAATGGATTTAAAATCCACAGAGGCTGTTGAACACCAAGATGCCATCTCTGCAGCTGCAATCACAGAAGGCTGATAACTATATTGAGAGAATGTCCCTACATTGCTGCCTATTTTTATGTTCTTCCCAAAGTAGGTAATATTTGTTACTGCCAGAGATGGGATCATGGACTAGCTGGACCTTGAATCTGATCCAGTGTATCTGTTCTTGTGATCTTACATTCATTTTTAGCAAGAGAAAAAAAAAAAAAGGGGGGGGGGGGGTGGG
>VXBX01007339.1:596568-843922 GCA_013400415.1 Scytalopus superciliaris
ATTTTTTCTTCAATAATACCAAGAACCAACTGAAGATCCTTGGCAGCTTTTTACAATTTTTTCAGGACCTACCTCTGCTAAGCATCACAGTTGTGGTTTTATATTATCAAATGTAACTTCACATGACTCAGATTAAAAAAATCTAATTAAAATATTAAGAATGTGGTTTGCTTTACTGCAATTTTGATTCCAAGAGAGAATCACTGAGTGAATTTGTTTAATTTGAGCCACAGTATGGCACTATATGTGGTTTTATTTTCCCCCTCCCCTTTCATTTGAAGTTCTGATTAATAAGCCATATTCACAGGGGTCAGAAAAGGGAGAGAGATTAAAAAAAAAAAAAAAAGATAATGGCTCAACATTATCTGACTGTATAGGGAGCAGATTTAGCCATCTCTTTGATTATCTCCCCTGGTCAGGATGAGATATGGTCTACAGTTCATGGCTCATTCCTCATAACCAGTCAGGCAGAAATGCAATGTAATGAAAATTGATCTATAGAACATATTTGATTAGTGAAATATGAGCAGAGAAATTCCTTCCAAAGAAAGTGAAAAAAAAAAGAGCATGTACCAGCACAAGCAGACACACACAGGCAGGCATCACTTTTTGCTCCAGAAAAGCAGGTGGGGTAAGTACTGGATGTGTTCACCAACAGAGTTCATTGCTTCACCTACCTCTAAATCTCACTGTAGAGATTCAACTGTAGAAATTAAAGTTTCGAATTTGTGATTGTACTCTTTCACTAAATATTAGAAGACAACATTTTGGAAAAAGGAAGAGTGGCTTTGCTGCTGAAGAAGACCTTGTAGCAAAATACATCTTCAGTTACTTGTTTCTCCTTCCACTTCTCTCTGTGCAAGCCAAGGTACAACGCTAATGCTCTGTTTTTTCTATGTTTTTTATTTATAAAATGTGGCTAGTAGTAGACTAGAATTCTGTGACAATTAATTTAATACAGGGAGGGCTTTGACTTCCAACAGCATAAAAACATGTTGTGGAAACAAATGCATTCTCTCTTATCTGAAACGTGTATCTTTTACGTGGTCACTTGTACGTTCTCAGCAAGCTAATAACAAATGATCTTCCCATCTGTGCAGGCTCACTCATATAGTAGGGAAGAAAAATAACTGCTGTTGTTTAGACGAGCAGTGAGGGAACGTGGAGCAAATCAGGGTAAGCAAACACGCCAGACTAAAACCATATAGTGAAATGTGATCAAATAAAACATTTACAGGCTACTTTAAGAAGGGAAATCGTAAACAACTGAGGCTAGTTGTAATGAAACCACAGAGAGAAAAGGGGTCAAATGTTTAGAATAAATTTTTCATTGCAAGTAGCACAAGGCATTCCTATGCATTATTTTATAAGGAAAATATTTGTTCCCTTTTGGGACTGTTAAGCCACCTCCAGGGATTTTATTTTTCCATGCTACTCCCTATTTCAGCACCTACATGTACATACAGATTTTTGCAGTGATTTGGCATCTATGACTATTTTTCTGACAGATTTGTAATTGAAAGCAGGAAGCCCTGTCTCCACAGATGCACTGTTGCTGCTGCAGAAGCCCAGCTGCCTGCACAACCTGTGTTCGTGCTGTCCCTGCAGCCGGGGTGTCCCTGCCCCATGGCACCTGGGGTGTCCCTGCCCCATGGCAGCACCGCTGTGCCCAGGGCCATCGGCATCCAGGGTGCTCCTCCGTGGCACTGGAGCTGCTGAGCCCGAGAGGTTCTGGCACTGGCCTCTGCCCGCTGGCTATGGGGATGTGACAATGGGGAAAGCAAATCCATGTCACCTCCACCCCTTCTGTGACTCGCACGAGAGCAGAAACACAGCAAAACCTGTCAACAAATACTCCAGGATGGGAAGCCTCCAGACAATGAGTAGGCGGGTACAACTCCTGAAGGGAGCTGCTCCCACTTTGTGTCAGGGTGAATTTGGTCCAAAGATCTCAGCCTTGGGCTGTTCCTTCCCTTTGTTTTCATGTTCCTGTACAAGGAAAATCAGCCAGAAGCCAACGGAATAAGAGGCAGCCTTAGTCTTTTCATTTTCATGTTGTGTTTTCCCCCTCTCTCTGCAAAGAACAGGGGAGCCTGTCAGGAAGACACAGCAAACTGGGCTGTCTGTAGCTGTGCCTGTGGTGCTGGGGTGGTCCCATGTGTTACCTTGCAGCCACTCTGCAGATACCAGATCAGACATTCCATGATTTACGGTTTTGGGCAGGGAGGTGTCAGTTCCCCTTGTTATGCAACTTAGTGAGAAAGAGTAAAGGGCTAAAATGACTGCCGTGGAAGAAATCCACTGAAATACAAGTGTGAAACAGTACACATTTTCAGGCCTGGGATACTGCAGAAGCATCCAAAAGCATGTTTTTTGAACCACAGCATTTTAAACCACAGCAACATGTGTTAATGCAGCACCTGACTGTAAACAACTAATGAAATCTGACACTTCTTCCAGGTCCCTGCCTTTGAGGTGACAGATGCTTGTTGCTTTCTGTTTCACATGCCCATAGGTCTTCAGCTAACATTTCTAGAAGCCAGTGGAAGACTCTTCTCTGCCTTCAGTCACCAATGAACCAGACCCAGAGAGACCCTGGGGCTGATATTGCCTTATGGCATTTGGCCTTTGCAAACACATGGATATCTGGCAGGCTGTAGTTGCTTTTTGCTGAAACAGCAGTGTCTGAAGGTATGCCAGTGTATTAATATACTGTATTATTTACAGACTTGCATGCTGGGCCAAGATAAACCCTCTGCAACTGAATCACCTCAGTCTGAACTTTTCTCTCTTGCTTCGAAATTTCACTTCATTTTCTCATGATCTCTACTACCACTGCTGTGTTTATTCAGTTTGCTGTGTGTCTCAGATTAAACTACAGTTCTGAGTTTTCACAGTCAACACAGCCTCACTGATGAATGGGAGATTCCATGCCCAGCATTACTCATTCGCAGAAGAATGACTAGAAGAGCACTCCAAGACCAAAGAAGTGATGCCAGGCATATTTCTTATTTGCTTTTATTCAAAGCACTTCCACTGATTCTCTTACACTTGCAGAACTATTGTTGTCTGGGAATTTTGCATGAACTAAAAATAAAAGCAGCAGTTTCTGAGGAAAGATGCTCTAGGTTAGATCCTAGCATGTGGCTGTATTCAAAGTGCTGTGACCTGCTCCGCTTTGCTGCCAACGGGGTGTGGAGGGCAGCTGGGCACAGTCTAGCTTTCTCATCAAAATCTCCCAAATTTACATTTGAATTGTGAATTAAAATTTTGATTTAATCCCAATTTTCATTCAACCTGTACCTTGCATGTATACATGTAGGGATCTTTTATATTACCCACTATTTTTGATCTGATCGTCTTCTCTGATTATCACTTCTAGACCTGTGTAGCTGTATTTATGTTACAGAATGCAGAATCACTCCTAAAAGTGTGCAAACAGAGGTCACAGTAATGATGTGCAAAAATCATCTAGGTTTTGAGTTTGTTTTTAAAACCTAGTTTAAACACTATGGCATAAAGTGTAGACAGTTGACAAAAGGACAAGGAACAAGATTAAAAGAGGGAAGGAGGAAAAGAAGGATGACAGAGGCCCTTTAGACACTACACTGCAATAATTATGCTTGAATTAGATTTTGCATGAATTATGCTTGGATGAGATTGTAAAAAGACAAAACATAGTGAAATGCCACATCCCAGCAACAGGCAGTTGATGCAGATGCTGATTTGGTGACATACCCAGAGCTGCTCAGAAAACCTGCAGCAAACAGGAATAAGCCCTGCCTGTGAATACCTTGACTGTCCAAATGCTCTTAACCTTTGCTTGATACATCTTTTCTATCCTCTGGGGATATGACTGTGGGTCAGGATTGGCCCTGCCAGGGCTGTAGAGTCCATCAGGATGGCTGAGATTCTGAAAACTATTAAGGAGTGTAAATACTTTTGAGGATCTTGGCTAATTTAGTAGTGGAAGGAAGAGTAATCAAAGAGCACAAGCTATGCTATTATTTGTGGTAAATGTTTGAGTCTCCATGCATTTTCAGACATTTGAAAAGGCAGAGACAAATACTTGTGCAGCCCCTGTGCCCTGGGTCATGCCTCCTGACCAGTGAGGTCCCAGGGTACCCTGTGACCAGCAGCAGAACCAGTAGTGCGAGTTGGGGCAAGCTCAAAAAACCTCATCTTATACAAACCATTAGCAAAACTCATTCAGCAGTGCTAAGATTTTTCACCAGCATGTTTTCTCAAGGTTTTTCTTGAATGCTTTGCCTTCACAGACACACCTTTGTTCCGCCTTTAGTCAGGCACACAATTGGGGTAGAAAAGTAAATTTTTAGCTTCAAAGACTTTCCTCTCCTGGCTATTTTTGTCACCAGTGGCTGCCTGTCACTAAGTAGAAGGAATACTCCTTTGTACTGTATGACCTGGATAGATTATTTTTTTTATATTCTAAAGTAACACTTGAAAATAAAAAAGCACTCCAAAACCAAGACTTTTTCTTTTTTTTTTTTTTTTAAAATACATAAAAAGAAAATTACATTAACAAGATATTTCAGAAGAAGACACATATTTGTCTGTCAGCTTCATGTGCCAAAAACTCCAACTTTTTAACCAAAAATTTTACACCTCCTACAAACTCAGAATGTTACCAGATCTAGAAACATGCAATGAAACAAACCATCCTCTCCTCCACAGATAACTTTGTTCTGGGAATCATATGCAACAGTTAGAATGATATATTAAAGACTGGTACAGTGATCAGAACAAAAATTAATTGAAGCTGAAATGGATAAAAAGGAGAAGCTGAGGTTCAGTGACATAATATCTTCTCTGAAAATCAGGAGCATGGTTTTATTTTAACTAAATATCTAGAAAGAGTGGAAGTTTTGCCCCCCTGCTTCTTTATCTGTGAAACAGCATCAGTGCTGCTGGTTCACCTATGTAGAGCACACCACGAAATAATAAGTACCAAGGGTTAGCTCAGTTATCATATATAACAATTCCTAAAGACTAATCTATACACTCATTTAAAGATATTCTAGCTTCCCCAGAGGCAGTGTCTGGTGTGAGAAGTGTTTTTATTGCTTAACTAAATTAGCAATGAAAGCAATAACGACAAAAAACACTCAGAAAAGGGAAACTCTTTCATAGTTTATGAATTACTAGTGTTGTATTGTATCACTTGAGTGTAAAGTTGTCAGCATGCAGGGAACGTGACCTCAAAAATAAAACAAAGAAGAAACTTCCCAGTCTTGCCAAACCCACTTCTCACAAAAGACAGGCAAGGGAGGCCAGAGGGAGCTCTCTTTCAAAAAAGGAAAATCTCAATTCCCAAACTGTATTCTCACAGATCACCCTACTTTTTCAGTAAGAATAGATGTAGAAAATTAATGACTGCCCAGCAACAAGGAAAAGCTCTTGTTTCTCACTGTTTCTCTCTCCTCCTTGTTGGAAGTCTCATTTACACAGAGTTCAGACTAATGTTGGGGGTTTTCTTTGCTAATTTTCCTCCCTAGGGTGGGTAACGATTTATCAGAGCTAATACATCCTGACAGATGCAGTCATACTAGTGCTTGCACTCTGCGTCTTTGTTGGCCATTTGGGCCATGGTTTGGAAAGCTGATCTCTTAATCATTTTATCTGATGGATGTCGCTTACTATAAATCCACAGTTGTTTGAGGTCCTGATATCGACCTCTTCTGTTCTCACTGCTGTAGGAGACAGACTTTCTGTGGGGCTCAGTCAGCCAGAGACCAGGGTGTATGTGGCAGAGTAGCTGTTTGACAATTGTCTTACAGATAGAAAACTGCATTTGAATTTTGTTGGTGTGCTGGGAATTGGCAGACACCAAAGCCAGCATGGCAGAGGTCCTGTGCAGTATTGTACACCACACCTGCTGTAGGACTTTGAGCCTGATGAACCACAAGTCACAGGCAAGGGTTTACCATTCAATATCCTCAGCAAATGTGGAGTTGTGATAGACCAGGGCAGCAACCAAGCAGTTAAAAAGTCAACATTTTTCCAGAATCCAAATGTTCTCTGTAAGTTAAATCATCCCTTATAATTAAAAACTATACATTTGCATTTATGTACTAATGATACTAAAACCAAGTTAGAGCATGTGCTAGGTGCAAGTCATCAGCTAGAAAAACTATCTGTGGGCTCCGGCTCTATTCCCTACCATGTTTAATTTGCAAACGGACTGTTCAAAACAGAGTACATTTGCTAAGTGAAAGACAGAAAGCAGAAGAAAGGGAATGATCAGAATGTGTTAGGTACCATCAGAACTCAGCAGATACTGAAACGCTGGCTGCATGCTACAGGTACCATACCTTCCATTTTTCTCTCCTTTCCAGTTCAGTTTTGCTACAAGAATCTTGTCTGGAAGTAAGTTTGCACAAGGTGGGATACCTGTGGTCTTAAACTTATTTTGTCTGGTGTGTATAACACGCTGTGGCAGGGAGCTGTGCCAGTTGGTCCCTCCTCTGAAAGGTGACTGGGGCAGTGGCTGAGTGTCTGGGCTAACCCTCCAAAAGTGCCTCCATCCAGAGCCTCCACGAGTTCCCCGGTGGTGCTTCCTCCATCTGGGAGGTCCTTCCCTCTGCTGGGGGCACAGAGGAGCTCCCTTTCTCTTTGGGACACTGACATAGGGCAAGGCCAAGAGCTAGGCAACAGCTTTGAAGGCAGAAGATGGGTTCTGGGAGGGGACTTGCAACAGAGATGTTGTTGCTGCCTTCATTACCCCATTACTTCATTACTGTGGCACAAGCAGCCATTCAAAAAAGATCCACAGAGAAGGAGGATCTAGAAAGACCAGTGGGTATGGCAGGATTTTTATGATATATTAGCCTCAATGGCTCCATGATGTGGAATTTTACCTGTCATTAATGGACTTTTATACAAAAATTGAAGCATTATTTAGTGCCAGTAGGAAAGGATGAGAGTTTAGATCTGAACCATAGTCCCGAGGTTAAGGACATAGCAGCATCTCACAGGATAAACCCAGACTGTTTGCTGCACTGTACATTCCCTTTTTAGAGGTGTGAAAAGAGCGGAAACAGCATCTGAGAAGACAAGCCAGAAATACATCATTTACATTACTGAAGCAAATTAATACCAGGAGGTATTTTCCCCTTCCAAACAGGCCTCAAGAGATTGATCTAATTAATTACTTTTGGTTGTACAAAACTGACCCATCTGCCTCCAAGTCACCCTAGCAGAGAGACGACTGAATGCAAAGGGTGAAATTAATGGAGCTGAGTCGAGAGCAAAGTTGGAGTACACAGTGAGCCTGAGAATTGGGCTGAGGGTATCTCCCAGGACCTGTAACGATGGGGTGCAGGTGGTAACTAGGCTCCCTCATGAGTGCTCAGGGAAATGAAGCCTTAAAATAGCTGTAGCAGCAGCTGATCCAGGAGCAAGGTGGGGCATGGTGCTCTCACACAATAAAAATCACCGTTCAAAGCTTACAAGTGATTTCTGCTGTAATTCTACAAGAATTACCAAAATTGCTGTTTTGAATAGTTAGAATTGTAGGCTGGCTAAGTAAATAACTAACCCTCAAAATATTCAAGATTGAATGGCTGCCCCTTGCTACAATGGCTTTGCCTGTTGCTCCTTGTTGTGGGGAAACAGGATCTGAGACGGTGACAAATGATTAGTAGGCGCATTACCCTGTGCTAAAAATGCACTGGGAGCATGTCTCAAGAGACCAGAGAGAGGACAGGAACATCAGGCTTTGGGACTGTTTGGCTAAATTCAGTTTGATGAGAGACCTGTAGGTTTTTCTGCTCACCTTGTCCACCAAGAGCCCCAGGCCTGTGCAGGCAAAGGGAGCGGTCTTGCAGCAGAGCTGGTGCTTGTCTGGTATAGGTACCCTAAGGCAGAGACAGTGGACCCGATGGATGAATGGAAAATCTCGTAATCTGTGTGATAAAGGGTAAGGATTAATTTACTTTATTTTTTGTATTACAAAAGACTATCATGACCACATCAGGAAAGGGCTGTGCAAAGTGGGGCACTAATCTGATTTCATGTTATGGTGACGATGCCTATTAATTTTGATATCCCTGAATACCCCATGCATCTACATGTATTCCTAAAAAATTCTAATACTTTCCATCATTGGTACAAAACATGATCTAAGTACTACTGAAATCAATTTTTTGTAGTAGAGACTGTCACCATCTTCATCAGATTTTTTGGCTAAGCCCCAGTGAGAACAGTATGATCCATAGTTCCTGGAACTTATAATCAAGTAATGAACAAAAAAATTCCTTAACACTGCCTTCCCATCCCATTAATCAAGTTTGTTATTAATAAGCTTTTTTGTTGCCTTCTGGAGGTATGGGTGTCACAGTCCTTAATTCACCAACACGTTTTATGGCTGTTTCTAAGAAGGAACAAGCAAAGGCATTTCACAGGGCAAGGGATGAGGAATGTCTGTGGCAAAGCATTAAGTGAAGAGTGTAATGGAATTTAGCTGTTGGAACTTTAGCTGTTGGAGTTATGAAGCATTCTGGCTTCTGACTGTACAGTCAGAGCCAGGAGGCACATGGATAATTCGGGCATGTTCTCAGCAGAGAAGAGCACAGATATTGCTGACTGAACCAGTTGCTGGAAACTGTAAATTTGGATTCAAGGGAGATTTATTTGGGTTTCTTTATGAGCTAAGCAAGGAGAAATGTAACCAGGGCAGATGTATAAAAGCAGTTTTGCTGAGTAAGTAGAGAGGATGGCATAGCTGGCCAGGGAGTTGCACTGTGATCTTTGGCTGAGCTTTGCAAAGTGTGACAGCAGCACATTAGCTCCTGGGCAGAGGAGCCGCGGCAAAGATGAAACCATTTACTTATTCATAATTTAGAGTTTTACTTGCTTACTCACCAATTGCTATGTTATTCCAAAACAGTGGATAAAGTAACCTTGAAAGTCCTGATGAATGCATGAACAAAATAAGCAGGTTTAGCAAGTGTCCTGCAACAGCTTCACCAGGGCTAGTACAGCTATTAACAGACAGGAATAATGCTGTCAGCATGTTACCTTGTGCCTGCTAACGTCCTCCAGCACTACCCAGACTCCTAAAATCCCCCTCTGCAGCAACAATGTATTAATAGAAGACACTGATCAGTTAGGCATTTGCTTGACTTGGACAATCCCACAGGAAAACCTTTACAATGGCATTGCTCCAAGTCGTGGGTGCACAGGTACAGCTCCCACACCCTGCTTTCCAAGCCAGAAGGAGGATGGATGGAAGTTCAGAGGGAGGGGCCACTTGTTCTGCCTTCTCACACAGCTTCTTCAGAGGAGCAGACAGAACTGCTAGAATTAATGTATTCTGACTGTTATATTCTGCAATTTGTGTTTCAGCTTAATTTCTGTCTTGCAGTAATTATAAATAGAAACCAAAAGAAAAGAACATATTTGACAGCAACCTGATTTTGTTAATTAGAGTTTTCTCTTTAAGCGGAAATAAATCTGGAAGGGAGAAAGCACATGAGTGTCCCACTGTCATCTCCCCAACCATGTGCATACGTGCACATGTGTCCCCTTCCCTGCCTGTGTCTGATGTCTGTGACATTTTGGACTGATTGCATGCATTCAAATTCAGTTTATTTAAATACGTAATATATAATGGAATTGTAAAGCTCTCTCTTTGGGACAAGTTAAGGTACTTCCTTAAACATGGTGTGTGTGTTCCTTTTCACCTTTTAGCTATGCCAATGTCTCCCTGATAAAGAAATTTTCTCTTACTGGTTTTCATCTGAATCAATTTTGAATATATAAAACAAAAATTAATCATCACCATCCATGATTTTTTCATGCTAAACTTGTGTACAAAATTGGACAGAGTTAGTATATGTGTCATTCAAACAGATGTTAAAGGTGATCATCCCTGACAAATATTTTAAAGAGATGTTGTGACTCTTTGTAATCCTTCCTTCTGGTGCATTTTAAAAGCTCAAATACAAATATTTGAAAAAGCAAAACCTGTCTCTAATTGTTTTGCCAGAACAGTGGTGAAGATCTGTTCTCTACTGTTGCAGGTGCTGATCAGGTGGGAACCTTGGCTGTCATAGGTGATAATAAGAGCTGTGGTCTAAAAACTTACACAAATGCCATGAAATGTTAGTTTATCACTGCATTAAATCAGGTATTTGAGAAAATAAACAAATGAACAGAGCATAGACAAGTTTACAATCTCAGCCCCAAGAATTTACAGGCTGCCTGGAAGCTCCTCTCCTTCTTCATTGCTTAGTCTTGAAGGTCCTCTGAAGTTGTAATTTCTTCAACTTTCCAGACACCTGAATTTTTGAGGCTAGACAAGAAATAAATATCTCATGCAGGAAACAAAGACACTCTTGAGGAAGAATATCTTCAAAGTCATAGGAGTCAATGCCTTTGCTGAACCATAGTAAGAGCAAAAGGAAATTGAGAAAAGCAATTCCTCTCCTCTCTTTTGGAGGTTGCAGGCCGTGTGTTGTGTGTCTCGCTGAACTTCAACCGTAAGTTAACTGTGGGTTGGAGAAGGCAGTAGACCCTGCTGTGGGGAGGAAAGTTGTGATTCAGGATCAGGTTTCCTAGAATCAGGATGGAAAGTATCCTTCTGCAGAGTTCATGAGAGTTTGGCCGAGGCAGATACTTAGCCTCAAGCCAAAGACAGCACTTGGACACAAGCACATTGAACCTCCTGGCTGCTGAAGAACCGCAGTTGCTGTCCCTGGGGCATGAGGAGGTGGCTCTGACCCACCCATGTTCTACCAGCGAGACAAGTCAGGAAAAAATGCAGGTCATGTGGATTGACCAGGGCCTGGAGGAAGGTGTGGAGTGAGGGTAGAGGCACTGGAAAAGAAAAAATTGGTTTAGGTTAGGAGAATGAAGGAGGAGTGGAAATGCAGCAACAGCAGCAAAAAATATGCTTTTTGGTGTTAGATTGAAAATATAAGCCAACAATGGGGTTTTTGGTATACCTTTATGCTTAAGGACGTGTTAAATATCCCTCATGTCTTAATTAACTACTTGCCCATAAAACCTCAGTGAAAAGCTTCAGAATCATTCCAAAGTGATTTTTATTCTTTCCTATTCTCCTTCACCACTGCCCATTAGTTCCTCTGTTTCCACCAAAGACCTGGAGGGACACAGAACAAATCAGGAGACCAAGATTTCACACCAAGCTGTACAGTAGCTGGGGCTGCAGGGTCGGAGGAGAGGATGGCTCAAAATCATGCTGCATGCCAGTGGCTTGGCTTACATTGCACCAGGATTATTGTCTCTACATGCAGTGAAAAGGGTTGTTGAAAATCTGAAGCATGACATGCCAGAAATCTGTGCTTGTTGGGTTTTTTTGTTTGTCATGAAAAATGTGACATGACTTTTCATTCCTACAATTATTTTCTATGGGAAAGTCCTTAGCTGCAACAAATAAACCCCAGCATTTTGAGTTTACTTCACTGCATATTTATTTTTCTTGCATTCTTCTAGTTTGCTACTTAATTTCTGTTTTACTACAACAAAAAGCCAGGATACAGCTGTTAGTGGGAATACGGCAGACTTTTTTAGAAGACAGATATGTTGATGAATACTATAGAAACATACACACACATTCCTGTCTTCCTGCATTTTTTGTAGTTATTTGAATGGGTTTTGCATTTGCTCTCTCTGACTTCCATGGATGCAGGTTTGTACTTTTTAAAAATCAACTATTCTTTTTCCTGTTTCGTATCTGTTGGATGTTACTTTTTAGATTCTTTAGAAATATAAGAAGATGAAAATTCCACCATATTCTAGGACCAAACAGACTGTCATGTTTGCCTTGATTCCATGCTTCCAAAAGTAAGAGCTTTATGTCATTGGATAATGAATCAGGACAATATTCTTCTATTCTTCAAGTATAAATAATATCAGTAGAGCGTAAATAGTGTTGTTTGCAACTAAGATAGAAACTTAAACCCTTAATGATAGATAAAACAAGTAATGTAAAGAAGACTTACGCCTCCAATAGGTCCTTGCCCTGGTTTCCAAGACACTTACCTGTCTTTCTATAGCTGGAGGGTATATTAGTTCTTGTAACTGAAAGATAGACATACAAATGAAGTCTCAACTATGACAGAGATTATTTCTTGCATGATTATGTTGTGTCAGCCCTACATAGCAGCAGATCTTCATGGACTGGAGGTTTTATGAGATTTCAAACTTGGCCTGACTTTGATGTCTAGCAGCAAATACAGGAGGAAAGGCACTGGATGGAGCAAGGTATGGACTGGGACAGGCTGGGATGAGTATCTTTTATTTTCACAGTGTAAATAGATGTATGAACACTACCAACTTTCTGCTGAAAACAAGCACTCCCAGAACAAAAATTTTGCAGCTTTACAGGGGAAAGAAATCATGCTTGCAATTGATGCTGGATTTTGAAGAATATTTAAGACCTCCTTTAGGACTGCATTGTATGAACAAGCCTTCAGCTTCAAAAACCTGTCTATTGTACAAAAAATACTTCATAGTCCTGCAATTTTTTTATGGTAACATAACCAGAAACTGAATGTGATTGTAATAAGGTGGAATCCCTTTAAAAAAATAAAAGGATTCTGTTCTATGGCAACACTCTTTCTAACAATTTCCAAATTAGATTTACATAACAATCTTTCTTTCCAGACCGTTGGTCCAACAAATCAAGCTGCGACACTTCTGGTTAAGCTTTGTTCTGCAAGCATTCTGGAGCAGTAATTTAGTTGTCAGTTTTGGGGCTGCAGGAGCATAATTAGGTTTTTACAGCTAAAGATATGTCCACATGTCTCTGTGGGAAATTAGATGAAGGGAAGTGCTGGCTTGGGCTAAACTTGCCAAAAGTCAGTTCAGAAATGCTGGAGCAATCCTGAATAGCTCTGTGGACAGACAGTATAATGGAAGTAGGCTTTCATATAGTTATAGCTATGGTATTACTAAACGGTAATGAATTGCCCTCATAGGCCATGAAGAATAAACATTTTCATTCCTACTGTACCCTTCAAGAGAAGTTCTCCCTGGATCAGGGGAGCTGCACTAGTGCTGCTTCAATGAGACAAAGCTGATAGGCAAGCACTTCTTGCTGACATTCTGAAGAACTGAGGTAAATTGGCCTTAGGCCAACCAGTTATGTCTACTCATACTTCATATTAGCAGGTGAAAATCCTCTTACTTTTGTAATTCCTTCATGTGTTTTTCCTGGAGCATCCCAGCTCTGGAGGAGGAGATTCATCTGCCCATGTTTGCTGTCATGGGACCCTGCCTTGCACTGCAGCGTGTGCTTATGCTGAAGATACAAAACGAAGGCCAGATAGTTTGTGAGCTACTGTGCAGTAAAATCAGGACCCTCACATCAGTGGGATCTTACAAAAGCAGAAATGGTGCCTGAGTTGTGATGCAAAGAAGGCAGCTCATGGGATGTGGATAGGTACCACCTCTGGCAGGTTATGGCCAGCATTACCTTGGGGGGCGGGCATGAGGGCACATGCAGTGCAGCTCTCCCCATTACCTGATGGAGGACTGTTCATCCTCCTGTACAGTGAAAATGAGAGCAACCTGATCCATGCAAGCTGAAGAGGATAGCCTGTTACTGCATTTGACTAACCCTGGGCAATCTGGAGCGTCACTTTTCCCTTAATGTAACAAGAACAAAGTCATCGATGTCCGTGTGCATGTGTGTCTGTGCCAGGGGTTATACAGGGCTAGGCACACAAAGCTGGCTGAGGAGAGCAAGGCAAACACTTCCGCAGGGGATCTGTGTTTCTAGGTCATCACTAGACCATGAATGTCTAAATGAGCACAACAAAGTAAATATAGCAAACCAAATTCGAGTCCTCTTCTCTTCTACATCCTTAAAAGAGCTTGTTTATCTCCCTAGCTCATAACTCCTAGAAACAAGTCCCTGAATGTTAAATGTAGCTACCTAGGCAACAGGACGTGACGCAGATACTCAACACAACTCAAGCCTTGCCTTTCTCAGTTTTTTCTCAGTGTCTTGGCCAAGTTCCATATTCAGAGGTGAGACAATAAATATTATTACTGTACAGACAGTCTATAGCAAAGGATAGGGGAAGGACCTGACACAAGGTTTCTTGCTGTCTGAATTATCACACAGTTTGGTGTGAAACCTCACCCTAGAATTAGGCTAGTTCATGCTTTTTGGACAAGGCCACCAGTTTTTCTGTCTCGTCTGCTGGGTGGCTAAAGGCATCAACTTTTTTCCATCTTGGAAAAGGTTTCAGCTGTCAGGGAAAAAACCCCATAGTTATTCATCATGTTTGATTAAAGGGTTGACCAGATGCAGTCCTGCTATCAACTGGAGAGAGCTATTAGAGCAAATTTCTGTTGCAGTACCTCAGCTGTACCTAATGGCCCAGCCATGGCAGGTCCAAGCCCACTGCATCCTCATGGCTGGAAAACCACCTGCCACTAGGCAGTGTTAGCTGAGCAGATGAGATGTTTCACTCCCAGCAGTGCAAAATGTAAGGGGAATAATGAATTGCTTCCCAAGGAAAGCAGTAGCTGGCCACTGAACAGCTACTGAACCAGTGATCTGGTTTTCATTTGGCTTTAGTCCTGCGGGTTTTCTCCCATTGGGTTAAGTGAAGCATCCCCAGATAAACATAAAACAGTTTAATTTTTCTGCTTGCGGGCACCATCAGCCTTGGCAAGCCCAACTTGCAGTCAAACCCAGTTAATTTTTCTGTTGATTATCACTTTGCCAGACAAACAATCAATACTAGAACTGTGCAGACTTTGTATAACCTCCATAATCCCAGTTTTAAATTGACAAACAGGTGTCTGTCTGCATACATTTCTCACAATTGTGACCTTATGAAAGTGTTCTATATTCCTCCTTCTTGAATTTATACATGAGCTCAATTAATTAGTGAGAGATTAGATGCAAAACGTAGCAGAAAATGTGTTTGTGTTGAAGTGTCCTCCAATAAGTGTGTGACTCAGAGCGAGTGATGAGAGGATTCCCTAGAAGCAGTGCTCCCTCAAGTACTAATTACCATCTGCACTACCTTAAGTATCAGCGTTTCAGCCCAAACAAACAGGGCTCAAGCCCCTCAGTCTGCAGGGGGCTGTGGGGGTCTCTGGGCAAATGAAGTGAGAACCAGGGTGTAGTTAGAGGTAGCAAATGGAAAACTGGCTCTGGAGAGCACACAGAGCCATTTAAAAGCAATTTAAAAACTCGACTTTTCTACTTTGTGTACTGGACAATAGGGCTGCTTGTCAGAGCTGAGGTCTCTTGGGGTGGTTTCTAAGCTTAGTTGCACCTACATAATAAATACAGTGATGAAAGGTCCTTCTTATAGAGCCTGTAATCTTTTGGTTTTTCACATGAAGGCAGATGTTAAAGAAGTGCAGGGGACCTGTTAAGCACCTGATTACTACTGATAGAAGAGTGCAGCTGAATGATTTCACTGGGGACTTAAGACCACTGCCAGAAGCCTTAAAAAACAGCAAAGCAAAACAAACAAGAAAATCCCAAACACGAGTGTAATTGGACTAGACACCAGTGAGGGGTGTGGGGGTGGAGGTAACTCCATGTGACAGAGGGGTACAAATGTGTTCAGTGAAACCAGGATTTTGGATGTTCAACAGAAACCTTTTGGCTTGAGCAAGGGATGCCACAAAGGAGAAACTCCAGTCTGGGCCCCGTGGCAGCTCCTGTGGGAAGTGGGACAGAAGGGAGAGGTGAGAAACGTCCTTCCCTTGTGAACTGCAGCCCCTGCTCCCTGAGGTGGTGCCAAACAGCTTTTGGAGAGGTTTCAGGCAAATCTCATTTCACCCTGGTGTGAGACTGAAATGCCATTAAAAATATAAGGAGAAATGCTGATGCAGGTGAGGACCAGAGGTGCACACAGAGGAGGAGAAGGAGCAGGGATGGATGCCTTGTGCTCCAGGCTGGGTTTAGGGGTGGCTTTCAGGGATCTGGGGGCCACAAGACCAAAGGCTGAGAAATACAGGTGTGCACAGACACACTATACTGGAGACCAGTTCAACCCATATTTTTTTTGGACAGGAATGTACCAAGAGGGGTCAAAACTGACCTGAGCAGTAACAAGAAAACTAGCCTAAATATGCACTTGGAGAGTGCCTCTTCTCTCACTGAACCTGCTGGCTGCAGGCAATGCTGGGCTCTAGCAAGCAGGGCACAAGTGTTAACTGGGCGGTCTTTATGGCTGACAATTAGCATAACAAGCAGCAGGCCTAACACATCTGCCATCTGGCCACTGCTGAGTGACGTAAGTCATGAAGAAATTAATTTGCTAGTGGTAAATTATGTTGTATTAACTAGCAAAGTACATTCTGCAGCATCACATACCAATGACAGAATGTACCAGGGCCTCCTTCATTTCTTTCCAAGACACAGAAAAGCAGCTACTCTTAAATATCCCCTGTCTATTTAGTCTTTATTAATCTCCAAGCTGCATTAACCACCTTATGTTAGTTGTGGTCATGATGTGGCTGCGTAATTCCCGTGCTCACCTGTGCACATTCCCCCAGCCTTGTCTTAGGAGGTTGCTTCCCCAAAACAACTTTTTTTCAGAAAGCTCCAGGACTGTGGGCCCTCAGAAAGGCTTATTCCAGTCTGGGACTTGTTCCTGTGGGAATGGGAAGGCAGGGACAGGTGCAGCCTAATTCTGCTGCCCTTTATAGCCAAAGGTGTGTTAGTGCAGTGCTGACAGTGTGGGATATCTGTTCTATCCACAGGCAACTCAATTGGTGGCAATCACTCAGGAGAAAGCAAAGGGGAATCCTTAATCTGCGGATTATCTTGGGTATTACATGGGATGATCTTGAAGCATATGAAATTCTTCAATGCATTTTTCATTGTGGAACAATGGAGGAGATTTCTCTTCCTACCCCACATAACCTCTTTCTGTGATAAACTCAGCTTCATCTTCCTGCATTATTGTCTTATGAAGTTTCATCCAGAACTAAGGGCTGCTTGCAAGGGAATATGCAGCTGCTGAACAACAGGCCTCCCAGGCAAATTTCAGAAGAGCGATCACAGAATTGTGTGTGACCGAGTGAAATTCCCAGGTGCTTTTAAAAAGTTCCATATGCTCTGAGTCCCCTAGTTCAGTGCTGATGCAGTTAACTTAGACCACTAATTTATTTATTTATTTTGAATTTTACTGGTTTTATTTTAGTATTTTTATTTCCTTTTGTAAATGAAACAATTTATTTCTTCCCATATGAGTTGATTTTCCTTGTGGGGAGCAGAAAGCAGCTAGAGTAACCAAGAGGCAAAGAGAAAAACAGCCTTTGCCTGTAAATTAGTTTTCACTGGCTCCTTTGTTCCCCAAGGGCCACAGACTTGATTGTGGGTTAGGAAGAAATACAGCAATTTGGGATTATACATGAATAAAACAGAGTTATCCTCATGAGCTGATGATATATCATCATACATTATAGTCCTGCGGATATGAATTTGGACTGTGACTGCAGACGCAAAGTTCAGCAGATCTGGCAAATAATTTATCGTGTAAAATGATCATCTTTATTGAAGAACATCACCATGCAGACAGGGGAATTAGGGCAAATAAACCCTGGTGATTTATAGATTACCACAGCAGCAAACGCTGAAAGAGGCAGCAGACTTCGCTTTATCAGCTTCCCAAGACACCGGGATATCTGGTAAGTAGATAGACAGTAGTTTTGGTGTGCTGCTACTGCTTTTCTTCTAGCAGACCTCGCCCTGGTGTAACTAATTGGCCAGCTAACAGTGCGGTGTGTGCAGCTGCAGACACTTTGGCTGTGCTGAGCTGCCAGGGACATGCCCTGCCAAGGTGGTGGCAGAGCAGCACAGCCAGGCACTGCCCCCAGATACTGCCATGGCCTGAGGGAGTAACCCTGAAGTACTGCATTAGGACACTAACTTGTTGCTTTAAGCAGGAACTCTTGCTTTGCAACTCCATGGTCTTTTAGGTTAGCAACCAGTTGCAATTACCAACAACTGATATGGAAAGATATCTTTGCAGTGTAATTGGAAAAACAAAGACTTCACGACCTTCTGAAAAAACCCCCAATGACTGTATATGGTAAAGCCACTCAAATGCACTATTCCAAGGTTTTGCTCCTTCTAAGGCCAGAGAAATGCAGTGGGTAAGAAAAAAATTACACCATTGCATGTAGTTTAGGTTCCTGAGGAGGAGGGTCCCCTCTCATGGGTCTGTATGGCCCTGATGTCTCTGCTTATGGTCGTTTTCACTGTTGTTAAGCAGATACAAGGGCAAGTGTTCTACAGACAGGGGAACTGCCTTTTCACTGTGAAACTGCTAAAGATACAGAGAATTAAGGAAGGAAGAAAGAAGAAACTTCTTGGGCCACTGAAAGCAGGTACTGCTCCATACCATGTTCAAAGCACTGTTGAAGGCAGTGGAAAGAGTTCTTTCATGAAGAGGTGGACGAAACTGTGGATGAAGCAGACTGCTTGCTGTACCACAGGGACAGAGTTTCCTTCCCTATTGAAAGAAAACGCTGCTTGGGCTCCATGGAACAGGACATCCAAACCCAAAAAAAGCCACAAACGTGATGCTCCATAAATTCCTTTTAAAAATCTTTTTAATGAAGAAATAATTCCATTCCAAAATATAGACACACAATTAAATAGTTTAATCACTTCAAAATATAACATGTCCCCAGTAGGTTCCAACACACACACACAAAACAATACTTAACAGCAATACAAAAACCCCATACAATAGCAGTTCTGTTACAATACCAATGAATAACATGACATCTTTAGTGTCTCTGTATCTGTTTTAAGTGGTGTCAAGTACAGTAGTTTTAAAAATGTCTTACAGTTAGTAGCCTCAAGATGTAATCTTCATTTTTTTTTTTTTTTTTTTTTTTGGTTCAAAGGTAAAAATGCCCTTTCATCTTCAGGACACAGTGGAGTGTTTGTTGTTCACAGCTCCGTCTGCTGAATTGAACCAACGTGTTTACAGCAACCCAAGGTTGCAATATTTACAAGGTCTATCTACAGTAATTGCCAAGAACCAATAAGGATGGGAGAAGATGATGACTGAAAGTAAGGGTGGACACACTTATGATAAATTATGATGCAACAATTTGGCTCATGCATATAAGAAAATACATATTATATCACAACAAAGGCCACACACCTTTTTATGCAGTTTAGTTAACATTACTACTTACAGACAACCCATTCTCCACCTTCGCTTTGGACATTCAAGGACCCTATACATCTTCACATCCCTGTCTCCTGATTCCAAACCACTGGTTTTCCTCCAGTGACAGTAAAACCACCCGGAGTTTTGACTGCTATGGCGGGCCATTGGTAGTTAAGAAAAGGGCCATGCCTGGGACCTCTTCTGTAACTCTATTTTAATGACCACAAACCACAACCAAAATAATATTCAACAAACAGACAAAGACCAGCTGGGTGAAAATGCAGCCAGCTTAACAGTTGGAAAATGCTTAAAACAGACATTTGGAGAGCTAAGTAAGAGGTGCTTCATCTCAGAGTTCCAGAGCATAAGCGACCCAGAACCCCAGCTTTAAGGGATCACCTTGTTGACAGCAGCCTAAAAGAAAGGTGCTTGATTAGTCAACTTTAGTCCTTACTCCTAGTTCAGAAGCTCTTGCAATGGATTTAGTATATTGCATCTGTTTTAAGCATAGTGATAATGAGCACACAGACATAAAGATGATGAGAGGGATCTATTACTCTGGGTACAGTTAAACATGACATGGGTAGAATTAATCAGCCATTGCATGTAGCTGTGTTCTAGCTTGTCTTCTCCCTGTTCAGGAAATGCTTGCCTGGAATCCTGAGCTGACAGCAATGTCTACAGGTTCACTGGAGTAGCTTAAAACATGGAGTGCTAGGCACTAGTGGAGGCTAACCCATTCCTGAGAGGAGGTCAGAGGAGGGGGCAGTGGAGGATATGGTGCCTGCCTTGCCAGGATGGCACATACGCCAGGAGCAAAGACCAGTGATTGCAAAAATGAAAGGCTTACATGAAGATATCTGGAACCCTTAAGTATGCATTTGGATGTCTGAGACCAAGCCCAGATATGCAAGGAGATGTGGACAAGAGATCTGCATAAGCAATAAAAAGATATGAAAGTGAAAAATGTCAGCAGCTCTTTCATACAGATACTCATTCCCTAACACATAGCGCCCAGGGAAACAGCCACAAGCTTGGAGAGTGCACGCAAACAAGTGGACTTACTGGGTTGAGCTACATAGCAATCTCCTGTAAATACAGCAGTGCACATCCATGTTACTGTGAAAGCAAGGACAGACAAGCCATGTTCACCTGCTTTAGATGGGTATCTCATCACTTGCTGTAGGCAAACTGTGCTGGTGTGAAATATCTGTATGAAACACCACTGTTTTCAGGGCTGTTAGACAGTGTCACTTCAGGTCAGCCAGGTACTGGAAGCTGAATGTTCTATTAGGGCAGTAAAATTGCCTTGGCACAGAGGCAGTGCCGAGCTGACACACTGTGCAGCTCAGGAGGGCCTGGCTCTGGTTTCTCTGCAGGGCAGTGCTATGTGGCATACAGGTGTCACCTTTATTTCTGAGCAGTGTGCTCTGGGGAGCACGTTACAGCTGCTTGGTGTCAATCCCTGCTCAGGAATACCTGCAGGTTTGTAGTCACAGCAGAGTGAGCACTTTTCAGCCAGCAGTCTCACTGCCTAACCCACAATGTCCAGGTCAGGAAAGGCCTTTCTTCTGAAAGGCCTTGATACTGGAAAAATACTAAACTGGACCAAACTTCAATTCTGTAACTGTATGCCTGTCCTTTCGAAAAAACCCACCGCTCTTCTTGTGCTATTCACTGATCACTATTTCTCCATCCAGCTCTGAAAGAGTCTCACTACACATTTCCAAGAGAGCATGCAGAACATCTGGTGGCTGGCTAAGGCAGTACACATTCGGAAATCAAAAGAGAACAGTTGCAAGCGCACTTTAAGCCTGTACATTTAAAGCTGAAGGCCTCGAAAAGAACATAATGGAGGGGGGCGGGGAGGAAAGGAGGGGCAGAGAGATGGAAAGAGCCGGTTTGTTGAACACATGCCTACTAAAGCTAAAACATCAATGAAACAATACCATGGAGGATTATACGTAACATCAGTCAGTTCAGGGATCTTATGGCACCTGTGGTTTATAAACAGCTTTAGCAACGAGTATTTCAAAACATAGTTCACAGTTTTAAGAAGATCTGTGCTGATTTAAAAACTAGATTCTATATCATTTGAATGTCACCTTTTGTATATGATATCTATTTGGAAAAAAAATATTTACACTAACTTCTATGGCTGATTTGTTAGATTATTTTGAAAGAAACATTCCTAAGTTACACATTAGCCCTAAATTAGAGAAGTTTATTATTATTATTAATTATATTATTATAATTATTTTTTTAGTACATTTTGTATAAGCCTTAATTTAAAGACTTGAAAACAAATTGCAAAGATAGCCTGGTACTTTGTTTTTTGGGCTACTAGATATATACACTCAGGAGTATAATCATTCAGTGTTAAATGCATAATTGTCGATTTTTATTTTGTCTGTGGAAAAAATGTACAGTGTATAGTAAACTGATCTACTAAAATCTCAAAGTATTCAGAAATCAAATTTCTATCTATAAACAGTATTGTCATTGTAAACTGAACAGGTTCAATATCATGTGCAAAGGGTTCACGTGAATTATTGATACCACTGTCCTGTGCAACAGCAGTACGTACGTCAGTCTGTTTGCTTCACCAGTAATGAGCCATGTTACAGAAGATGTAGCTAATATAAGTTAGCTTTAAACAAAAGTCTTGTTGTCAAAAACACACATCTACAAACTACAACTCTTAGAACAAAAGTACTGTGCTACAGTCCTCAGAACTTAGTTATGTGACTTTTTTGTCAAGAGACGCTGCACCTCTTGGTTCCACTCTTCTGTGAAGTTCGCAGCTGAGTTTTCTTCATCGTCTGTCCGAAAGCAACTCTCCTCATCATCAGTTCTTATGTAGCTTTCGTTGTCTGTCTGACTGCAGCTTCCCTGTTGAGAAACGTTTAGGGAAGTTTTTAAAGAGTACTGGTTTAAGATGCTGCACCTACACAGGCAGAGGAAGTAAAGCCTCTGACTGCTGCTTTATTGAGAGAGAAAAGGAGGAGCTGGCCAGTTCCTGTGGTTAACCCTCATGTAGTTAAAAAAGGGAAAAAGCCATCCTACCTAGGTGAGTCACAGGAATTTGAGCTGTAAACAGAAACTTACAGGGTATGTGGGAAGTTGGAAACTTTCCTTGCCATGGGCAAGAAGACTGTTGCCTGCTCTGCCATGGGAGCCTGGGGTAACTCAGTCTTCACTGACACAGATTCACAGTGTTCTAATTTTCCCTTCCATTTTACCCTTCCAGATTGCTCTATAAATAGACTGTTGGTAGTGAAACCATGGATTGTTCCCCTTGTGCACACTGTTCAGCCACTCCATCATGAGCCTACCCTCACATACAAACGTCTTGCCTTGGGTATGTTTTACTCTGTCTAGAAAACCCTGTAATTACTTAAAAGGATAATTCTGGGTGCTATAGCTCATAAACAGACTAGTCCACTGGTGCACCAGTGTCTCCTGGTGCTCCTCTGTATCCTGAAGCATCAATGAGTATCTTAAATTCCTATAGAGGCATCAAAGTTTTAGTTGGTAATGGAAAATGCTTGATAGATTACCACTGCTCTTTCTTGGAATTGTGCCAGGTTCTATAGTCAGGTAATATTGCAAATTTCTGCTTTTGGCACAGTTATTGTAAGGTCACTGTTTACACACTTGACCTTTCCAAAGTTAAGTAGCTCATTCCTTTTCCTCTTGAACTACCTTAGAGAGAAAACCATTCTGCATCATGTGAGATATGATAATAACAGCATAATACCACACCCTACTGACATGAACTCTTTTCTACCCATTTCAGGAATAAAGTTGGTCTACAAGATGGGAGATGAAATGCAAATTACTTCAGCAAAAATAGTTAAATCAAATCTGATGAATAATAAAGGTCAGGCACTTCAGCTTGCTGCTTCTCCTTCCTGACACCATTTGATTGTATTAATTATTCAAGCACAAACACTTCCATCCCATTCCTTAATACCTAAGCATGCCAAATGGTACAAGCATCTTAATTTAGTGTCTCCTTGTGTCAGGAAGTTACAAAAGACAGGCATAAACATTTTGTTGATAAATGGAAAGGAAACCTGCACTGCAAGTCTAATGAGAGTTTCATAAAAAATTTCTGAGGTACACTTTAAATTATGTGTTTTAAAAATCAGACATGCATCTGAACCACTTAAGTCTGCAAACTTACTTAGAAATCTTAGTAAAGGAACATTTTGCTCTTCACAATTCATCCAAAAAAATGAAAATGAAAGGCATGGATGAGTTCAGTTCTCAGCTGCCTGAGAGTGATTTCTACTGAATCAATTTCAGGGTTATGTAAATCATAGAATCATTTAGGTTGGAAAACACCTCTAAGATTATTGAGTCTCTGCCACGTTCACCACTAAACTATGTCCTCAAGTGCCACATCCACATGCCTTTTAAATACCTCCAGGGATGGTGACTCAACCAACCACTTCCCTGGGCAGCCTGTTCCAATGCTTGGTAACTCTTTTGGTGACAAAATTTTCCCTAATATCCAAAAATATAGGAACATCTCATATTTCTTGATAGTATCATTATAAACCACAAGAGTAAAATAAGAGGGGCTTGTGAAACACGGGATGCATTAAGATGAATTGACAGTAATGCTAAGTATTTGGGTTTGCTTCCAATTTTCCAGATAAATCACTTCTCTCTGTTGGAGTGTGGGAAGGGTTATTCTAAATTCTCACAAGGCTTTTCTCTGTTTCACAGCCAACACTGGGATAGAGAGATTTTCATGTAAGAAGTAATGAGTACTAATGAACTTCAGAGCTTTAAATTCATTGCAACATTTCAGAAGTGCCAAAATTAATTCCAAGTTAAGACTCATGATTACTCATGATATAAAACTGTTTCTTGACCTTTTCCATAACTTAATGCACAGGTTCTTTTCTGTTACTTATCAGTGATTTTTTTCAAAAACCCCCATCCCTATCACTTGTGTAATTTTAGATTTGAATTCACAAAACTAAAGCTGCTTCTCCCCAGTTAACTTGGTCACAGTTCTTTTATAGCTTTTTTTACGCCTACATGCTAAGAAGAGGAGGACTTAAGGAGAAAAATAAAGAGGAAAACCAAAACATAACAGAGTGGATGTAGCAGACATTCTTGAAAATTACTGTGCTGTCAGTATCCTGTTATTTTCAAATGGAATGGTCCACATAATGCTGGTTTTTATGTATTTGTTCAGTAAAAAACCAAAAAGAGATGCCGAATCATTTGGTTGTGCTAGTAGAGTATGAGTTGTGTATATAAGCAGTTCATCTATGGCCTGCATCCTGCTTCTTCCCTGTGCACTCACTGGCTTAGGAGGAAGGGGATGAAGAAATTGGGCTTGGGGCAGACATGTCAATCCATTAGCAGCGGTTTGAGGGGTATTTACAATGCTAACAAATCAAAAATCTTCCTTGAAGGGCTGAGTACAGAAGAAAGACAAACACATTTTGGGAGGTTCAACTTGGACATTAGGACAAAATAAAAGGTATGAGGAGGGTGGCACTGCACTGTGGGGGGAATGCCAAGGGAAGTGGTGAAATTTCCAGCGGTGGAGGTTTTAATCTTTGCTAGAGAAAGCCGTGGCTGATATGGTCTTGTGTTGGAGCTAGACCTGCATCAGGGGGGCGACTGGAACAGTGAACCAACCCACCTACTCCTCTGTGATCTCCTGAGCTGCTGGCAGGAAGCCCGTGCAAGGAATGAACCGCAGTGTGTGAGCTGCTCTGAGTAGCAGCATTTGGGGCCCTAAAGCTGAAGAGAGGCCAGGGCACAGCAGGGAAATGTGACAACAGGCAGTGGGGCACAGCAAATCTGGCACCCACTGTGGGCTCATAACCTGACTTGGACCCTGGGCTATGCATCCTGTGTGCCATCTTTCCCAATCAGTAAAGGGTGAAGTCCCCATTGCGAAGGACTTGAAAATGTCAAATGCACGCTAGCTCTAAAATATTTCCTTCCCAGAAGAAAACATGGATGCAGGGCAATTGTGTCTTCACAGCACTTAAACAATTCATCTTTGCCCTTTGGCTTAGAAAACAACAAGTCCTTCTCACAGTGGCACACTGGGTGGACTGGACTGACTACACCATCTTCCCTGGCCCATGGGTTTTATCACCCTACATTTGGCAATTTTCCTAATCGCTGCTGGTAAACATGAAAACAGAGCTTGGAAAAAAAGAGATGAGAAAAACATGAAAGTGTCACTTAATAAGACCTCTGTCCTGGAAAAACAGTGAAGTTGAATATATATTAATTTTTAAAGAATGCATTCATATTAAAAAAACTGAGAGGATCTAAGGTTTCTGTATTTGAAAGAATTTCCACCTGTTTCCATACAAACCATTGAGGCACTTTTGCAATGGAAAATGTCACCCACAGCCACCCAAAGCCCCAGATCCCATAACAGTTTACTTTATAAGGTTTTGAGTGAGTGAAGGGGTTTGAGTCCTTAACTGAAATTGTTACATGTTTTGGTCAAGATAGGGAAAATCAATGTTAAAAAAAATTGAGAACAAAACCTCTAATAAAGACTCTTCCCTGTACTCCCTCAGTGGATGCTTTAGGTCTGATTTTTTTTTTTTTAGCTATTCACACCTTCCTTTCTGCTATAATAATGCATATAAATTAATTAGGCATAACGAACTCAAATGTGTGCCAGCACTAAGAAAGAACAGCTTTAGAAAATCTAGAAAATTGTAGGTCTCATGGGAACATGTCCACTGCACAAGTTGACAGCAATTGATTGAAAATGACAACTCTTCAATCAGTTTCTGAAATGGAGGTTTTCTGTGCCCATTGGCTATCTTTGGCAAAAAATCAACTGCCATCAAGGGGATACATGTGAAGTAACATCTAAGTTGCAGGTTCACTGCCTAGTGCCTGCTGAAAACAAGCTCAATTCACTCTGTTACTTTACTAAAAATAAACCAACTACATTTAACATAAAAAGCAAACTGAAAACATGATTAAATTATATTTTATGTATTATTGGAATCACTTGCTGTCTTTGGAATTTGTTATACTACATGCTATTTCAAAATCAATTTCAGAAAACTGTACATAGCACTTTCAAAAATGCAAATGCAGATACATGGCAAAAAGCCCTAATCAAATGACACCCACCTCAGATGAATGAGGAAATGAACAAAACTCTGTGGCTGGCCATCAGCAGCAATAGCACTCATATGGAGTTACAATAAACTGATCTCATTTCCCCCCCCCCCCCNCCCCTTTTTTTTTAAGTAAGCACAAATAATAATGTTGTGAGATAAGAAAGTCTGTTGGCTTTCTACCTTGTAAGGCCACCTAGGGTCATATGGACTGTATTTGTATCACTACTGACTGCATAACTGCTTAGAAATAAAACTCTTCATGCAGTTCCTAAGCTTCAAGCAAGAACTCAATGTAAACAGCAAAAGCACTTTAGATACCATGACTGGTATGAACTATTTTTAAATTATTTTTCCAATGCCATGAAATGTAATTACCAAATAAAATACACAAGATATTACAGACTTCCATATTCACAAGAGAGTGACTCTTGAGACGACTAAAGCACACTTGCCATGTGTAGATGTATTTATCATTATGTACCATAATACAGTTTGTTCTTGTGGATGCAGCTGAAATGCCAAGTCCACCTTGAGAGATGCTAATTTCTGTAGGGTTGGGCTTTTACAGCTCGTGGGAATGTTACAGTCTTTGCTACTGGCTGAAGGGTTCTCATGGGAGCCAAAAAGATTTTTCACTATGAAATTCTTCTTTCTTTTTGACAGGGTTTCAAAATGTTTCAAAAAGCATCCAGGAGATGAGACAGTAGTCTCAGATCACTGCTACTTTGAGACAGGATATGTACTTTCAAGAAAGCCAGGCTGTACAGCAATATGTGTTTCCCAAATAACTACATTAACATTGCTTCCTTAAAAAAACAGGAAACCTTAAACAGAATTGCTTGAGTTTTATAATTCTAATGAAAAGGATTTTTTTCACCTTATTACTCCAAACTGTAATTAAATTCAGTTATACATAACATGTCCACTACCTACAGCTATACACACATGTTATTGAAAGATCTATTTTCGTGTGACCTCATCTATCTATAACTGACAACTACAACAAAACAGAATAAAAAAACTTATTTTGCTGGCTGTCAATGTTTAGGAAACTCTACACGGCTCATGTTTTTAACAGGGCTACTGAGAAAATGAATATAACCTGAGGGGCAAAGTTAGGATAATTTTTACGAGCAGTTATTTGGTGTTTATAGTACTCCAGGTATTGCAGTTTATTTGCTTTTCACATCCATTTATTCTGCTTTAGCTGCAACAGACACTAAGACAGATGATTTGGAAATACCTACTAGCAGCCACTTTCACAAGGTACACATTTTAACAGCCAAATTTTACTGCCAGCAGAAGCTGCAACCCCCTTAAATCAGGGTCAAGTTTTACAATCAAAATTGCCATATAAATAAGGATGTCTAGCATTAAACATGGCATACAAAATCTAACAATAGGAGTTCCCACTACAGTTGGCACAGGCTAGTTCATTGGCTTTGATTACCCGAATGTGACTCTGCTCCCAAGTTGTAGTATCCATTTGATCATTGACCTGTTTGCCTTTAGTTCTGGCTTTGAGGAAGAGGCTCAGTTTGCAGACCAGACTCAGATCTCTATTCTGATTTCTCCCCCCTTTACAGCCCTGTTACCCCATGGTTCAGTGTCTCAGTAGGATGGACAGGATTGCCTCACTGTCATCTTCACAGCAGGGCACTTTCCTAGAAGTCAGAACTGCAGAGCCCACAGCTTCAGATGAGGCAAAAAGGAAATGTGTGGTCTCCCACTTCCTGGGCAAGTGTTCAGAGTAACAGGCTACTTCATAAATATAGATGTCTGTCTTCCTGAATAAAAACAAAATTGCTGAACTTGGCATTAATCTCAGTGCTGCAGCTCTGAGGTTGGCATGTGTAAGGAACATGACCTGAATACAGGACAGCAGGGAATTTATAGATCTCCTTGCCATGTGTGAATTGCCAGACTCCAGCTCATAGCTAAATACCTTGCACTTTGGACTGGGGCATTTTAAACTCCTACAACACACCTGAGGACACCTCTGTGGTTAAGCAGTTGGTGGATTGCTTTCTTTAATATTTGTCTAACTCCTGTTTCATACACTGGAGTAGATGTTCAAATCTCACCAGAAATTGTTTACTTCAGTTATCCTAGGAAGACTAAAGCATTGAAAGGAATTAAACTCAGGTCTCCTGAAATGTAATCTGATTCTTTGCCTTCTGGATAAGGTGTCTCTGTACTGGCTAATATATTTGTCGTCATGCCCAGGGGTGAAAAGCCCACGTTCTCACTGAAGGTTAACAAAGGAAAAAGATAAGAAGGGTGGTAGCTTAATGGGAATCCTCAGGACTAGGAGAACATTTCAATAAATTATTCCTTTAGAGAGATTCCTGGGCATCCCAACACAGGTTAAAAGAAGAAAGAAACAGCATCCTCACATATGCTCAGGCAGCACAAGGTGCATTGCCACTGAAATACACATTATGAGGATTAATTCCAAACATTCTTCTAAATTATAATAATACTTACTTGAGAGGAGAGAGAAGGATATTGCACTCAACTTTGCAAACTGACCTGTAGATAACAAAGGATAGAAAACAAGAAGATGACAAATTAAGCCCGTGAGCAGCCAGGCAGTGTATTACTCTGAAGAAAGCCATGCACAAGCCTAGAAACAAAGGGAGCAATTAGGGACCCAGGAAATAAAACCAAGGAAAACTGTCTCACACAACACACCCAGCAACAGATTGTAACAAGAACACAACTGGAAACAGATGTTAGCATTTACACTTGTGCATTAAATGTGGGGTTTTTTTTCTGATACAGATACTTGTTATTTACAACATGCTTAAAAAAAAAAAAAAAGAGAGAAAGAAACCTTCTTTAAGGTCCCTATCCCTGATTTCCCTGTGTATCTTGTTTTTTGCTCATATTTTAATATTAATCTAGAGTTTAGCATGAAAATCTTGCTTGGAGACCAGATGACATGAAGTAACAAGAGTGGGTTTGGACTGAGCATCTTCCATGACACACTACATCTACATATTTCTCTAAATGTGCTGCTTTTACACAAAATGAGACTTTTAATAACATAAAAAAGGTCACCATTCTGTAACCTTAGTATGATTTCCTCGTCACAGATTTTTTCAGCTGACAATTGCATTATGATAGCTACAGCTTTGGACTTCTTTTAGCAATCCAGATGAATGCAGTGCACATGTGAGTACAGAGAGTAAAAGAGCTTGTAACAAATTCCAATGGTTTGATGCAAATGAGAATAGTTGACCTGGCCATTGTTCAAATGGATACCCTAAACAGAAATGTCCCAGTTTTCCTTTGTTATTGCAAGCAGAAAGTTGTGTCTTTATAATACTCAGTGATATTAATAGAAAAAGAAACAGAATAGCAAAACACCACAAATAAACAGCAAATTTCAGAGAACACATCAATGCCAAAGCACATGTTTCAGGATCAACACATGACTATCTAACCAACTCCTAATCATCTTAGTAGTCTCTATTACCTTTTCTTGCTTCCTTTAAACTCATTCTGTAATTGGCATCAGCCATACTGGGAAGAACTTCTCATGCTTTGAGTCTGTGGTTATCAACTAAAAACAGATTCTACTTACACGTCACTACTGTCAAATCATTGCCTTATAGGAGTTGACAATATCACAGACAGTAAAGTACATAATGAAATTTCTTTTGGAAAAATGCTGTTAAACAGAACTTGTCTAGAATGAGGACTTTCTGTTCCCTCAGTGAATATATTTGCAAAAAAAAGAAAAAAAGTTTGGTTGTTTTTTTTTGTTTTGTTTCCCTGGTGAAACAAATAGTGTAAACCACTGGGGAATAAACTTCACCTGGGTGTAGTCCTGGCTGACCTAAATTCAGAAGCAGTTTTATTCTGATATTGATAGGGAGAAGATTTCCTCCCCTTCTGGGAATGTTGGAAGGACAGCAGAAAAGCTGTTTTGACTGAAGCAAGAGTAACACCCAGTGGCATTGAGTGACATGTATAGCTTCTACTGCCCTTATTTGCAGTGCACATGCACTGAATTTTATTCATGTACAAAATCTGGTTGTAACTTGTGAAACTCATGTCACACTGTTGCCATATATTGCACTCCCTTAATATAATCAAAATACAGTCAAAATGTCTATTGTTCTTTTTCAGGAAAATGGATTTTTTTTTGCCAGCAAGAGTAACATTTACTATTTGATATCTGACATCTGTGACCACTGAGACACTCCTTCTTTATGACTGACAATTACTTTTCTTTATATCAGCAGTAGCTGCTCATCCTGTTCAGAAGGTTTAAGGCTGTGATTTTTGCCATTTATCTTGGATAAAAAATTCTGACAAAGTCCCCCATGACACCGACTGTTGCCTTAGTAGAAGGTCTATAACAATTCTGCTCTTTTTGTCATGTCCTTAATGACCTTTGCAATAAAAAGACTTTTGGTGAGCTACCACAGACACATAGCAGGTCTACATGAACAACAACAAAGAGATGCTCAGATCAATCTCAAAAATACCTGTAATTTTGATAAGACTCAATGAACTTTTACAAGACTAACATATCCTAGCAGCTTTACAGAAAAGAAGATGAAAAGAACAGCCAGTGTTTATTACATCACAAGCCTATCAGTCTCAGATTATTGTCTCCAAAGTGACTGGCACTGGACAGTAAAGGAAAACCACCAGAAAAAAAGGCTAGATTTTGTTAGCTCACAGAAATTAGCAATTTAAAGAATTCCTGCCCATAAAGTGATTTTGAACCTCATTTGCATACATCTGGTCTCTCAGAACCTGCCTAAATCTGTTCTTTTTAGCCCTTTTAATCTTTTGGTCTCTGTTCTATAGAGGTGAGGTCCAAATTTGAATTGATTACCATGTGGGAAAAAAGTTATTTTTGCTTGCTTCAGCTCTGCTCCCAAATAACTGAACTAGGTTTGCACTCCTACTGATACTACTACCAACTTTATAAAAAGTAATGCATTTTATATTCAGATGATCCACGTCAGAATAACTTAAAGCTCGGCAATAATTCATTACAACAGGAAGAAGTGGAGATCATGACACAGACATGGATATGTACAGAATTCCAGCTCCCCCTGGCATACTTGCTTTACTTAGACTCTTGAACACATGCCCTTTGAGAACTTCCTCAGGGAGGTGTTTAATAAGAAAATCTCCAGGCTTCTCTATACCAGATGCTTGTTGAATACTTGGTCCTCTGGGATTAAATTCCTTTCAGACTCTTTTCTGTACTCTCAGACTCTGACAATGACAATAACACACAGACTGGACTTGAGCTTCAGTTCACACTGGAGAAACCATTATGAATGTTTTTTGTTACTGGAGAAAAAAGTATCTGAAAATAGCAAGACAACTTGACACCACCAACGAGTGTCTGTGGTACAGGGGAATGAGGTCTAAGTGACTTGGTAGGCATGGGCAGAGAACAAGCTCAGAGGCAATTCTGTCCCACCTGGTGCCCTGGTAAGCTTATGGAATACAGTTGTGTGCCTCAGGCAGTGTGGTCTTCCTGGGTATGCACAAAGGATGGATGCACGTGTGTCTGTTGAAGAGTGGCAGCAGTTTTTGGAATGCAACTGCTCTAGTAACTGAGAAGAGATCACAGCCCAGAGCCCAGGACTAGTTGGATGGCACTGGGCATCTATTGCACACTGTTGTCTCTCACTTATGGAGAAATATGAGCAGCTGGTGTCCTTCTCCCACCTGATATGCCTCATCCTGCAGCTTCTGCTTCAGGTATTCCTCCATTTTCAGTTCATTCTCCAGCTGGCGGACAGAGTCATTCTCATAATTTTCATCATCTGCTCTGACATAGGGGTCTCCATCTTCTGTAACTCTAAAGACAATTATTAATAAATAGCCTCCTGAGATGAATGACACTCAGAGTCAGTAAAATTTCCCTCTATTGTAAGCTATGAGGACTGCAGTATACTTTTAGTCCCACCACATGTCCATTGATCAGTATTTTCCTGGCAGTGGAAAACACTTCTGATATTTCCCCTCTCCCATGGTCTGGCACTGGTGAAGTACACCAAAGGGCATATTCTGCTGAAGGCATTTCCCTAAGGAAATTAGTAACAAAAGTTGAACTAAAAATAACTAGGAAGATGCCTATTGTCTCTGAAAGGAAGATTCAGATTCTAAAAATAAATCTGCTTGTTGACCAATTGAGTTAGTCAATGAAAAGCATTATGTCTTTTCCATTCAAAAACTTCTGTTTTTCCAGTGAGCTCCAACAGGCCCCTCAGTAGGGATAAGCAGGGAATAGGACTCCAGAGCCTATCAGGGAGAACAGCTGTCCCACAGCGTTCATGCTGCCTGAGTGTACCAGGCTGGATGTGAGACAGCTCAGTCCTGAGGGAATCCTGAATTCCCGCCTTTACTGTTTACAGAGCTCACTGCTATCTAACCATGAAGCAGTCCTCACTTGGATTTATGCTTTTTGTTTTTGTAATCACATATTTGAGAGAGTGAGAAAATACTGCGTGCTGCACACTGTTTTCAAAGGACAAAGAATGTGACTGTAAGGCTGAGCAGGTACCCACATGTCACTGCGGATGGAGCCAGTGGCAGCAGCGCTGTGGATGTATCCCGGCTTCCGGGCATGGATCTGAGCGAGGAAAGCCTTCTCAGATGTTGGGGATGGAACCAGGTCATCAAAATGAGTCCGTCCAAATTCGGAATCCACATTGCTTTCTGTCTCACTGCCCACTTCTGTGAAGCAAAAAGTTCCATTTAATTTTCACAAAAATAAGTACTCTTGCCTATTTCTGTAAGCATTTCTCTGCCTTTCCCATTGAGAATCACACATCCACAGTGAGTAACTGCATGTTATTCTACATATGTTGGCAAAGCTATAGTTTTCTTCTTGTAGTGGTACTGAATATTGAAGCTTTCACTTATCCTAGGTATAATATATCCATTTTTAATGAGACTACTACAGACTGCATTTTACAACAGGTCCTATGTGTTCTATACTGAATGAATTTTCTGAAGAGTGAAATCCCACTGCACATGGAATCACAAACAAGTTTTCACCATATCCAGCTGCACCTCTACATCCATGGCTTTGCAAACTGCTGTGTTGCTGAAGCTCTTAACTAGTGATTTTTTTTTCTAAAAGCATAAAAAGCTTTAAAGATACATTACATTGCATTTTGATTGGTTTATATCTCCCCATCTCTCATTTTTTTCAGAAATATGTGAAATGTCAGTGTGATGACTATCCACCCTCATTAGCCTCACTCACCAGAATTTAGTTCTTTTACCAAAGAAGACATGGTGTTGGTGATTGAATCTGCTGCCACCAGCAAATCATTTCTTAAGTTTCGTCTTGCACCTGAAGCAAGAGACAGACAAAGTACAGTGTTACTATTATTCATGTGACATATGTTTTCCTCGTGAAGGCAGTTTTAACCCTATTGAAAGCTGTCATTGTGATAATTCAGGGTATCAAAGTCCTTAGGAGGGACACGTGCAGAAGAGTTCTGTGCAGAATGGCCTCATTTATTTATGCTGTATGCAAAAGCAGAAGCCTACCCTCACGCTTCATTTAACCACAATGCCAGATATCTGGAGATTATTCATTGCCATCAAGCTTGCATTTGTGTGGTGACACCAGCAGACCAGGCCTGGAAGATTAAATCCAGTGTGAACTCATTTACAGTGCCTGTGGGGGAGGAGGGAAGAAATTAAGTGTTTTCTATAAGTTCCCACAGCTCTGTTTAATGACACCATTATTGCCAGGTATTTGCCAGATAATTATGGCAAATGTTGAAGAAACACACTTGACCTCCTCAAGACTATACAGATTTCTCTTCTCCACTATCTCTCAGCCTCTCCTGTAGCTCAAGGACTTTCTTGTATATTCTATAATTTACTGTCTCTCTTTTGACCCCCCCTCCCCCTCCTTTTTTTTTTTAATAAAGGAAGTGCTATTGCCTCTCTAAACAGCCCCAGGCTGCTTTTAAACTCTTTCTAATAATGCATCTAGAAGTGCTTCCCTGCTGAACCTGGCAGTATTCCCTTAACCATCAATCATGAAAGATTCTTGTGAGCTGCATGAAATACTCCTTCCTTAGGAGGGGTCTGTGGGTAATGTGTGCTTAACTCCCCCAAATCCCAAACATAGATACTATTGTAGTTGAATAATCAGTATATCACACAGAATCTCTAGTCTTCCAAACAGAATTATTTACAGGAATTGTGAGGATTTGGCTGCTGCAAATTTTTTAAAACTGGCTAAATGCAAACAATACATTTTAAAAAGTTCCTCAAATCCTAAGGAGATTTTTTTTTTTAATATATCCATTAGCAAATGATTACTGGAATGTAAATTACAGCAGTTAATCTCTCTTAAAAACACAGCCAGCCACTACCTCTTCAAAGTCTTCTCACTTTTGTATCTCTGAACTATTGCAAACACTAAGAAAGAGACACAGAAACAGCAAAGAGAAAATATCCTTTAACCATGCCTTGTCTGCATTATGTATATATATAGGCAGATCTCTGTTGGTGCAGCAGAGAATGGAGCCATAAAATTTCAGCCCAAACCCCCTCCCAAAGTTGTATGTCAAGATGTGACAGAACGGCTGGTTTCAAGTTCTTTGAGTTTGACCTTCCCATCTAGAGAATATAGTAAATAATGACACAAAGCTAGATATTTATCAAATGCAGCACCTTTAAAATGTGATCACAAACTTTTTATACTGCTCTTTATCTTGACTAGAACACATTTATACCCTTAAAATGCATTTGCCTGGGGCAGCCTTAGTATTGTTTATGGGTATTTTATTGTTGCCTCTACATTACTCCTTTTACTCTTAATTCTGGAAGAAACTGTCCCATAACAGCATATGGGTTATTAGTTTATATTTTTGCCTGTCTTGATTTTTTTCACAGCAGAAAAAAATAAAAATGTATCTTGCCTGTTTCTTTTGCCACAGAAAATGAGATCAGCAGCAACCTGTTATACTGGGACCAGAAATTATGCCTGTGTTCAATACATGAATTGACTGGCACTTTAGGAGAGACTGCATTACAATTTCAACCTTGTCTTAAGATACACACAAAGACAGAATTCCCATGAAAATCAAGAAGAAGGGTGCACGAGAGGGATGAACTGGGGTCTTGGGAACAAAGATGCTTCCACTGTAGAAGAGGAATTTCAGAGCTTACATTTAAACTTAATTTGTACTAGGGAAAGAGAGAAAAGATTTATTCAAATGAGAATTATAATTATGTAAGTATTGTAGGAGAGAGCAGACCTACTGTCTTCAGTATTCAACATAATAACTTGATTTGTGGCCTTAGAAAACAGTTCAAAATTTATTGTTACTTGACAAAAGAGTGGGAAGAGGGTGGCATTTTTCTGGAAATGCAAAGAAAGGGTTCATCTAGACTTCCAGACTCTATTCCTGTCCAGTCTAGCTAGACCCTTCTCAGAGGCCCAAAGCAAAAAGACAAGGGACAACAGTCACAAGCTGCATCAAGGGATGTTCCAATCAGATACAAGGACAAGAAATTTACACAGTAAGCATGACCAAACACTGGAACAGAGCCTGTGAAAAATGTGTGCCTGAAGCCATCCAGGATTCCACTGGTAAAGATCCTGAATGGCCTGATCTCACTTTGAAGCCCTTTTCTTGGAGCAGAAGGACATGCTGACTTACAAAAGCCCTTTCCTCCTGAACTAATTCTATGATTGTATCACCTATTTCTAGCAAAGTCTTTATTTAAAACCAAACACGCTGACGATGCCTTGCTGAGGTCAATAGCAATTCTTCTTGTTAACAGAGCACTGGTTAACTGCTCTGACCATCTTGATCAAAATGCCCTCTTACCTGAAAAATCTATTACCTGGCATCATTGTCCAGTTTCTGCTTACCTGCTCACTTTGACAGCAAAGTTTGATGGCTGACAAAGTTGATTTTCAATGGCAGAACACAGTTGTCACAGATATTTTTTGCTTTGTTTTGTTTCATTGCATGCAACTCTGAAGCTCAAGTTCATTTAGTCAGTAACCACAAGAAATAAAGACTTTCCAGTCTCCAGGTACCTCAGACAAGCTGTGAGACTTACTCTGTGCAAAGGCTTCCTGCACGTCTCCTCCCACTCCGGTCAGAGAGTCCTGAGGTGCATGGGTTGGGGTGGAGCAGGCAGAGGCAGACCTGATGGGCATTGGAATAGGTCGACTGATAGTGTGGCTGGGTGAGGAACGTGGGGAGCCTGCCCCTTGGGTCTGCAAGACAATCACAAGGGGTTAAACAGATCTTTGCAAGAGCCTGCCTGCTGTCCTTGTCACCCATCCCTCAGCTTAAAGGCATCATGCTGTTTGCAGATCAGGTGGGTAATGTTAATTATGCTAGAAGAAATATACAAAAGTCAGTTGTTAGTGGACAGCAATGCTTCTGTGTAGAAAAACAGTAAGTAGGAAAATATGAGTCAAGAACCAACTTCCTTTAAGCATGGGAAAATGTCAGGCAGCTAAATTAAAAAAAATCCAAGTTAATAAACACCACACTATAGACCTCTCTGCCCTCTTCCCTCTCTCATTCTCTGAGTTTGTGTGAATGCCTGATAAAAACCCATTCTGGCTGTGAGAAGGGGAAAGATGCCAGCACCAGCGTGGCTTTCAACTCGGGCAAGAGGCTGAAATAGCCCCTTTAATCAGATCAGATCAGAGCTGATCCCAGCCCGGCCCTTGGCCTCCCTGCAGGACAAGGTCCTGGTACATGCAACCTCTCAGTCACATAAAGTCTGACACTTGCAATAAACAACACAACTTTATACTTTTTATTTGGAGCTAGAGAACTATTTAAGCTGCTATTAGCTCATACACTATTAAATGGTTTGCTCTACAAGATATATTCAGGCCCTCCCAAAAAACTGTGAGGATAGGGCAATATAAATTCCTGCATGGGTTCAGCTGCTGGAAGTGAAAATGTTTTAATACCAGTCACATAAATGTCATGCTGTTAGCACCTCACAGTTAGGATCACTTAGCTGAAATTCAAGCAGACTTTACAAAATAGTCATTTTTACTAGTGTAGCTGGATGAGTGAGTGATACCAAGAGATATGGTACTTTTCTCATTCACTGTTTCAAAACCCCGGGAATGTTTATCCATGTAAGAAAAAACAAATACTGGAACCCACACCAAACTGCATATGGATTTTGACTGAAAACCTGTGTTTAGTAGCTGCCAAAGATGGAGGTGGCTTGAATGCTGTTAAAGGGGAATTGCAACACAAGCCCTTGGCTGTTTACAGTCAAAAGTGACCTGAAGGCTGGTGTTTCCCCCAGCCTGGCTTTATTTTGAGAATTCAGGAGGATTTCTTAACTCTACCCATGGCATTTATTTTGACTCCTGTATTGGTTGCCACTGCAGCCCTGACATGGTTTGGCAAATATGTTCTAAAAAAGACAAAGAGCAGTCCATTGCAGAATTAGTGCAGCACTGCCCTTGAGATTTTTATAAATTCCTACCCTGGACCATAAATAATGGATCAGAATACTAAGCTATTTGTTCTTTCTCCTATCATCCCTTTCTAAGAGACATTATCCCCAGAAAGACATCAAGGGCAAATTAGGTTTATGAGGAATAAGCACATTACTGATGGAAGAATGGAGGATTTAATACTTATAATTTCTTTAATGATTGGGTTTAGAACATTTAAATGATGGATGAAAGGCAAGTCGAATATATAAAGGCCAGATGCTCTCCTGTTTCTGGAATCATCTGTACCAGCTCCAGCAGAAATGCAGATCTCTAGTCCTCCAGAGGCAGGGCACAGAGCAACCTGGAGATGCTCCAAGGTCCTCGGAGGTCACACCCCCTGCACATCAGGCAGGCCATCCAGGATCTGCAGTGTTCTTCTTTCATGGCCTGATGGAGCATATTTCATCCTCAGTGAAATTTGCGGAAAAATTTTTGGTTCCCAGCTCCTTGAAAGAGGAGTGCCCTTTTTCACTTGTCTTTTTTCCTTAGCTCTCCTTTGCCTTTGATCTCAGTTCTGGGGAACACCAACAACAATGGGAACTTTCAGAGAGAAGATGAGGGAAAAAAATGGACAAAATTTGCCTCCTATAGTCAAGTCACATTCAGGAATGAACTTCAGAAGAGGGATTTTATTTACTAAAAATAACAGATGCCCACCAGTACTTCTGGGCTGGAATTTTCCCACAAGAGAAATGCAGAAGCTGCTGCACACCCGGTGCTTACCCAGTGTCTGCTTTGCAGCTATGACTGAGATGTTGTGTTTATGACAAAGTAGTCTCTTATCTGTAGCTTTTGGTGTTGGAACAAAGTGCTTGGGAAGCACAGGGAGATGAAGGAATTGGAGTCCCTTGTCCAGAAAAAAACTCCTCACTTTTTATACTATTTGCGCAGTATCAGACAGAAATGATGAACAGCAAGCTGAAATACAAGGCTATTAGGGAATGCCAAATTTCAGATAGGTGACCAGTAAAAACATTTTACTCATCTAGATCTATGTCAGCCCAAGTCTGTGGGAACAAAGTGCTATTAGGATTGTATTCCCACTTAGTGGTTATCAAGAGAAAAATGATTCTCAAAGGCTAGAGCTAATGGTCGGAAACCTACTGTGACAGTCAGTAACAACTTCTTGGGAAGCTCAGCAGAGAAATCAAGCACTGAATTGCTCCCAGACCTTGACAGCTTCACCAGCTGAGAACTCAGGCATATGTGATGGACTGAACGTTACTGGTATCTTAAACATTGTCAAAATCATAGAAAGACTTTTGTCAAACTGCAACTGCCTGCTGCAACCACGGAAGTACTGCCCCCTCTCCTCCTGCTCCCAATGCCTCCTGACTGGAATTTGGACTGTGACTGGGGCCTTGAGATAGGACTCTAGTCTAATCATCTCAGGCCTGAGCAGAGGTAAACAAGGCTCAGGGAAGAATATCTCTGTACTAAGAATCAGCCCTAGTTAAGCTCAGTGGGAGCAGGGGAGAAGGATTTTGGGTGTGTGATGGCAAAATCTCTCCACACCAAATCAAAGGAGTAATACCCCCCCCCCTCCCAGGAAGACCATGTACACATGGGACATTCACGTGAGAGGCAGCTGAGAAGGATCATAAACCATCAAAGACCCACCAGAGGACTGCACGTGATCCAAGTGAGGCAACTAATACAGAGTCTGTTACAAGAGACTGCAAAGCTTCCCCCCCAAGAAGAGGTGCTGGGTATCTCCTGAACCTATATTAATCCATTGGACTCTAAGTTTTTTGGGAGACCCTCACCACCAAGAAGACCAGAAGAATCGGACTGACAAGACACTGCCAGATTCTACAGAATGGTGATATATTTTCTATTTTAATCTCTCTCTGTCACTCTCTTCCTTCTCCCCAGCACCCTCCTTTTTCCTATTTCTTTCTCTCTCTCTTTGTCTGCCTCACATTTACCATTAAATAAAACCCATATGACTGACTTCAGCATCAGGTCTCATTTGCACCTTCATTTGGGAAGAAATTTCTAATAATTTTAAATAATTTTCATGCTGAAAGGGGAGCTACCACAGCCACCATGGATATTTGGATGACTTCAACTTTAGGGTTGTATGTACTTGGTTGCAGCTATCAACATTCTCGTGCCTTTTAGGAAAACTTCCATGTATTTTATTTCATTCACCATCCCTAGTCAAACTGCTATGGCTTTTAAGTTAATTCTTGCTAGACAGGAAAGGTTTTCCCACTACCAAGTGTGACGCATGCTTAGAATAAAAGGCTTGAAATGAGAACTGGCTTTACAAGAGCTTTAGCCCATTGCTCCCTCTGCCGGGACTGAACTGGGATGACACATGGGGAAAGCCTATCTCACAGCCTCATCAAACAACAGGGATGTGAAGAACTCATTATCCTTTCTCAGGGAAGGGCAGTAGAGAAATAGATAGTTTATAACCATAAGATGAATTGCCAGGGTGCTCATTCCGATTGAATTCCTCCAGAAATTAATTTAATCCTGTTTCTCTCAACAGATCATGAAATGGCATAGCATAATGGGGATCATTAAACAGAAATGGTTTAGCATCATCACCTGGTATTCTGTGAGGCTATTACTCTTGGAAGAAAAAAATCTCATAAAAATATCTCATAACAGCCTGAAAATGTGCTTTCACTTATACTGTCCAGTGAACATTTTATACTATTGGGAAATTCCCGTCACACTGGAAACTTCTCTTTTGCGAATGGAATATCTTTTAATACTGAAGAATCAAAAAAGACAGCCTTTATATGAAAGTGGGATTTGGTCAGCTTTATTTTTTTGTGTGTAGACTGATGCTCTATAAAAGTTATGCAATGTTAGTTTTATGAAGGTGAGCATTACCTACAAACTGCACTCTCTACCACAGACAGAACACACCAGACTTGCTGACTTTTGCTGATGAAAGCAAGAGGAAGTGTGTTTTGTTAAAATGAAGCATTTTTATTGAACTCATAAATCAAACTGCTATCTGAAAAGTGCTTTTTTAAAAAAGCCTAATATGTTTGCAAGATCCACTACAATACTAAAAAGCTCCAAACCAAACCTCTTAGAATTTACTACTAGTAATATGGATACTTTCTCTTTTTGGTTTAGGTTGCAGAAACTATTTATTCTCCTGAAGACTCATGGCACTGTTAGCATCAGTGCCGACTTACAAAGATGTGCACACTATGCCCTGACTTTTTCTGGGTAAAATGGGATTTCAAACTCATTGCTCTGGTCTACTTTAAGCTCAGTTATGTTTTTCTTGAAGTTCAAAATTTCTCATTACATTTTCAAAGCATTATCTATGGTAGAAGTGTTCTTTAATCCATATTCTAAGTTGGTTTCACCACATTTGAGGGGTGGCTCCTATACCTTACGTATTTTTACTTAGAAGAGAGAAAAAGATCAAAACTCCTTGTAGCCATGACCCACTTTCTAGAGGACTAAGATATTTAGTTGTGAAAATTGCTCCAAGATTTTTCAAAATAAGGTGGGAAAGAATTGCAAAATATTAATTTTTGGTCAAAAGTACACAGACACACTTCTCAAGCAGAGGAAGCAAAATAAATCACAAGAACACAATCACATTTAGGAGTTAGTGAGGTCTGCAATAAGCAGGTAACTTACTACCTGCTTCAATTCTTCTTCCTAAAGAAAAAGAGGATCAGCACACAAGATTAGCCAGGATGTAAGGAAAGAACAGAAAACAAAGCCAAATTTGGAGTATAGAGTTAAAGGTACAGCTGAAGTAGTTGAAGGTACGTGACCTGGTTAAGGTCCCCCCTCTGCACACTTTGAAACACCAGAACAGTGCAAAGCATGCAGAAAGCTGCTGCCATTTCTTACCCAAATTCTCTTTGTCCAGGCAGTGCACTGACATCAGGCAGCCCTCACTGCTGGTTGCAGCACTGTAGCATTTCACAGGTAAAGCAAAAGTTTTCCTGCCTAATCCAGCTCCCAAAAATATGCTAACTACTTGGTGGGCTCTGCTGCTCAGGCGCCACCAATTCCTGCATTGTGGCTGCGGAAGCCTGAGGAGATGCAAGTGACATACGGAGTCAAAGTTATCCTTTAATGGAAAATGCGTGCTGTTCAATGGATTTAAGTCAAATTCCTTCTGCTCTTATCAGAGACCAAAGTTATTATTATTATTTGACCCACGTTGCACTGAATTTCCATGCACTCATTTCATCTGGCATGGCAGCAACAAAGCAGACTCCTACACTACTCAGAGCATTTCTTCCAGTGTGAATTTCTGGCATCATCTGTCCTGAAGTGCATCAGGTAAAATAGGACTGGATGCTGCAAATAAAGACACATTTTCCATCTCATCCTAGTCTTTAAAAATGCACATGCTTTTTGATATCTCCGTTTTTAACTGAGACACTTTGTTGAGGTGTGTTTCATCTGCTTAACGAGGCCGTGTTTCTGTACCCATGAAAATGACCAAGTGTTGCAGGGGAAGCAACTCTGAAGTGAGAGAATTAGATGTGGTTGTCAAATGGCAACGTCTGACAGAACCAGCAACTGAACGGGCAAAGTTAAAGGAACTAGCAAAGTGATTCTATACAGTCAGCTGGAGTAACTGTGTACAGTGCTGAGACTTTTTTCTCATAGCTAATAGTTAACTTACTTTATACGTTGGTTTGTTTCTTTTCTTATTCTTACTCTACTTAGCAGTGACAATGATGATGCAGTGTTGCTATAGAAACAACATTGTCTGAGTGTAACTTGAAACCCCTCAACTGAAACACCAAGGCAAAAAATAAAAAGGGAGAGAAACAAAGGCAAATTCTGTGGGTAGAAAGGGTCAAGTACTGCAGAGTTCTGCAGTTACATCTCCCTCTTCTCTCTTGCTTCACTCTGTCTGTTCTCCTTGGCAGTATCAGGAGGAGCTCCTTACCTTCAGTAGTTTCATGAGGCCTTCTAACTGGACCATAAGCTCCCTCCGGCTTTCCTGGAGAGCAGACATCCTCTGCTCCAGCTCATCCTTCCGCTGTCTGAGAAACAAGCAGATCTGATCAGAGCATACCCCTCACAGTATCAGCAGCTTTCAACTGCATCATTTTCCCAGCCCTACTATGAGGTGCATGCCTATAGACTACAGGAAAGCAAGCACACTGTATGAATTCAGCATAGTGCTTAGAAATGGGGCTACATGAAGGCTAGCAAGTTCTCTCAGACTGAGAATCCTCATGGGACTGAATACAGTGATTAGAGAGAAGACAGACACTGACACAGACACTTCTTCAAAGAACAAATGAGGTTCAAACAAATGTGTGTTATATTCCCCTGTGGAAATGCAGGCAATTTTTGTCTTTGGAACTCTCTAGTCAATAACCTCACTAGCTGTCAGGAGAAATTAAAGCTATGCCCTGAAGGACAGGAAATTACAACAGGGGCACTGAACACAGCAAGATATGAGAGAAGCTGAGAGAGTTCAGAAATTCAGACAGAAAACCACAATGATTTGCTTTTGTTTCTAGTTTTTTTTTTCTGAAAGAAAGAGTAGGACTATCACATAGTGGAAATATAACTGTTTGAAATTAGCTCTTTGGAGTCCAGTGCTAGTCCCATGACTATGTGAATACTGAGCTTTTCTAAGTGTGACAGGCACTCTGTGAAGAGCTTTGACTCTGCACAGCTCCACTGCACAGGATGGGGGGATCAGGAGGTCCCCACCTAAAACCAAAATAAAATTGTTGCCTCCAGGAAGCTATGATGTAATTAACAACATTGCTGCTAAAAAATACATGTATTAGGTATATTTTATACACTACTGTGTCGCAAATAACATAAACACCAGTATTTTGTTAGCCTTGTGCTACCTACAAAATATGCCAATTTAATCCTAAATGGAAAATCAACATAACCAACAAGACTTAAGTACATTTCCTGTATTTAGGAAAATACAAGCCCCTGATTTTGAGTCTTTTCTGTAAGTGAGCAGCTATTGACACAAGTAAGCAACACCAATTTCTACAGGACTGCTCATGTGTGCTATCTCTCACCCATAAAACAGGATCACATAGTAACAGTGCCAGGTTGCGTTTACTCTTCTGAAGGATTCATCTGTTTTCTGTTACAAAGTGCCTGTGCTGGCATTTCTTTTCTGGGCATGTAATGGTTGGAAATGCTATGAACTGTAGAAAGGCAGTGGAGCTTAAGAGACTGCTAATAAAAATAAGGTCCATGTATTTCAAAGTGGCAGGTCCTAGCACAGATCTCTGCTAGGTTTTAGGTTCATTCCACAGGGAGAAGGGATCTAAGCAGCGTGCACTGTATGGACTGCTCCTTTGAAGTTTTTCTCCTGCTGTACTCCAGAGCAAGTTCTTGGAACTAATGGGTTTTCCAACCTGTCTCCATGACAGTACCGGTGATGGGAAGGAATGCTGTCTTCAGAATCTCGTTTCAATGACTTTGCAACACCACAACTAGTGAAACATTCTGGCACAGGTACCCACAACATAATTTACAGATTCCAGCATTTCTTAATACAATATGAACTAAACTGATGTACAGCCCTGAGTGCTTTGAGCCTGAAAGATCTGTAGGGCAACAGACATAAATCAGGGCTGCTGCTGAGTCCTGCTGTTTTACATGTAGGAACAGCCTTGTGCCATCTCAAGTGTCTAAGAATTTGAGGTGGTGTCAAAATTCCCCAGTAAATCAAAAGCCAGACTTTTGCCTTTCAAATGGTGAATATTTCAGAAGGCATGCAAAGCAGTTCAGACCAACAGATTAAAAGTTGTTTTCTTACTCTGATACTTGTATTAAATCAGCGAATATATAATTGAGGAACTCAGCATCACTGCCCTAGGGACATTCCGTGTCAGGAAATTAAAATAAGGATATTATGCTTTAATATGTGTATCAAAATTGAAGAGAGGGAAAAATTAAGTAGTCAACCTGCTAACAGCAATTTTTTTTTTTAAGTATAATGAATTTTATTTGTCAACTACACAGAAAGCTAATCTCCTAAACCTGCTGAAAACAATTTAGGTTTGATGCACAAGAACTACATTATAGGTATGTTTTGTAGAGTGTACACATTTTCATCACAATCAGTTCTATATCTCTCACAGAATATCACCTGCCTGTAGACCCTTAGAAGTAATCACATACTAAAATCACTCATAGAAATGAAGAAGTTAATTCGTTTTCAGATTGGAAAGTGAATGTGATTATTTGTGACTCAGAAAAATATTTTATTGTAGAAAACTCCTTAAGAAAACTATGAAGTATTTCTAAAGAAAAAATTTAGCACAATTTCTTACAGTAATTCCCTTTGGGTATGAACCAGAGCACCAAAGTATTAGTTGTGTGAGGAGTGGCTAATTGGCCAGCAATGTTTTTTAGTCGTCTCATGAGAGAACTGCTCTATGGGGACAGAGCAACCTAGCATTGTTTCACTGGAAAGGAAGTGCTTACTCTCTATTCTCTATTCACATGAAGCATTTTCAATAGTTCCTATTGGATTCTCTATCAGGCTTTCACAACATGAACTTCAGGACTTTCAGAGAGCCTATGGATCTGGGCCAGTGACAACTGTACTTCTTCAATGTGATATGCATGGTAATTGGTAAATCTATACAGGGTATTGTAATTAACATGCAGACACATCGATATCAATGTTTTTAGCTTGGTGGGAACAATTCTCTAAATCTTCAGCTGCTCCAGATGACATACTTGTCACCTCCCACATGATAAGGAGGATCACTCTGCAGCCGGGTTTTGAACCACGAAGAGAACTGACCTCTCCTTGGAGTTCAACACATGGGAGGGAATTCCAAAACTAACATCTAATTCTGGCTGTATTTTCATGTAGCTCTGTATTTTCTTTAGCATAAATGAGAAGTCTTTGTAAAGGCATTTGTTCTGACAGAACATTTCCCCCATATAATTAATGGCATTTGGACAGGGCTGTGGAGACGTATTCCAAATGACCTAAGGGCCTAACTGTACAAACACTAATGCACATGCTTAATTTAATGTAGATGAGTAATATGTGAGATTCCTCATGCATGCAGTTTAAAGCATAAGCTTAATTACTTCTAGGACAACAGGCTGCACCAAAAATGGCGAAAAACTACACATAGGTTTAGTTACTTTAAAAAGCCCCTCAAACTGCAAGCAGGGCTTCTCTCTTATTGAGAATGACTGGCTGGCCCCTGTCATAGCTGGAGGTTTCACTGCTGTGGACTTACCTCAGCAGCCGGAGCTCTGCAAGGAGAGTGGGATTTTGCTGTGCCTTCTCTGGCGTGGGCTGAGATGCTTGCTCATGTTCCAGTCGCAGCCTCTGGATCTCCTGTAGGATTTCTCTTGGGGGGGAGAATAAGCAAGAAGACTGCAAGTCAGTAATTTTCCACAAAACCAGATCACAAGAGGAGAAAAAGAATGCCTGTATGTAAATTTTAATCTATGTAGATGTAGATAAAATGACTGAGTTGCAACCAACCAAAGAAGCCTTCAGCAATGGGAGCGAGCTCTGGATGTTTTTTCAATAAACTCTGTGGATTTTGCCATAAAGTGAAATATTTCTTCAAGACCCCCAAAAATCAGAGACAGACATGAAACAGCTCTAAGCTTAAATGAAATGCTCCCTTCTAATTCTTCACTATTAACATTTTAAGCGGCTCGGGAACTTAACAAAAATTAAAATAACCTTTCTAGCCCTTCTTGAGTATCAGAGAAAATATTTAGCACTTAAAAATAGTTTTAGTGTAAGTAGATATGTGAGAGCAGTCAACAATTCACAGAGAAGCAATTTAATAGGTCTTGTTACAACTGGCTTATCAGCCCTGGAGTGCTGTCAAAGGGCTAATACAAAGCTTCACAGCAGAAGGTAGAAACCTTTGTGAATTTTGTCTCTTCTTCACAATGTGCTGGACAGCAGACGGTCAAGAGGCAGCCTTGAACTACAAAAGACAAATTGAGACTGGAGCTGGTGGTGCTCATTACACGGTGACAGAAGGCAGTGAAGAGTTTGGAATAGGAAACCATCTGGTCTGGGCTGGCCTCTATTTTACAGTCCAGCACTAAAAGCAGAGCTCTGCTGCCATACATTTCACGGCATCAGGCAGTCTGATACCCAGGGCCAGATTCTCTGCTGTTAACAAATAGGCATCACTCCTTTTTGGGTCTGGCTGGCCTGTTTCTCCTGGACGCTGTCTCACAGTCTCCGTCGCATCTGTACCTCCTGTCTCATTTGATCATCAGCCTAACTTGCTGCTAACCTTTCTGCAAACCTTTCCCAGGCAGACTGTTCTGGAGAGCTTTAATCATCTTTTGCCCAAATAAAAGCAGGGGAGCATAACATTACAAGCGTGACTGATCCTTTTATCATTTCATGTTATAGTGCTACAGAGGTTCTGACTGAAAGTTAATCCTGTTTTGAAACAGGACAGGCTTTTTTAAAAAACTCTTTACAAACAGCAGCTGCAAACAGTGAAGTATTGATGATTATATCACATAATTGAACAGTACTCTTATGAAAGCACAGGACTATGGATTTCAAAGCCTTTATCGTATTGTGTGGACCTTTTCATGCTCCTTTGGTAGGGGGAGATGCATGTGCATATATAAGCACACTGTATAGGTGTAGGTGGCAGGAAATGCTAAGACACAAATAAATACATGTAATATATGGGACTGAACAAACCCAGGTACTTTGTGGATTCTTACCGGTTTTTATTTTCAAGCTCTGCAATCAGCTGCCTTTGTTGCTTGTTTGCATCAATGGTGAAGGAGATATCCGATGCCCCTCTCTGCTGACTCGGCTGCTGTTGTAAAACAGAGAAGGCTGCATTGAAAGAGGAATAGCCAGCATGCACCCATGAGTTCAACACAGATCTGTTCTGTGAAATCTGCTTACAGGAAATGCAGTACCAGGCCTGCCTACGCTAAAAAAAGAGCATCCATGTTGTGCTCATACTGGTATGGCTCCATTGCTAGTAAAAGCAGAGTAAATGCTAGAGTAAATAAGACTCAGTGTTTACTATCCTGTCATTCATTGCTTTTCCAAGGAGCTTCCTCTGAACCAGTCGTAAAAGGCACTGGCCTTGCTGTGGGCAGTTGCAGCAATACCACTCTTGATTCCGATGCTACAGACAAGAGGAATACATCGAAGTAAAACCCAGCATCTGCCTCCAAAAAGAAGGGGATGTATTTCCAGTGCAGTGACGTTACACTCTGTCTAAACTATGGTTTTGCTTTCAATTTGAAAGCTGTACTCAGTTTTCAGTCTGTCTGTGTGGCCCATCCTATACACTCTGATGATACTTCAGAAAACCTCTTTCTCCAGTCCTTCAGGTACAGCAAAACCTTTTTTACCTCCAGTAAAACAATTTCTTACCAAACTAGGCAGTGCTTACTAAAGATTCATTGGACTATGCTCTCTTTTTGCATGCTCATCAGTAATAACCAGTTACTGTTTTCCTTATTCACTCCTGTATTTCAGTATTGTATTGATGACAACACAGAGCAAGACATTTAAAAATTTCTCAGCTATCAAAGATATCCATTTATTTCTAACTGCAATCTGAAAGAATCAGACATTTAGAAACACTCTGTTGAGTTACTGCTGTGATATGAGTGTTCCTCACCATAAAAACCCTTGTGAAGTGTAAACCCTGGAGCTCTATTTTATGTGATGCCAGGTATTTCCTCTCCAGGAGGTGGGCCCTCAAAAAGGATGAAGATACGTCTCAACAGCCTACCAAATCTAACAAAGGTTAGGACTGTCTGTGGGGAAAGGACAGTATGTTTTGCCTGTAACCACATACTATGTTTTCTGCCATGGATACATTTTCTCATTAACAGTTCAACCACAGGGAAGCAGAACAGTGCACAAAGGCAAAATGATACATGCTGGTGGATGTCATGACTGATAAAGGAGGAATCAGGATCTCTACCCTGAACGCCCACTGTTTTGTTCCTTAAAAACCAGAAACACCATCAGCAAAACTTTAAAAATTTCCACTGTGCTGCTACTGTGGTGCCACTCTCATGGTTGGAAAGATTTCTGTATACAGAAACCTTCTCTTTTCCTCCTGTCTCTTTTGTTCAAAGAGCACATATGAATGGCAATGAGAAATTCAGTATTATCCTTCGAATCAGCTCTATTTATACTATTTCCTAAGTTTTCACCCCTTATCAAGGACATCTTATACACAGCTGATTTAAACCAGTTTTTACCCAGAGACGTTATTAACGGAAAATCTTGTTCCCATAAAGAATTACTGTCCTTCAGAAACAGGACCATAACCTACAGTTGCCTTAAACCTGAAACACTGTGTCACACCTCTGGAAAGGACCGATTAGGGCTTGGCTGGCACAGCAGGAGCACTCTTCTCTTCCCAGGTAGCTACTGGTAGTGTGACATCTTCTGTGACAGGTGGGGCAGCAGATTTGTCTTCACTTGGCATGAGCATGACTCAGTGTCTTGGCATGAAGGGTGGTGCCCAATTTCACCCTTTTAATTGACCCCAAAGTGTAAATCTCAGTGTGACAATGTTTCTGGGCACTCTGGACCAGCTGCTTTTCACTTAACCATCATTTATGGTCCCTTGTTCTACCAAATGTGCTGAGATGGAAAAAAAGTAATGAGGCTGACTTTATGTGTATCATTTAAGATTTTATATACTTTGATTAGGTTCCTGCTTCATTCTCTCTTGCTCATGAATGCAGTTAGTGAGGCTTTAGCCTGTCATCACCTTCTATCTTGGGATACACAGAGCAGAATAATCATTGTTCTGAAATGAAAATGGGAGCCAGGGCTAATGCAGGGGTCATTACAGTCATCCCACTGAAGAACATTCTTTAAAATCCTTAGTACTTAGGGGCCTAGTGGCTGTCATATTTGAACTAGAGAGTAAAATGGATTTGCCACCCATTTTACCACTGCAGTAAATCATTAACCTTTAACCAAAGCTAGTCCAGATAGTATTTTCTAGTCTTTACTGAGTTCAAGATGTCAGATTCCCTTTGATGTAATTATTTAAATAACATTGCATTAATATATAGATTATATGCATTAGTATGTGAATTCTTTGGTTTAAATGGACTGCATAAAAGTGTTATTAGTAAAGCATAACAGCCTCTGATGAAAAGGATAGGGAAAAATAATCCATTAATCATTAGACTGTCAGATGTAATTTTCCTGATCTTGCCAAGCCCCTGGAACATGACAGAAGGAAAATACCTTCCTTTAATTAAAACACTTACTGATGAAGAAGTTTCTGCTGCCAGCCTTGCTGCATACCTGGCGATCAGCTTATGTTCTTCATCCAGGCGACTTGCACTGTCGAGCACGCTGCTCAGGGGTGGGGGGAAGGAGGAAAGACATGTTTATACAGACTAAAAATGACCATTGCTCTATCACACCATCACCTCACACCCCCTCGTTACAGACTTTAGAAGCAAAATATCACCAGATTAAGAACAGCAGGTGTTAAGTGAGCAAAGGGGAGAAGGGAGAGGGCAATTTGCCTGGGAGGATCAGCTCCAGGGGCCAGGCAGCACACTTTCCCTTAGGGGGAAACAGAGGTGGTCTGCAACCCCTGGCCAAGGCTGTGAAAGATGCAACTTGCAGGCTACTCTGCCCAAAGAGGGCTAGGACCACCAGTCAGCATTTATTTTGTATCTCACGTTTGTCGTATCACCTAGAAAAGTAATTACTTTTTGGACAGTGGTTTAGCTGGAACCTCAGTGTTCGCTAAGAAAAACTTCAGAAGCCTTCTCAGATTTGCAAAAGGAAACAAAATTTAGGACAGTTTTGCAGGGCACTTACCAAGGCCTCGTGGACTGCTGTTTGGAACCACTGATCCAGGAAATTATAATCAGACTTTCTGTTTTATTATGGGTTTCTTGATATTTGGGAGTAAGATTTCAGAGAACCGTATGATTGATCAAAAAGTGTAAAAACTAAACAGCAAAGATCCTAAATTCCTTTAAAATATTGCAACTTACTACTTATGTATCACCACTAATCCCAGACTTGGACTCACTTTAACTTAGAGCCAACTCCTGCTGTCAGGATGCAGGAGTATACTAGCACCAACTGTGATGGATTTTGGTCCTATGTGCAGAATCTTCAAGGGTGTTTCGAGATCTCCACTGACCTCCAATCAAATCTCCAGTTCAGAAAGTGTAAGAAACCAAAAAGCAAATATGCTGAAATCCTTTAAAATATTGCACCTTAATTTTTTTTATCCTCCTAAGAATATAAAATGCAAATATTTCTCTCAGGCAAATGCCTTTTCAGCTTCCCTTGTTTTAAACTGAGGCTATTATTTAGTCAGAAGAGCAGGGAAAAGGTAATATTTACTATTTCTAAACATTTCTAAGTTTGCAGAGAACCATCAAAACTAATGAACTGACAAAATCAGAAATCTGAAGAGGACTTAGCTGACCCTGGATAATCCTGAGCTTTAAAACCCTATACTGCAGTACTTCTAGTATAGACAAGAGAAAAAAAATGAAGACCCTAAGAAGAGAAGAGAAGAATGCTTTCCTGTGCAGAACACAAGACAGCCTACAGACTGCCCCAGACAGGGGTAAGACTGATGTCTTCTTATCCCGTGGCAACTGTATGATGTTATTTTTGGCTGAAGGGAGACAGGCACACACCTCCCTGCCCATAGGCTCCTCAGGGTATGCAAATGGTTGCTGGAGAATAAGCTTCACATTTCAAAAAAGTGAGCAAAACAAGGATTCCTCTGGGCATGGGCTTTTATTCTGACTTTTGCCAGAAATTGCATCTTGAACGTGAACGGCCTTCCAGAGGAAACTTGTGCAAAAAGATCTGCTTTTGAAGAATTCACATCTCTAAAAGGAAAAGGAAGTATTTCTCCAAAATTTCTCAGCGAGTTCATGCCTCTGTGTACCTCAGGGAACTACAAAGGGCATCTTTTGGTTGACTTGATTAAATCCTCTGGGATTTAAATGTTATGTTTGAAAAATCAGTAGTGGTTGATACTCGCTGATCATTGAAATAAAGCTGGGTGTCATGGAGATTTGTTATGGCTTACTGATGTAAGAGAAAGGAGACAAACACTGTCTTTTTCTCATGCTGACAATAACCTGTGAGACCACAAACATGAAGCTTAGAAAAAGAGTAAAGCTCTGAAAAGTGAGGTTCCATGTAAGCAAAGCTTGTGCTGTAGACTGCATGTAAGGCTTCTGGAGGTAGATGGACTTCTTGGTTTTGGTTATTTTATTACATATTTAGCTTAATTTTATGCTGACTCAGATTCTTGTGGGATAACCGACTTACTTTCTGAAGAGACCCAAGCTCAAGGTATTGTTCTAAATTTATACAGTTCTGCTTCTTACATACTCATGCTTACTGTACTGATACGTCATCCAGAGAAAGAAAGGGGCAAGCAACTCTTGCAGACACATAAAATTATGCAAACCAGGTAATAAGGGTTACTTTCATGACAGTTTAATTTTTAATTTTACCATAATGACTAAAACATTGTGTCCTAACAGATGGTTGTGGAAACATCAAGTGTTCAGCATCAATTCTCCTTGTTACAGCAATGTGCAGCCACGGAATACGGTTCCACTTGTTGGCATAACACAATCTGCACCACCGTTCTGAGATGTGAGCTAACCCCGGAGACAATGTTTTTACTGAATGAGCCAAGCCACTGCAGCTTTTAGATTCTTACTTGTATTTAATGTATTTGATATGTATTTATGCGTAGGTGGATGACATAAAAGAGATGTAGCAGAGCAACAAATTTGGTCTATGAATGCCACAAATCACTAGCCCCAAAGCTCTGTCAATTAAATTTCAATGTCTGAGATAAATTTAGTTCTGGAATAAACCTGTTCTATTTGACCATTAAGCACAGAGGTATGCACAGCAGCATTAGTCTCAACTGTCAGGACTTTTATGTCTCAGAGTTCTGATCTGCCATAACTCACTACTGTTTTACTTCAGCAACTTCATGGACAATCATGCAGTGATACAGTATGACAATCATACACACAAGCTTTAAATATTATGAATATTTGTGCAGAATGTGGGACACTCAAGAGAATGATTCAGGCAGCCTTTTGAAAGAAACTGAACACTTTGCATACAAATATCCTACTGCTGCTCCTTCTTTTCTAATAATGTTAAACAACACTTTGAACACTGCTTTTCCATTAGTGAGGATTTCTTTAAAGACTTTATAATTACTAGCAATAGTTGGTCTGGCAGCTATCACCATTCAGATGTAGAATAAATATCTAATATTATCGCCTGTACAAAAGGACTTCTATGGTCTAAGGGACATCCATAAAAAAGGGATCTCAAAAACTGTAGGCAAAGGAGGACAAACAGGATAGCCTGTGAGCAAAGGAGTAACACCAGAGGATCTTCGCTTTGTCTCAGGCTTTAGATGTGTCAAACCAGCTTGTTCTGCAGGAGGCACCTTGCAATAGCTGATATGGATGTACCCTGCTGGTCTTAAAACTATGTCACCACTGGTTACAAAAGTCCCTTGTGAAATTTTTGCAACAGAGATATCAATGTGGTCTTCATGATGTGCTCATATTCTACAAACCTTCTCTTAATAAAGAAATAGAAAATACAGACCAATTAACAGGTAGACAAATTTACAGCCTAACAACGACACACCAAATGTATTTTGAAGAGTGTTTAACCATGACACTTTCAAACTTGGCCTGGCTTTCAGGTGCTTTAAAGCACAACACATCATCTGAGCCCTCTGCTATTGTTCGTTTGCTGTTCACTTTAGAATCACCAAGCCTTTACCACCAAAATGTTAATAATTCTCAGCAATGTGGGTATAATCATAAAAACTAACTCTGTTCAAGGGAGCTAAATGTCTATACATTTCCTCTGTAGCAGTTGGTCACTGAATGTTTTTTCTCTTTCAAAGGAAGATCAGACCAACCTTCCTGGCTACAGTTACTTGTTGTGCACAGACTCTTAATAAACATTTTAAAAAATTCTATAGAGTAGCATGGCACTTTATAGTACAGAAATAGGACTCACTAGAGCACTACACAGTACAACATAAAAATGCCAGAAAACAGCTTTCTATGGAATTGAAATAACATCCTACTTTTAGTATATTTTATCTTATTTTCTTCTGTATCTGAAAAGAAAAAGACTGAAATGGGGGATTAATATTCAAAATTAGGCAAAGTCTCTAACTTACAAAAGTGAAAACTATTTGCAGTTAAAAGGTCTTTTTTAGAATCAGACACCAAAGATGAACTAAAGTAAATATCAAATATTGGTTTTACATACTAAACCAGGCTTTACATGAAATGATACAAAACATCTGGCTGAAAAATACTTCTTCTACCCATACAGTTACTATAAATAATGAATCAATTCTTTCTCTTGTTTCTTAATTTGCTCTGGAGTACTGGCTTCTAAAAAACCCACAAGTAGCTTATTAGCCTGTGGTGGACAGAAAAGAAAACTTGTACTTTTAATTGCAGTATCAAATTAACTGCAAATGAAAAACAAAGATAAGCAGATAAAATTAATTAAATTCATTTAAAAGCCCCACAAAACCAAAATAGCTGTACTTAAAAAAGAAAAAATGTTATACTGGACTATATTGGACTGATCATTAGCTTCTATAAACTAGCCTGATTCAGTACCTAAAAAATCCAAACTTAGTTTTGTTTTGAAATATTACTGTATAGTTCTTAAGGTAATTTTATGTATTATGAAAGTATTTCTGTAGGTTTTTCTTGCAGATAAAGGCCAAGCTACAATCATTCCTCTTTTCATCTCTGGCTGCCAGAAGCACTTGAAAATACATTATGGCACATTTGGGTATGTACAGGTGGTATTTTGCAGGCAGATTCAATGGCAGAGCAGGCCACCTGCAGCCTCTCCTACATCAGAAGCTACCTGATTATAGCTAACTACATGCTTTGCTCAGGTTACCAAATATTTTTAGGATGCAGGGTGAAATAGGTTGAATTCAGCACCACCCTAACACAGTTGTGTGGGTTTTGAGCAAACTCCATCCAGCCACTTTGGGGCAGGAGGAGTTCAGCCTTGCCTGAAGGTGCCAACCTGGAGTACATGAGATGCAGCAGCTGAGTCTCACCTACCTCTCCTGGAAAGTCACTTCACTTCACACAGGAGCCTCAGGATGGCAAGACTTTATTTGTTCTTCTTGTCTTTACCAAAATATAACCATTCCATTTCTCTACCAGCAGTCTCAATCCAGCAAAGCGTAAATGGCAATGCAGCATGGCCCGACGCATGACTGAGACTGCTGTCCCTCTCGGGTATGTTCCTGTCAAAAGCTAATTACACAAATAACTGAGATTGTTTCTCATCAAGATGCTGTGACTGCAGTGATTTAATGTCAGTAATCAGATGTTATGTACTATGCTTTTCATCAGTTGTTTAAATGATTAAAACCATTATCAGTCACTCTCCACTCATTCCTCAAAACCAACATATCTTGGATGTTATGGCACATGATTTGTATGTATATATTTCACAGAATCAACTAGGCTGGAAAAGACCTTTCCCAACCTGTGACCTAACACCACCTTGTCAACTAGACCATGGCAACTAAGTGCCTTATCCAATCTCTTCTTAAATTCCTCTAGGGATGGTGATTCCACCACCACCCTGGGCAGTCCATTCTAATGCCCAATCACTCTCCCTGTGTAGAACTTCTTCCTAATGTTTAACCTAAACCTCCCCTGGCACAGCTTAAGCCTGTGCCTTCTTGTCCTAGTGCTGGTCACCTGGGAGAAGGGACCGACCCCCACCTGGCTACAACCTCCCTTCAGGTAGTTACAGAGAGTGATGAGGTCACCCCTGAGCCTCCTCTTCTCCACACTAAACAACCCCAGCCTCTCCCCATAGGACTTGTGCTCCTGCCCCTTCACCAGCCTTGTTGCCCTTCTCTGGACCCACTCCAGCACCTCAATATCTTTCCTGAACTGAGGGGCCCAGAACTGGACACAGCACTCAAGGTGTGGTCTCACCAGTGCTGAGTACAGAGGAATATTTGGATACAAATGCACTGTGACTTGGTGAGGTTGGCTCAAAATCTTGAAGGAACAGGTCAGAATGTACAGAATAAAATTTAGAGAATGAAAATGGTAAAGATGAGGCTAGGCACCCACAAAGAGAACTGGTGAGGAACTGGTGGTCCTCACTGAAGCTAAATAAATCACAGACATGACATTCAAACTACGCCTGGCAAAGTAGCCTACCACCAGGAGTTATCCTAAACCATGTTCATACTTTGCTCACCTGTTGAATAACTGTATCAAGTAAATCACTTATGGCAGGCAGGGGCAGATTCTCTTTTCCCTGTCAAAGCAGACCTAGGGGTAGTGTGCTTGGGTCCTCGATCACGGATGGGCAAGGACTGCTCTACACACAGCTTGCTTTCACAGTCACAGTGTAAATATTCCTCCATAAGCCTGCTTTCTGGAAGTGCTTCTGCAGGAATGAAATTCCCCATGAAAATGCTTTTGTTTTGAGTAAATGGCTTTCATTTTCCTCACTGAAAACTAGTTTGTTTTTTTTCCCTCACTAGCACATTCCAGTGGGCAACAGAGCAGAGAAGCAGAGCCTGAACAATGGAGGGAGACTCTTTGTTCCACTGGGCACAACAAATTACTCCCATTTTCAACAGGAGCTGCACATAGAAGTGAATTTTGTAAGACTGAAGAGAACCACTGCATTCACTCTCCCAAATGAAGTTGCTTGTTATTTTCTACATACTAGAGTAAATGGAGACTTTCTCCTAACCCAGGAAATATTCTGCAGTAGCAGTACAAGAAACTAAACTGAGCAAGACAAACCTCCTGAGCAGAGTTGTCCTAGAAACATTGTACAGTTCTCTGCTCAGTACCATATTTTCTAGGGCCATATACCACACTGCTCACCACCTTGCTGGTACAGGGTGCAAAGTCTAGAGTTCTGTTGCACTTGGAGAGCCGAGCCAGTCTCTCCCCTTGCCGGGGTGGCCTGCTGCAATGCCACCATCTCCAGTGCCAGGATAGCTGGCGGGTTTAGTAGACAAAGCTCCATAATCGCTCCAGCAGAAACAATGAACTATGCTCAAGACACTCTGGAGTCTGAACGAGATAAGGGAAAAATTATATACGAGATTCAAACAATGCAGAAATCAGGCAGACTTAAAAACAATGCCTGACATGTAAAAATCAAAATGAACTTATTTCACTAGGTTAACAAGCAAATTATTATTATCATCATCATTTAAATTATGTAACATTACCATTTTTTAATTTTAAGGAAGGTGAGGCTACAATTATGTATCACCTCAGAAATCAATACCTTGAAAACACATACTTGTTAACCATCTCTCTGTGAAGATTTCTGTACCCTGCACTGCCTAGAGCACAGGATCCCAAATCAATTTGCACTGCCATTCTCAACTAAGCAATTCTTTGCAATACTTAGTAATACCTTTCTACCACCACTAGAGAGAATAGCAGCGATTGCCACAATCCACCAGCTTTGGGAGGACATACCCCGTATTCATATGCATTCCCTTGAGGTTAGTGCTCACAAATTGCTGCTTCAGCTCGCAGCCAGGAGGAAGCAGTGAGAGCATTTGGCTGACCAACACCCCTCTGCTGGGTCCCCCAAAGGCGCCAAAGCTGCACTAACCGTGCGGGGTTGCTCTGCAGCATGTTGACATACAGCCCGATGAGCACATGTTCATCAGCCAGCCTGTCTGCAACATCGAGGCTGTACTGTAACCTGGAACAGGGGCGGGAGAGAGGGTGCGATCCGGACACACACAGAGATAAACAGAGAAAGCAGGAGCAGGTAAGATTGTGAAATGGGAATTTAGGAACGAATACTCAAGTGTTTTTAGAGAAGGAAAAAAAAAAAAACCAACAGCAAAAAACAACACACCAAGTGCAAAAATTATTTTGTTATTATTGTAATTTATGTATTTAGTGACTTAGGATGGTAACATCCCACTTGATGACAGAGCCAGCCTCAGGAATCAATGAGATGCCAGACTGGGCTAGGCACTAGAGCTGTACAGTACTATTTATTACAAAATACAGCAAATTGTGAGGTCAGCACTATTTAATATACTAGGTATTGAATATAAACATTACTTATATGTATGTAACACACACAACTGACATACTGAATTCACAAGCTAGATTTGCTTGCAAGTGTCTGATCAAGACCTCACACATCCAGGTGTACATAAATATATTTAAACATGCCCTACTTAGCTCACTGGGTTAATTGGTTATCACAATTTTCTCAGGAAAGATGGTTATAGAACACATTAACAATGGGAAGGATAGGGGGGAAAGGTTTTGGTTTAGCTTTGTTAGTGCAAGCTATGAACATACTCTAACTTACCCTTTGCCTTTCAAGAAAGCTGGAGCAGCCCTAGACAGCAGTTTGCTCTGCTCTACTTCAGTATTCTTGGAAGAAGAGCTAGTTAATAAGACAGGAAAACTAAGAAAAGGGTAAACAGTGATGCCTGAAATTCATTACAGAACAGTTTGGAGAAACTCATTCAAGTGCCCTGGACTGAATAAAAATATCAATAGAAGCTTCAGAGAAACTTTAGAAAACTTCAGGAAATGCAAAATCAGGAATTACGAATTTTCCCCCCTTCTCTCCAAAAGCAAACTATAAAGCCTTCACTACAGAAACTACAAACAGAATGTGCTTCTCTCACGAATGGAGAGATGAAGACTTCGGTAGTTCCCAGATGGAGTCCAAGAAAAACACATCTCAAATGCCACTTTCAAGCTGGGGAAGCTTCATCATAACAGCTAAATTGCTTTTTTGCACTTTTACCATAAGACAGTTGCAATAATCTATGGAAATGCATTTATTTAGATGCAGTGATGGGATACAGCAGCTTAATTTTCAGAAGTACTGTTTTTCTGTTGATTTAAAATAACATACAGTTCATCAAACACATTTTCCCCTAATTACAATATTTAATGAATTGCAGTAACTGTATCTTTCCCAATGCTTAAATATCCACATTGACAAGACAGCACTGACCAAAAATGGGAGAGATTGAAATGCTAATTTGTCTTTCATGCTGCAGCATTTTTGGTTTAAAGCACAGTAAAGCAAAACAAAATTATATTTTACTTTCTTCTTTTTAAAAATCATTTACCTTTATTTTTTGGTTTGGCACCTCATGGGTGTGTGAGCGTGCTTGTGCTCCTGTGCATCCAGGGTGTATGGGTCTGTGTGTGTGTGTGTATAGGCAGATGATGTTGCACAAATGTGATGCATGACAAATTTGAGCAGATGTGGCTCTGATGGAATGAAGATCAAAACCTTTAATACTGGGACAAAGAAGGAATTCAGTGAGATGAGATGTATGCCATTCCCTTCCTTTTAGGAAGGCAAGGTTGGCAGTGGGGTTCTGAAAATGATGGGACTGAAGGGTGTCCTAAGAACTCAGGACTAATGATTTATAATAAATCTGTAAGATACCTGACTGAAATGCTGTACTGCACAGCAAGGAAGAAGGCTTGCTTCACATTTCTCTGCCCATCAGTATGCTACTCATGTGTGCTGTGCTTCCACTGAGGCAATATCAATGCAGTTAAACATGCTCTGTGCCATCTAGAGGGATAAGTTCTCCACACTTTTTTTTCCAAGTTACAGAGGGAAAATGCATTCAAGGGGTGTGCCATTTCAGCCAAAAATGCACCTTTTGGTTCTTAAAATAAAGATAAATATGTTGCCACAATGGGAGGCTAAAAACTCTAGAGCAGATTTTGTGGTTTCCAACAGAGCAGTGTGATGCTCCCTCTACCAACCATAAATTCTCCTTTCCTAGGCTCCAGAAACAAAAGTTAGGGTGGTGAGACAGGCAAGCAAACATTACTCACTGAGCAACTGATACCATGTTTATCAATGTCCCTTTCCTTCTCAGCTGATTAAGGAAACTTGTATCTTCCAAACTCGTCTCACAGATTATGTTTTCTATGCTTTTCTGATGTTTTGGTGTCTCCTCTGTCAGGCTGGTTAACATATCTGTCCTATGCTGTTGCCCTGCACTGGGTGCAAATCTCCAGGCAGCTATCTCCTCCTTCAGGGAATGAGTTTTAATGTTTTTCCACATGATGTTCCAGGGTCAAATGCAATCTAACAATCATTTTTTGCTGACTTTAATTAGTTTGTGGTTCACTGCAACTGCTAGGTCCTCTGTTAAAATACTTCTGTCCATCCAATTATGCTCCATCTTTTATTTGATTATTTGCTTCCTTGCTACAGCACTTTTCATTTATAATTACTGAATTTCCTCTAATTGATTTCAGATCATTTGGAAATCAATTACCGCCATTGCAACTGAGCTCATTTTTTTCATTTAGAAACTGCTCTCCAAGCACTCCTTCCCAGAACTATTTCAACCTTTGCACCATCTACAAACTGCATACACTCTATTGCTCCCATTAGGTCACTACATGAAGTAGTGCAGTGTCTGATTTAAGATAGCCTTCAAGAATCCCAGATGGTATGTCCTCCTCCTAGAATGACAGCAAACTTCTGAAAATGTGATTACTGATTGTCCATGTTGGTCATATACTAATTTCCCCATGTCCATATTTTCTTTGGGTACTTCTATGTCATTTGGGACTATGCCATAAGTTCTTTTAAAGTCAGCCTGTATCATACCTGCTGCTTCTTTTTTACCCACTGAACCAGTTATCCTGTCAATGAAATAAATTAGTTTGGTTTGACATCAATTTGTTCTTGACAAAGTCATGGTGGTTGTTTCTTGTTTATCATCCAGGTGCTTACCAATTCTTTCATAATTTCAGCATCTTTGGATACCAAGGTTAGGCTTTCTCTTGTATAATCCCTTCAGTCTTTGTGCCTGTTTCTACTTTCAACCCTCCTTCATATGGAAGAGCTGACATTTGTCCCTCTTGTTCTTCCACATCTTCCTACATCCTCCACATATTCCCCAAAATACAATTAATACTTCAGAGATTCTTTTGGCCACAGCGAGTTTCCAACTGGAACAGATAATTTAAAGATACATTCCTGCTAAAGTGGAACATTTTGTAAGATGCCAAAAAATGCTTCTCCATCAAAATTAAGAGACAAAACTTCCAACTACCAGGTGTTTATAAAGATTTAGGCCTAACAATATTGATGCAAATGCTATAGACTCACTAGTGCCTACCTGACTACTTACCAATCAAACATATAAACCTTTCCCTTAGTCTGATAGAATACAGCTGATGAAATATTCTAATCTTGTTCTGCAAACAACATGCAAAGGCAACACACAATTCAAATCTACCACACTCCTTAGAGACAGAAACATGGAGAACAGCAGTAACCAGTATGTTTTGCTCCAAAGTTAGTTGTTGTCCAAAATTTAGCCCAGGTAGAATCTCCAATTCCTTTAGCTTTTACATGGAGTTCAAAAAAGGCACCAGCCATTCTGATTCAGCATTAAATAAGACTCAATTTCTCCTTGGCTATGGGTATCTGATATCACAGTGCATTCTTTCTATGTACCACAGAATTGCCAAGTCATTTCAAGTTCAGCAGAATGTGCTGCATCACACCATTTACTCAGTTTATTACTCCTTCAGAAGAACTGAATGTGTTATCTGTGAAGGGGAGGGGCTGAGAAAAATGCATGAAAAAACTTTATCTTAGCCCACCTAAGCTCAATAATTCAATAGCTTAAAGAAAATATTTATTAAGAAAGAGCAGGAGATTGTATCAATTACTATGGCAGCTATATTCTTTGAGGCAGCACTGACAGACTGCAGCTGGGGAACAAAAGTATTCAAATAAGGAAGAAAGCATTAATTCTTCGTATAGAGTTATTCCTTTTGACAGGACAAAAGTTTCCAAAATTCTCAGTTTGCTCGTTTTTGACATAACATATCCAATTCATTTGGTTTGCAAGGGTATTACCTACTCTGCAGCAACATTCCCTCATTCTGCTGCCCTCTAGGGTATCAGAAATTGTAAAAACAAAGGAGAGAAAAAACCCTGAATACTAGCTGCAGTAAAAAAACTACAAGTATTGTGGCTTTAATCACATTAGCTGTCAATACAGCAAATGACCATTATTTAGTATTTGGGAGAAGATCACAAACTTTTTGTTTCTTCTTTTCTAACATAAGTGCCCTAAAGTTGTTCTTGAGGTTTACAGAGCATATGGTTGATACCAACTTCCACACTGTATATATTTAGAAGGTGCTTGTAACTGAAGCCAGCCTCGTCATTAAAGCTCTCCTATGGACCTGGTGGCTCAAACTAAGCCAACAAGCAGAGAAATTTTAAGTGGACTTTGATTCTAAAGCAGCTGGAAGAGACTAAGAAGCATCTTAGGGAAAGCCTGAATCCAGCTTCCTTTGTGCTTTGGAATAACTGTGTATCCACTCAAAATCAGTGCTTGAGATGCAATTAAACTTCAAATAGCATATAATGTTCAATCTCCTTTCAGATGTTTATCACAATTTGTCACTGTATTTACCAATTATCAAAGATCTTTGTCCTAACAAGATTCTTTTTCTTCCCAGTGAATTTCCAGTTTTCACCCCATGAATCCAGAAATGAAGATGATACTGTGCTGAGCCTGTGGGATGCTACCCATTTCCAGCAGCAGAATGAGCTGGTGCGCTGAATTTAGCATTTGCTACTACAGAGAGAAACTGGTTGGAATGGCTATGTTCTTACAGGAACACAACTAGCTGAAATAAATACCATGGGAATGCTATGAATGACATTCTCAGCCAATTCTCCTTTGAATAAACATTCTAATTACATAAAAACTTTATTTAAAGCTATCTGAAACCTCTGGACTAGACTGCAACACAAATTAAAGTAACCATAAGTTATCTGCAGTGGAAACACAGCCAGCAGAGCTTTTAACTTTGATTAGTCCAGCCAGAAATTTTACCCTGAGTTTGTACAATTTTTAATATAATATGAATCATGGAGTATTTAATATAAAACCAGCACAACTGCAAACAGCTGTCAAAGCCTGTTTCTCTGATGTACAAGAGGATGAGCTTCCACTAATGAGGCCTGATTTTCCCAGGGCAATAATAACAGTAAAATCTAAAAGAATTAACGAAGATACTGTTACTAGTCTAACATAGATTGAAGACCTTGGCATTTAGCAGAAAAGTACCTTGGTCTCTATAATTCTTACCGAATTAATGTTCCTGGGTTAATAAAAAAAAAAAAAGAAAAAAAAAAAGGGGGAAACTGTTTTTATCCAACTGTGTATTTTCTTTAATGCAGAATGAAATAGGCTCTGAAATAGGACACTGAGATGCGACGGAATGCTGAAAAAAGGGTGCAGCAACTAGAGGCATGGGTCCAAATCCAATGCTCACTATGTAAATGGGAAGTTTTTATTAGCTTCAGCAAGACTTCGGTCTGCCTTTTCAGTGGTCATTTTGAAAAGCAAAGCAAGGGAGTCTGGGGAGGGTTATTGGCAAGCAGCACTAACTGCAGAACAGCAACCACCAGCAGCGAGAGCTGTGGAAGAGGCTGGCTGTGAGACCTGGAGTCATTTCCAGGCTTTTGGGCAAGCCTCTTTCATTCCTTGGTCAAGAACACAACAGGCAAGTCATATACCGATGATGAAACCATAAGGTGTAGTTTTTTCAGTTTTCAAAGGCAATGTTTCCAGCTTCCACCAGACACATTAATATTAATCCTACATGAAAGGGTAAAATGGGAGACTTGAGCCACGCAGAAGCAAGAGAAGTTGGCAAAGCCCACAGCCAACAGGAAGTCTATTCAAAATACTAATTAGAGCCACAGAAACCCTCTAGCCCATCCTTAAAGAATATCTTGAGCAGTTTAGAAGAATCGCTAATGATTTAGTGCATGAGCTACAGAACTACTGCGATTAGTAGGTTAGTGCTCTCATACTGACCGTGAATTGTTGTGAAGCTGATTTACATACAGCTTTATAAGAGAATGCTCATCAGCCACAGGACTGGCTGCATTTAAACCCCCAAGTAACCTGAATGATTCAAACAATGAAACCTTGTTAATACCTCAAAAAGTATACACAGAGAGCAGGGTGTTCAGAATGGATTTGCAATCATAAATGCAATTTATTTAGAAAGAATACTGACTTGACTGTAGGGTGCTTTTTCTTTCCAATAAAAATACACAAATTAAATTTACAAGAGGAGAAAATAAAAATAACGAGAATAAGCTGTCAAACACTTAAAATCCTGCTGGGTTAATGAAACAAAAGTTACAAAACTTTTAATATACAAGCAATGTAATTCCTTTACATATTAATGTAGAGTTAACCATAAAAGAGTCAGGATGACTGTTGCATCATGGAAACTCTTAAGGATGTATAAGGATATCACACTACCCACTTATAAGGAAGCCTGGGTAAGCATGGTTGAGGGGCTTGGTTATTATCTCCTGCTTTCAGGAGATTCTCATCAAGAAGTTTTTCCTAGAAGAAAGGGAATTCTAATAGCTCAGGAAGCACATATGTCTAATTCTGATGGTTAAAGACAGTCATTTACCGGAGAAGACAAAAGTAAAAAATGAGATATTTTTTACATGTAGAAAACCCCAAGTAGCACAGTAGACATTACTGCAGGTTATTACAAACATTACTGTGATTATTCCTGCAGATCCCTGGCAGAAGGAACAAGGCACACTTTTGTTGAAGGAGCACAGGGACTTCTTGAGGATGAACAGAAGTAACGGCTACACTCTTAAAGAGCACTGCTCTTGATGACCTCTGCAGGAGAGGCCACAAATACCTTATCCTGCCTTGCACATAAGACCTCATATATGCCAACAACAGAAATTAATTTGCATTTGCAGTGTCACTGTATAGGCAGTGAATCCTGGCCTTGGGAGTTGCTTTGGGACTGACTTTCAAAAAGGATCTCAGTCACACCCAGCAGCTACTTTCATTAAGATAACATTCAGAGTTTGCAGTTTACAGCTCCCAGTAACAAAATTCATAAATCAAAGTAGTACTTCGACTTTGCAGTGTACACTGCAGGCTTGGTTTTGGTTTTGATGTTAAAATACGTAGCTCTGCATACCCAGAGATTGTTTAGTCATTTGGGAACGCTGAAGCACTGACACATACAGCAGGAGCCAAGCAATAAAATGCACCCAAGGAAGACGTATTGCTCATCTTCCCCAAAGCAGCAGGAAGTTATTTTCCTGCCACCTTGTGCACTGGTAGCCTTGCACAGATTGGGTCAGACAGATAGCAAACGCTACACATGTATTTTGGCTGTATGAGCCAAAATACTGAGTCAAAATACACAAACAGCTGCAATCACCTTCTTGTTGGGATTAATGTTTCTGGCAACACTTCCCTGGTTTGTTTACTGAAGGGTCAGTCTCCATATTCCAAGACTACTCCTCTCTTGTAGCCTTTAAGGAATATCAGAACAGTTTAACAGGAGTAAGGATGACTTGCCATGTCTTGCAAGTATGAACACATTTTCTCCTTGTTCATAGCCTATATTTTGCAGTATGATGCAGGTGTTCCCAGTAGGCAATGGCATGTCCCAGTTCCTATTCCCATAGCGCTGCTACAAAATGGTTTCTCACCAACAGCCCATTTTCAGTCCCTAGATGAGGCTGCATGTGAGCACATTTTAGTGGGTCATGATGGTTCAAACCAGAGCTGAAATTCAGTGCTCTGCTGTGAGGAACTTGGGATGCCTTAACTCCAGCTCTCCATTCAGATATCTGGGTATCAGTCCAAAATAACCGAGGCATTTCTCTGCTTGTGTCTCTTAATTTTATCTTTGTGAGTGTTTTGTTTTGTTGTGTTTTGTTTTTTTCCTGTGAGGAAACTGAAAATTGAAACCTCCACCACTACAATTCTTTTAACACAAATAAGGATAAGAACTCACCTTCTGTTTGCAAAGGGACTTCCTGAGGGAACAGAATGGGAGAAGAGTGTGTCATTCATGCTGGTTACAGGTCGGGGAGGCCTAGAAGGCAAAATATCCAGTTGCATTAATTTTGCACCAAAAACCCCTCCATCAGCAACAGTATTAACAGAGAACTGAATGAGCTTCTCCTTTAAAGTAACATTACTGCTGGCATCTTCTGCTTTATGTAGCAATAGTTCCAAATCATAGATGCTATGCTTTTAAGCAGAAGTTAATAAAAACACACTGGAGGGAAATAATGCTTTTATGCTTTTGTGTGTTCTGAGGTGAGTTTTAACCAATTTTCTTGACTTCTTTCCCCTGCTTTGGCAAAATAACCTCTGCACCACTGTTCCTTTCCAGAGACAGCAGGCCAGGGTGCAGTGACTGCTTTCAACCAGCCAGGATGAGCACTGGTGGTTTGCTGTGGCAGCACAGAGGTCTTACTGCCAGTAAGTGATGCAGCTTTCCATGAGGCTATCCCTGGTGCTAAGCTCCATGCTACCACATCCACACAGTGACCACAGTACACCCACAGCCCTCAGCGTTCCATAAAATACTTGGAGAACTAAACTGGTTTAACAGCAGAGCTTTTTAACTGGTACATCAAACCCTCAAGTCAAAATTTAGAATATGCATCTAATTTAAGAGGACCCATTAATAATGATGGTTTTATTATTGCATCCTTTATTTCCTGCTTTTACAAAAGATGAAATGAGAATGAATATTTCCTCTGCTTTCTTTTATTGTCTACTCTTAAAAATAGTCTGTGTGTAATTTTTCCTTCTCTACCCATTAAGGAGAAATTTCCCCTTCTTAACAGACTTTTTATGCAACATTGGGCAAAACACCTAGATGCTCAGGAACAACTACAAAGTATGTTATTAAAATCACAGGTTTTTCAATCAGATATGAGCAGAACCTGAAGCCACATATAATTCAATTTGCCTGGATTTCAAGTTGGCTAATATCTCCTTTAAGCTCTATGCAAGATCTCTCTTGCCTTCTGAATTCTGCAGATATGCAAATCAAAATATAGTAGATAGCTGCAAAATATTCATTGAGCTCCAACTGTGCAAGTAACCAGTCACCCAAAGTATTTGTAAGAAAGCCAGTTCTGCACAGAAATGAATTATTACTGTATATCTTGTTTTGTAACTTCTTAGAAAACAACCATAAATATGGTATTTGACAAGTCCAAATGAATTTCTCAGCATGATAATGCCACACTAAATTAAAAAAGTTTAAAACTGTGAAGAGAAAGAGGTACGATTTGCCACGTTATTTATTTCTAGGACAGTATAGTTTTAGCCTAACTCTGCATCTGCAGAACCACACAAAAAGCTCCAGTTCTGGTCAGTCACACATTTGAGAAGCAACCCCTTTTTCCTCCATGTACATATGGACAAGAGATAAATATTATTTTTCACAGACTCCACCAGAGCTAGGAAGAGCTTGGATAGGGCCATGATCAGAGCCAAACCACTGGAAAGGTGATTGTAGGATGAATCTTGAAATACAGAGCTTAAAAAATATATTTTGAGAGAATATTAAGAAATTAATTTTATTTAATGGGTAAGCAACTGGTATTTTTTTGCCTGGGAATTGTAAACTAGTAATTGATGAAGGTGAAATAGTTCACACCAACTACATGCGACCACTGGATTTTAACTCTTCTCAATGCAGTTACTGGACAATGAACACATTCAAAAACTAATTGGGCACAGACTAGGGTTTCTCTATTCAAGAACAACTATTTATTTGACTCCGGACTCTGATAAAAAGTTACAGATTTTTAATACTGAGATTATTCCATTTTTTCCAAGCTCTTTCTCCAATAACTGTACTAAAGAAGAAAAATACTCACCAAGTATCTCTTTTGCAGCCAGAATAAAATGAAAAAGAAAGCATTAATTAAATTGTCAGTTTAATATGTTTATGGTCTAAGTAGTACACTGGACATGGTTTTGTGATTAGTATTAGTTTCCAAATTCTTATATGAAGAAAACTGTATTAAACTGATCTGGGTTTTCCCCAGGCAAGATTCTTCAGGGTTGATGCCCACTGACACATTCCTCATGTTAGCCTTGAATATTAAATGGATGTTCAAACACATACAGTTGTGTGATATTGTAAGAAAAGAAGAGAGAAATTTATGGTAAAGAAAAACTCAGCTACTGACTATAAGTTATTATTTCTAAACTTGTGGAAGTGAGTGATTAAGCTTTCTAATAAAACTGAGCTGATGATACTCAATTAAATTTCCTCAAGGAGACAGAAAACACTTTATGCTATTGAAATATGCTATGTAATAAAAGTATGCTATGGCACAACACATACCCACAGTCATAAACTAAATTAAATACGAGGAATTTTCCAAAGTGCTCCAGGCTGGTCTAACCTGTTCACACTGATATAAAAAATAATGCTCCAAGGCTTAAGATGGAAACAAAGTCAGGCTATTGCAGAATGTATTTGTAAAATATCTCCACAATGCACTGGCCAAGCCATCTGTCATCTTTGTAGTCTGGAGTTTCTTTTATGTTGCTAATCTTATGTACAGAAACGAAAAATGACCCCTCCATCAGTGGGGAGATTTCTACCATCAGGGTTATGACACCTTGATAACTACTTCTCTAGATGAGGCCTTAGGTGGGTTTCTTGCTTAATTAAAAAGTCTGTGTGGCACCAGTAAAACAAAAAGCCCATGCAGTCTTTCTGTGTGGTGCCACTCAAAGGTGGAAGAACGATCAAAAGGAAAGTCTGTAAGGAAGCACATGTCCCCATTTAAGCTCAAAGCTAAGAAAAGGATACTGTTTTGTTGCCAAAATTCTTCCACTTAATGCACATATAAAACCTTTTTTTGCCTGGATTCCTGCCCAGAACTGTTTCTCTCAACTTCCATTATGTTTAAAAATAAAAATCACATCAGCGAGAAAATATTCTCAATGAGGTTCTGTAGCATATCTCTCCCCTCGTTAATTTGTGGGAATTATGCTGTAGATCATGCTACCTCCACAACTCACAGGTTTTTCACTCAGGCATCATTATAGCCAATATATATTGCCAAGTTATATTACCGTCAATCTATGAATAAAGAGAAACTCTATCATAAAACAAAATTGATGGTGGTTTGTTCTCACATCCAATCACTCTAAATTATGGCTGTATAGGTAGGAATAAGGGAAGGTGTTAATTTCACAGCAAAGATTTGGATCCGTTCCTACTCAGTTATGGTACCTTCCCCTTGCCTTGCCTAAATGTATTTAATCCACTCACAGTAGCCCAATTTTCACTACCCGTTATCTTCTCACATATCCCCAGGCCTTCAAGGGCCTCCAGCCAACACGGAACAGAGGCTTCTTTTTCAGTTTCAAGCTCTCTGCCTCTTTCCATTTCCCTTAAGGACAGCCAAAATCTGCCCTGTGAAATTATCACTGCCTTGCCAGCAAAGCCAGGCTTTTACACCACACAGAGCAGTGCAGCTCAGCAGATCCAGCTCTGGATCATTTCTTCCGAAGGACAGCATCGTCTCCTTATTCCTCTATACAGAGGTGCGAGGGTTTTAACTGGCAGTTGAGCTGAAGAGGGATTTGGCACTATGCATTGGTCAGAGGCACCTTGTCTCTGAAGACCAGAGCACTCTCTCACACCTTGAAAAAGTTCTGCCATAACCACATGAGGAGGTCCTTCAGCATGATTTATCCTTAAAATGTCAGGCAGGTTAGGTGAACCTCCCAGGTGTTGCACAGCCCACAATGGCACCTGCCCTTAAAGGTGCCACATACAAATATTCAGTACTGACAAAAAGTAAATATGTATAATAATTAGAGACTGGGATAGTTCCAGCAGCAAGTAATACAGGCATGTAGCATGCAAATACAATTGTAACAGCTGGGGCCTGAAATGCTTCAGTCAGGACCCCTGGGAAGATGGTTAAGAAAGATACTTTCTTAAGAAATATACCAGAATAAGAGAGATACTTTAAAGACAGTATTTTTAGAGTACGTTTTCCAGCTTGATTTCTTTGTACCTTTCTTCCAACTAATGTCTTGATTTTTCCAGAATTATATGGAAAATTTGATGATGTTTTCTCTCTCTTTTTCTTTTCTTTTTTTATTTTTTTTTTATTTTTTTTTAAGGGACTCAGGAAATAAAGGTAAACCAAGGTGATAAATGAGAAAATCTGAGCAACTGCCACTGTGGAGGGTGGACATGCTTTAGAAAAAAACACAACTCAAAGTGATGATAATAATAACTCTGCACAAATAAATACATTTTCTTTCTGCTTTGAGTTTCTTGACTCCTGCAGAAACAAAGTAGTGACACAAACTACTATATCAAAAAATAATTTTTCTTTCTCAAAATAACAAAATGTAAAGATAATAGACTCTCTTCAAGTGACTTGGCAGTTCAAGACTCACTTTTTATGCAGACTCATACAATTCTTCAGGGCTGATTGAAGCCACAGCTCCACTAAAGTCACCTCTGACAGAGGTTTCAAAAAAACTGGTCCAATTTCACTTTTCTCTGGTGCCTTGTGTCAAGACATCCCTGTGATACACTGAAGTTGAGAGTCTTTAGATGACAAAACTGATGTTCTCAGCATCAATACATCCCAAAGTGCTGAAACTATGAAATTGCACGGAGGTCTCTTGAGGAGAATGGGGCCATACCAACATTGTGTTCCAATAGTTGATTCTATGTATATATCCCGTTGACTTCTCAAGTGAAGTCACACCAGAAGAACATTTTCATAATAAACAGCCCTATCACCAAATTTGCACTTGTGATGTATTGAGCTGGGTAAGCCACAGCTGCCTCCTGTTTTGTTCAGAGCTATAGTATCTACATTTGGTGTAAGCAACTCCTACAACAAAGCTTACTTTGTCTATAGCACACAGATACTTACACAATATGAGCCAGGTTTAGAGGTTTTTCAGGCTGGTCAGGGAACATTGGGTGCAAAGGTTCACGGCTGGAAGCACAGCTTAATGACTTGCTAAGTGCATTAGTTAGCTTCTTAGCAGGTGATTTCTGGGAGGAACAAGGAAGGTAGAGGTAATGTGGACAAGTAAGGTGCATACTGTTTCTGCTATAGGAAGCACAAAACAACAGGAAGCTCGAACAGCTTACATATCTGTGGACTGACATTCCCCTTGCCCCCTCCCACCCCGAGAGGCTGGTAAGGCAAAGACTGCTCTTATCTCCAGCGGCCTTTAGAGTAGGCTCTAGGGCTATATCTATAGGGACAGTTGCCATGGATTGTTTCCAACGCTGCACTCATGCAGTATTGAACTCAGGACAGCACAGTTAATGTCACCTGGACTGGAGCTGGCTTGTACCTACCCAGCTTGGGAGTGCAGGGAGAATAATCTGTGCATGCCTGTCCATATAGATACACTGTATGGGACACCACTGATTTCCTAGCTGTGGGGCAGGCACAAGGCTGCCACATTCCTTCCCTTCACTAGTATTCCCCTCCACACGTCCAGTACCCTGCACTGTTTACCTGCTGTTACAAGCTCCTCTTCCACCTCCCGTGGCCACTGAAAAAATGGGAAATTTGAGACATGGGCATGGCAGGAATTGCCCCACTGTGGCCACAGCATGCCAAAAGAGGCTGACATACTGTCAGGAGTAAACTCAACATCCTTCCTAAGAAGGGCTTGGAGATCTATGGTGTCTTTCAGGCTGTGTGAGAGATACTTGGGGAATCCAACCCAGCTCTCTGTGATTCAGCTTCTCTGCCAGTAAAAGAGGGGCAGTGATCCTTACACTTGTCTCCTTCCCTCAGAGCACAGCTCTACATGCTGAAATTTAAAAACCTTTTTGGAACATGACAGGAAGGGTATTGTATTTGTGCATATACATCCTGCATTCACTTATGACTGTAATCAACTTAATAATGAAATATTTCTATTACGGAAATCCAACATAAATATGTAAAGTTCATGCTCTTTCATTATAAATGCAATTTCAGTCTGAACTGAAAACAGTTGCGTTCCATTGCACCCATAAACACTTTCAATCTGCATGTGGAGCTCGATAGGGATGCATTATGGAGAATGCCAACCAGGTTTGAACAAATGCTAATGCATGCTACAGAAAGGCAATTTCAAACTTGAAGCAAAACATTTGTTTCTGACAGGGAAACATTTGAAACCACTAAGGCAGGTAGTCACACTTTTGCCTTCTACTGAGCAGAAATCTTAAGTTTTCCAATTATTTTCTACCTGTAACTACAGCTACCTGGCTACAGCAAAAAATTATTTTATAGCTGTTATAACAAACTGCTGTTAGGAATAGAGTCAGAGCTGCATAGTGGGCACTCTCCTATTCAGAGAGTAAACTCCAGCCATTTGTGTCTATGCAACAAGCAGCAATTAGGACCCATAAAAAACAATTACAGACCCAGGTCTGCTGCGATACAGTGCAGGGCTGTATGACTGGCATACAGAAGAAATCACATCGAATTTAACCCTTGAATGTTCCATCAACAGAAAACTGCACATTTAAAAAGAGTTAAGCTTTAGAATTTTGTTAAAAAATACATACAAAGTAGTGTAAAAACGTGAGCTGTTGCTACATGCATAATTTTATTTTATTTTTTAAACAATATACTTCTCTAATGTTTGAGATCAGCTAGGATTTTTCTGCTGGTATCTGCATTTGAACCCTGAAGGATTGTGATGCTCTGTGACTAAGGACTTCTGCTGGGGCTTTGCTCCAGTCCATGGAAAGTTTAGTACTCAGGTCTGATACCCTTCAGAGAAAGTTAATGTAGCTGTTGATACTTCTTTTTCAGCTTAAAAAAACATTGCACTATTTTGATTAACAACAAAAAGTTTGAAGTGTGTTTTTCTCTAACACTAAACACTACTGTGGATCCAAGCCTGTGATCACACTCAAATCTACAGTGCCAGGACCATCCCGAATGCTACGCATATGCTGCAGCCACTCAACTGAAAATATTGATGAATGAGCATTAAGTATTCATCATTTCATTTACACGAAGCCAAACAGAGCAAGCCAAGGACGATTTTACCGTGAGTCCTGTGGGAACGGGAGAAGCTGCCATGAGCCTGGTGCCCTGCTGCCAGCCCCTCCTGCGCTGCCCTCACCGCGGCACACGCCGTCACAGATGCCCCAGGTCCTCACCCAGAAAAGATCATTCCCACCTCCACGCTCTCCTGATGGCTCCCAAGGCTGGACCCTCCCAGACAGGGTCACTAATCCAAACTGGCAGCCCGGCTCCCAGCTCCCTGGCTCCAGAGAGCTGCCCAGAGCTGCGGCCAGGGGCTTCTCCGATGGCTGGAGGGCAAAGCAGTCTGCAGCGAGGCGCAAGCCTTCCCTTACCCATGACGTGTACTCTTTCATTTGGTGCTGGTTGCTGTGGGAACCGCTGGCATGGCCCCTCCAGAAGCAGTCCTGACAGAGCTGGTAATTGTGACACTGCTGGCAGCGGTAACGAAACCCCATCATGCTCTCGCTGTGGCAGTAGGAACACTCGACGGGGTGGAAGACTGCAGGGGAAAGAAATGCCGAGCCATGAACCAAAACAAAGAAACACCCAGCAAAAGTTTATGGACAAAGCCCCAAACCAAAGGGTATTCCCTTCTTTGTTTAAAGCAATGTGCAGTGTCAGATGCTGTTGACAGCTCTGACCCGTGAAAGTATTGCAACCTGTGCCGACCCATGGGCAACACTTCCTACACTGGACACCGAACTCATCTTCACTTCTGAGCTGAGGTTTGCATATCTTGCACACTGCAGCAAAAAATGTGTTCACTGTCTAACAGAATATATGACAGAGTCCAAAGGAGGGCCACAAAGATGATCACAGGGCTGGAGCACCTCTCCTATGAAAACAGGCCGAGAGAGTTGGGGTTGTTCAGCCTGGAGAAGAGAAAGCTCAGGGGACACCTTAAAGCATTGTCCAGCAATTAAAGGGGTTAGAGAAAACTGGAGAGGGACTTTTGACAAGGGCATGTAGTGATAGGAGAAGAGGGAATGGCTTGAAACTGAAAGAGGGTTTAAATTAACCGTAAGGAAGAAAGTCTTCACTGTGAGGATGGTGAGGCACTGAAACAGGTTGCCCAGAGAAGCTGTGGATGTCCCATTCCTGGAAGTGTTCAAGGCCAGGTTGGATGGGGTTTTGAACTACCTGGTCTAGTGGAAGGTGCTCCTGTGCATGGCCTTGGGGTTGGTTCCTTCTGACCCAAACTATTCTATGTTAGAGGAAATTCATATGTGGGAAAATCCATTGCACTCTTCAGCTGCATTACTGTGGGTAGCTGAATGTTTTGTTGTGTATTAAGGAGCTAAAGTGATGCACTTTGAAGGTAAAGTCAAATTCCACTGTCTGATTATTGAAAGCACAAAACTGTCCTTAGGCATGTCATTGTCTCTTAATTACTGCTGCCTCACCTGTACAACTGGTGTCATTTAGGAACCTACATATGGAGTTGAACACCTGTCTTTGGATGCCCATTTTGAAAACTGGCCATTGAATGGACCTGTGTGGTTCTGTTCTCTTTTCAGAAGCAGATAGTGACAAGGATGCAAGTCACTGATCACACTAAGGCACCAAGTGAGATATTTTGGAGTACCTTCCCGGCACTAGTGCTATTTCTGTTCCTCTCTACTCACTACAGGATGTACCCAATTTACCACAGGGTACTGAACATCTCCTTGTTCCCAGGCACCTTCTGCTCTTCTGTTTTAAGGTTCAGTCTGGGAGAATTTGTATCAGTGCTGAGCATGTCAAGATGTTAATTTCTTGCCAGAATTTTGCAGCAGGAAGGGTTAGTCCTCTGGCCTAGGAAAGAGTGTGAAGCTGGTGAGGGACAGACACGGATGACAAGAGCTTGAGGAAGGCAGATAAGGTTGCTCTGTAGCTAAAAAGGACTTGGGAACATCACCTTACCCATCTCAGTGCCTTTCAGTGGAAGAGGGATTTATTTGGTACAAGAACACATATGACTTTCTCCTTTTCCTTTTATCACCAAAATGTGGATGCACACGTCCCCTTCCACTAACCCCATTTTCTTGTTGGAAATACGGTATAAATTCTTCTATTGCCTAACAGGATGAGTACATATTATCTTTTCTTCCTTCTGTTGCCCACTTCTTTTTCCAGTGTCCCAAAGCTTCAGTTATGCTTGAGGTAAATCTTCAAGGCACCAACAACACAGAAATATTTAACAAGCCCCTTACGCAACAACCTCTGAGGCAAAATATTGTGCCGGAACGTTGTTTGAAAAAAACTATTAATCCTGTTAAATTAAAATAATTCTTTTGTATAAACTTCCTGTATTTTAAAAATTTTTCTTTTAAATTTAGTTTTGGAATAATGACTACCAGAATCACTGCCTTCTGATGACCATGAGCAAGAAATGCCACATTACATGCAGGTAAATAAGAGAGTAAAAAGGCGTTTCTTGTCTCATGGTTTTTTTTTCTATTTAATATTGACAGGGCTGATCCTTTTCAACAGCAGTAGCCATCCGTATCAGCGCTGGGGAACTCCTCCAGAACTATCCAAGGAACTGTACAGAGTTTGTGGGCGTGATTCAGTGGTGCACACAGTGAGATGAGATCCACAAGCTTTCTAGCTCTGTCTCTGCACCTTCAGTGGGGCAGCATCTTCTACAGAAATGGTATATGAAGGGTTTAGCTGGTGGATTACATCTGTGAGTCTGTAAGCTTTTCCCCAGGTGCTCAAGAAGATGGAAGGCTGAGGAAGATGATACTGTCCAGAGACATGCAACATGCACTGGGCACTCATCACATGAGTTGATCTTCAATGTCCCTTTCTGTCTTAAAATCTCTGATCTGCTCATATTGGGAAAAGACAACCCTTGAGGAGAAAGAGGTATCTCACAGTTAAATCCTCATCTTTCACACAAGCAGAGGATAAGGATGAATCTGGAACTTCCTCTTCAGTGTATGTGGTCTGGCAATGTAGGTTTAGGAGCAGCTCCTTCATAAGGACCTTTTGGCTAGTATTTTGCACTGCACTGGACATCTCCTGCCAAGAATACTGCATGAATGGAAACTGCCAAGCTGTTTCTTCTCTGTTGCCGTATGTCATAGCTAATGAAAGCTGTGGTCTTAATAGTTTACCAAATAGCAGTGTGTGAACGGATGAAGTCCTATTGCTCTGCTGATCCAGAGCCCAGGAGAGAAGGACATGATCAGGTTAATTTCCTGAGCATAGCAAAATTTAAGCCACACTCCTGGCTGAATGACCAGTAGACTCTTTCAAATATTTTACCAGTCACTGTAAAAATAGCACATGCAGTCAATGAACGCAGTACAGTAGCTTCTACAAACCCATCTACAGAGTGAGAAAATGAAAAAAGTTTACTCTTTTAACTGTGTTTTGGCAGCATCTTTTACTTACCATTTTCAACATTTGCCAGTCGATGTAGAAGTGGTAACCACACTAGACACTGTGGTGGGGGATCAGACATGAGAGTATCCAAGAAAGTGTTTAATGTGACTTTTTTCTGCTCAAACAAGCACACAAACATGCACAAAAAGTCAGTAATTAGACATTTCAAAATTATTTTATCTTGTCGTTACAGAAACACTTGGGAACAAGTCTCAAACACTGTTTGCCTGAAGCCCTGATTTACTAAAAAGAACAAGTGATACTAGCAAAGATTTTCTGGACTATTTTTAGTTAGTACAATGATACAACAGATGACTTCAGCAGTCCTTCTCACAAGGCTGGGTTGGAAACACCTAGCTCCCACTCATTTCCAGATCCTCTTCTAGAGCCAGTGCCTGAAGATGCTTTGTGGCTAAGGGTGGCATTCAACTCTGCATGTTCTCATGCATTTTGAGTATCACACAACAGGTACAAGTGCATGTAGGGTATCACTGAGTATGACCAATTTTCATATAAGAAGTCACTGCAGAGAATGGCTGATAGTATTCCAAAACAGCAAATGAAAAAAAATACTGACAAGAGAGTACAAATAAGAAACAAATACAAGGTAAGGACAGACCATCACAGGCAGTTTGTTACTGTAATTTAAGAAACTATGGTTGTCTGAGGCATGATGGCAACTAGTTATGGGTGAGCTCTGATTGCAGGATGTCATGTTTGCATACACTCAGCAACTGCAACTGTTCCTAAACTCTCCACACCTTTAAGCACTCAATGATCTATACGCCTTTAAATTTCAAAGAGATTTAAACTCTAAAATATCCCTACTGATTTTAAAAAATGCAATCTGGAGTCTTAAGTTTCTTAGGTGTCTGGAAAAAGTAATCAAAAATCTTAGTTCTTTTTTTTTCAGTCAGCAACTGCGTCTTCCTTAAATAAAATTTAAGATGCAAAAATATTGAGCCCTGTTGAGAATATATGCAGATAGATTTTATAGACATACATATTTAAGTAGTATCCTCATATTCAAAGGGATTGCTAAATCTTCATATCTGATTGCATAAACTATTACCTTAACTTGCTAAAGAACTTTGTTACCCCATGAGAAAACAAAGCAGCAGTTCTGCAGTGGCATGTTATCATCTCTGTGTGTTGTGGAATTTTTTTAAGAGCTAAGATTTCCAGATGGAGAGTCTGTGCCCCATTTATACACAATGACCACCAGATGCAAATAAAATAATTTCTCTTATACGCTGGGTGATCAGTGGAAATCATCTCACCCTGCCACAGTCTTGGGACTGAAATATTGCAAGATATTGCAAAAGATATAAAGATATCTGTCCCTAGGAGAAAATACTTCAGGCTAGTGTGAAAATTGTCTTGATTCTTTAATGAACAGAAATAGTCAGAATATGAGTTCTAAATCTCACTGGAATACTATTTTTTCACACAATACCTGCAATATGAAAGTCCAGTCAAACACTACCATCTGCTTGTTGTATGAATTACCTTCCCAGCCATGTAGAGTGGATAACCACTTCCCAAATAGGCATCCTATGCTGTAGGCATCAGCTCACAGAAAAGAATCTTCCTTTTGGATATCTTCTGTGGATGCTTGGCATGGCTTTGCAGACCAATACTGCCAGTAAATGTTTGTGTTGTTAGCGGCAGAGCTGCGAACACGGGAGGAGAAAAGGGACTTCCCGTGCTCCATACTGCAGAGCTCAGTACCCTGAGGTCTTCCCTCTGCTCTTGAAGGGATACACACATCCAGATCAACAAGCAAATAGATGGAGAGAGAAGAACAGCTCTTCCACAAAGCAGTAGGTTTTTGAATGAATCTATAACTTAAAACCTGATTTGCACTAAATAAAGCAGCTTAGCTTTGATGACAGCTTTATGGCCAAACTGCTCTAGTGATCACTGATTTTATGGATTAGAGAGAGCAGTGTCCCTTAAAAGGACACCACCAGAGCAATTTCCATACATTTTCCTCCTGCAGTTGTCTTTCAGCTGCTGGGAAAGTTGAAAGTGAAAGCTGTTTTCTAAATATATGCTACATACAGATGGAGTCTAGGTTTGTGGAATAACACTTAGACAAGTGCTAAGAAAATGAAGTTAGTGTCTATCTTTTCAGTTTGGGATAAGAAAAGACAATTTTTTAAAAAAGTGGTTTTTACAATAATAACAAGCCTGTTTAATGCACACATTATATATAACATCATATCAGTCCTACCTATGGGGGAAAGTGGTGGCAATAAAATTCCTTTTTGAGCCACAGATTTGTTTTCTGAAACACTGAGTCACTTGCTCCAGCATTTCTGTTCCATAAATTTGCTGATAAGGAAACACTGTTGTTTCTACTTTGAATAGTCATTCAATCTAGCAGTGGTTCACAGGCAGAGGAAAATACATGGATGTGTGGTTTGATCAAGTAAACCAGTACAACGGGGAATCATAAAACACTCCTGCAATAGGAAAAATTCTTTCAGAAGTAAGCTGAAATAGACTTGACATCACGAGCAGATCATTCCCAGAATCTTATCTTACCCTGACATTGAAGAATCTATATTGATCAGGGAGTTGAAAGGCTTCTGGTAAGCAAAAGTGATCCACAGTGACAACAAGAGAGAGTGCCAAACTTATTCCAAGGTATCAACTTTTGATAACACTAAATGCAATATGAGAGAGTGAAAGAACGACTTACTGTGTGACTGAGACTGCAAATACTATTTATCATAGTGTCATAGAGATCTGTTTCTTTGAATCTCATTTCAAAACCCTCTTTCATCCCTAGTGAGGATGTAATGAGAATTACATAAAGTCAGTTTAAGTGAAATATTAGACTAGATTTGCAAGAGTACTTGGCTGCCTCCAAATGCAAAACAGCAGCTCTGTAAATCTGCTGTGTACCTACATCAGTCAGACTTAACTCTTGTTAGTTCTAAGTGGAGCTTATGAACAAAATTATCTAATGCCTGCTTGAAACATTTGTTTCTTAAGGTACCTTAATACATCTGGTCCACTCGGTTGCAATCTCAAACAAAGTGTCATATCTGATAACTACTGAGATAGAAAACAAGGCCTGAATTACATTTTTTCAAGAAAAGAAATTCCTTTTTTCATCTGTAATAATAGCATGTCCAACAGGCAAAGCTTGAATGCCCTGTTGCCATGCAAGAGCACTCCATTATTTTAACGCAAACTACAAAAAGTCACTTCACTATGAAACCTCTTCAACATAAGACGAAGTGCTGTCTCAAGTCTCTCTCTGTCAAACAAGACTAGTTTCACATATGCAAACATTACCATTTAAAATTATTTGGGAGATGATTCAACAAATGAATTTCAACAATGCCTTACAGTTGACTGGAGTGCCTACTGATTAGTGAGGAAACTGAGGGAATACAAAAAATGAGACTCTATTTTGCATGAAAATGACACTATTCCTGCTCCATGGAACTTAGTTGTTCAACAGTATTCAGTTAATGAATGGAAGGAAAATACAACTTTATTTCTAATGTTTTCCCAGTTTCAGCATCTTCCCTTACTTTATATTTATGGAATTGTACAGTGTGATGGGTGGCAAAAGCCAGAGGAATCCTCTCTGGACAACTAGGCTCGACTATGGGATCTTTTAAGCGTAGTGTATCACCTGAAGCCAATGTACTGTACTCTGTGCACCTACAGAGTCTGATGAGTTGTGAAAAATTCTATTTTCTTCAGGATAAATTCATTGCTTTCCTGACCTTACCTCACTGATATTATCGGTAAGAGGCTAGGGATTTTCTAATACCTACTGACTCCTGTTTTCAAAAAAGTTTTAAGGTGATTTTCTTCTCATTCCTAAACTTTTTGTGTGTATCATGGGGAAAACCTGCAGTCTGACTTTTTTGGTGGGACTTGACCTTTGTATGGGGAAGTTAAAATCTCATGTATGCTCATACCAACAACAACTAAGTGGAATGTAGGACTGCAAGTCTTGGGGTATATAAGTCATCTAAATGTAAATATCTAACAGGTGCTTAAATTAAGAAGTTAGTCTCCTCAGCCTCCCTAACTTAGGAACATGTAAGTCAAGATCCTGTTCTGAATCACTTTTTGACTCTCTGTCCTCTGTGGTTATATGTGCAACCTATAGATACCAGCTTCCTGTTGAAGCCACCAAACCTACACGCCAGAAATGAGCCAAGTGGACCTTCCCTCCATCCAGCCATGTGTTTCCTGGGTGAATATGCACATATGTGTAAGGAAGAAAGAAAGTGTTGGTCTGCTTGGAGGGGTGATTGAGATCCCATGTCTGTGTTGGTCGCTCTTTGTTTACCTGTTGTGAGAAACAGGATTTTGCTGACTGCTCAGTATAACCAAATGAAGGCCCTTCGAAAACAGCCGTGGGCAGCTTGAGAACCTCCCGCAGAAACATGTCGTATCTGCCATAAACCATCACTCCACTGGAGTCGGAAATCATTGAGAAAATATCTGAGGGGGGAAAAACAAGAAAAGGACACGACAACTTCAGTGAGAGCTACAGATTTGCTCTGAATTCAGGATCACCTGATTTGAACCAGAAGTACTAAACAACATATTTTGCTTACGGAAACCTCCACTATTACTGCATCTTTAATTCCAACCTATTTCAATAGAAAGCAAAAAGAATTATTTGCATATCAAAAAGTAGCTGGTTTTAATACTAAAATACTCCTGACTTTTTTTTCCTTTGTGTGTGGTCATTTTTTAAGCAAAGTCTGATGCATGGCACGAGGCAGTAATTTAATCAGATAAGAAGGCTCTGATTTGACAAGATACGCAACATCAGCTTTTTGCCTACTACCAGCTTACCATGCCAAGTCAAAATCTTGACAATGAGTTCATTAAGTCAGTTATTATTGTTTTGGACAGAAAAACCACTGAAGGTCTTGCAAATTCATTACTTTTCACTGTTCTCCCTTTTTTTTTTTCTGTGTGTATAAAAATATCACACTTTTATTATTGCAGAGATGCATGTTTCTCAGGCTTTACTTTTCTGCTTGTTTAAAATTATCCTGTGCTTATCAGGAGATCACTGACTAAGGAACATTTATTGTTTTTCAGGCTGTCATGTCAGCTGCTTCATTTCCAGGAACCTGGATGGGAAATTCTGACAACAGGACTCTGGGATTACTGACCCGAAAAATCATCACCATACTCCAGCGTTCCACTGGATGGACCCTGCTGCTCCTCTTCCTAAAGCAGCTTAGGGAACAAACAGTGCTCAGTTTGTAGCACTGCCCAATTTATAATTTACAATCTTAGTTCAGTCTGTATTTGAGTTTCTACATAGAAATAATATATTAAAAAATGACACCAAATCTGAAAGACTAAATCAGCACCTGAGATTTCTACTTGTCTACTCTAATCAACATCAATTTATAAACTCAATTTTTGTAGGCTGAGGTAGCAGGCTCAGGGGAAAATCAAGGTTTTTTGGTCAAAAAGTCTGGAAAATTTTGTTCTAGACCTGAGCTACTGACATTGAACCACTAAATAGAAAGCTGCAGCTACCAGTAAACTATGCCTTTGCTACTGGGGAACTGGGAATAAATCCTGTGAAATGAGAATCTGTTCACCAAAATAGATGGCATAAGAATGTGCCCTATGGGAGGAAATATAAATAGTCCATAAATATATTGTACTTCTTGATGTGAAATGAGATAGATTGTTATTAAAAAGTAATCAAAAGAAGTTGTGGAATGATGCTTCATGATGCTGAGACACTTAACCTGCACTCCGAATTCAATTATCCCAAAGGAAAAAAAATTAAATTCACCAATCAGAATCTGAGTATATGCAATCTGGCTTTAAAAATATGAAGTCGAGTGAGAAGTTCAACCAAACATTCAGTGGGATTTACCTAGAAACATACATAGTGCAAATCCCACACCCAGCCATGAGACTAACTTATCCCAGTTCTGTTTTTTTAATACTTGTACAGTTACTTCTCCAAAAATAACAAATTTTTAACAGGTAGAAAATGTCACCCAGAAGACTTACATCTTAATTTGTCCATGATTTTTCCTCCACAAAGAGTTGCCAAGGCCATTTTGACAGCAAAAACGGAAATTTTACCATGTCCTTCCCTGTTCAAAAGTAGAAAGCAGCCATATTTTACATGTCCATTTTATAACATGAGAATCTGTCCATTTAAAATGAGTATCACTGACATCACTTAGGGTAATGCACAATATCTGTAGATTGACGTACAAAGAAATAAGACCTTTAAAAGGAAGGTTTGTTTTGTGGGAACACACATTAATACACTGTTCTGTAAAGATCTCAGAGCAGCTTTATTATGTATATAAAGCTCAGTATTAAACTGTTTCTCTTATTATACACTGTGGTGATAATTATTACTGCTATTTGTGCTACAGTAGCACTGGAAGGCACTTATCACACTCATCGTCTCCTTATCCCTCCAAGTGCACTGGGTATCTTTTGGACCTGGAAGACTGCAAGGAAGTGAAAAAATCAACCTGGGAACAAAAGTGAAAAAGCATAAAGGGCTCCCATGACTGCACAAGCTGCATACTGTGCCTGTTAGGAGGTCCTGACAACTGCCTTTGCAATGATACACACCTGACCTCCATGAACCTTTAAAAAGGACTTTGCTGAAAAATGGGGAAAATACCTGCATCCTGAAGGAGCAAAGGATATTTGTTGTGATATGTAGAAGAGTTTTGTCCCTGGTTTGCTCAAGATGAAGCCACACCTGGCTCTCTACTTTCAACTTAAGATGCCTAATGCTATGAAATCCCAGGGGTATGTCTTGGAGCAAAAAAGCACGTTGCCAACCCTTCCTCCAGCTGTCTTGAAGCACACAATGGCTTAGCTTCATTGTTCCTACTGCTATTCTCACTCTCTCTCTGTGTATCTATATACATGTAAGATAGACATGAATGGTACACTCAGATCTGCACATTAAAGCATGCTACATGCTTCACTGCTACGTTCATTAAGTCACTCAGACTTTGGAAAATGAGTCAGTTCCCTAAGCTTGACTAGCTAATAATCTTTAAAGTTCAGCGAGCTGGATTTAGTTCTACATCAGTGTAACCCATAATTCTAAATATTAGTTCTAATTATCCTTTACACTCATTTAAAATTCTGCTTTTTGATAGAAAATCAACTAGAAATACAGGCAAAATTAATAAATCCATTACTTCAGTATTTAAGAAAGAAATCTTTACTATCTTTAATGCTGACTTTTGTGCACATTTTCTTTTTCATCACATTGAATACCCTTTGATTGGCTTCATAAGATTAAAATTCCAGCACAGGAATTTCCAGACTTCTGTATTTCCATTCTTTGTTGACTGGATTTTGATTTGTGTAAACCAGGACTTAGCACTGCTACGGCTGAAAATGCAGTCATTTTGTATTTTTTTTCTGTGCATGTTACCCTTTAGACCTTTAGGAATTTTTCTGCACTGTTTCATCACAAGGTTTCCACCTGCCTTTAAAAGAATTGTTATACTTAAAAAAAAAAAAGAAAGCTAAGTGGAAGCAATGAAAGATTTAGAGGAAAAAATAAAGCCCAAGTGCTTCAGATTTAGATTTTTTTTTTCCCAGGAGGTTTAGTTACATTTACTAATAGGATTATATTCTTGAATGGCAGACACATATCAACTTGGCTTCAGCCTTCCACCCCAGAGCCACTGGCTTTTCCCGTACTCACACAGTTATAGAACAGAGGAACAGAAGAGGAAATGATTTCACTTATCTCTTCAATCTCTCCGTTTGAGTTGATTAGTTTTGACACCGTATTTTGTATCGGTCATTTGTATTCATAAAAGCATCACTAGAGCCAGCATAAATTCAATTTGCCCTCCAAATGTCTCTGTGTGCATGCGTGTGTGTGTGCACACATATTCACACACACGCATATATAAATATGTATGACTGACGAACGGGCAGGATAATGGGCCCTGAGACTCCCCAATATCATCTGGATCCAGAAGAGCCCCAAGCTATGTCTAAGCACTGCGTACTGCCCTGACTGGCAGCACTGGGGCCTCACAGTGTTTGCCATGCAAAAACAAATGCTGAAGCAGCGGCTCACAGCAACAGAAGAACTCCACAGCAGACAGTGCTCCCTGATAGAAGCTTTAGGCTGGCTAATGCAAAGAGATAAAAATTTTACTAGTGGAAATATGAGAGAGGACAGAAAATACTTTTACTTTATATAGCACCTCTCTTACTGAGGCTACTCTTCACAACCCTACAGAAAAGCACTAGAAGCATAAATGATGTCAAAAGTAAACCTTGAAGCTGATGTGCACTTAGCAACAATACAGGATGGAGTACTTCGGCAAGGGAATGATGGCCAGCGCTTAAGGTTATCTCTTCTGCTTGGGGAAAAAAGGGGCAGAAAACAATACGTGCTGCTGGACACTACAGCAGAGCAGAAGGTTTCTTCTTCTAATGCACAGCTGCAGAGAGAAACAGCCTTTCCCCATAGCAAGGAAACCCCACAGACGGCCTCACAAATTCCACACACCATTCAAGGCTAAATCCAGCTCTAGGGCCAGAATTTGCCTTTTGGGTCACCGAGGAGAGTGATACCAAATGGATGACACTATCATTTGTCAGGATGTCTAGCACTACTCATACTGAGACAACCATATGGTGGGCAAAGCTATAAAGAAATAACCTCACATCTTTAAAAACAGCAAATGTGTTCCATGAAATGGTCACTGAGAAATTATGATTTTTCTCATTTCCTAGGCATTAAATGGTGGTCCTCTAATACTCTAAAGTATCTTATCCAAAAGTAATGAAATTTCTTCTGTTACTGGTGGGACTCCTACTACCCACCTTAATCAGGGAAGTCAAGTCTGAAATATCAGAGGCTGCAATTACAAATTCTCATTTTCACAAACGGGTGTTACTGAAATCAAGGAAAAAATTTTCATGTAGGAGAGAAAAATGCACAATGACCAAACCTCTGAAACAATTTTTTGCTGGATTTCCTTTGTAAAAGCTAGCTGGCCTCTGTGGCTTTCTACCAGTAGCAAAGGTGGAGAAGAGAGGGAATTAAACACTTCACTGCTCTGAATAGATGGATGAGCAAGAAGTTATAGTTCCAAAAGAGATACCAAACATCTTTATGTATTGAAATCATTACAATTCAAACGTGCGTTTCATTAAACAAGGGCATGAATATTTCCTCTTCTCTCTGTGGAAGTCAAGCTCCCCCAGCCAGACTGGGTCTGTTTCATAGCCCTGAGCCCACAACTCCATTCATAGGATAGGTATGTCAAGGAACAGAGAAAATTCAGTTCTTTTCTTATCAGTACAGCACTGCAGCAGGAATAGCTGGAGCTGATCTAGCACAGAATATTTCACAGTCTGTTTAAAGAGAGTCTTTGGGGGAATGACTCAATTGAATGAGGCTGACGCTCCACCTAGCCACTTAGGCTTTGACACCAGACTGGGATGAATTTTTCAGAGAGGTTTGAACTTGTCAAATTTTTATACAGTATTTGGCATGTCAGTGAAGGAAGTGTGCTGTTATTTCATAAAGTCAGTTAATCACCTTAGGCCTTGAAGCGAAAACTATTGACCAATTTTAATGTGTGGTTAAAAATATAGATCAGGCATCCTTCTCTCCAGAATTTTTAAAGTCTGACCACCTCATTCTGCTCACTGGTTTTGGTCTAGTGGGGTCATCTACCACCTGATGCTGACTCATATACTAATGATAAATTAATTGGAGGAGTATCTCTGTAAATCCTGAATTTGTTGATTTGCAATTTTATAAGGTTGCACCTTAGTTTACTTTTAGTAGCACGAAGGAACATCACAGTCAGTGTCACGTGAGATTTTACACATTATAATTTTCTCCCACTTTTCCTCCCTTCAGGATTGAGCAGCAGAGAAATATAACTATCTGCAGGCCTAATGAATCCCCAATGCCATGAAAAAATCTTAAAAAAATGGGATGTAAGCTCAACACAGGCTAATGGCAAGTTGGCCCACATGCCATAGCACTTCACTGTGGTTCCTTTTATGGCTCCTGAAAAGACATCTGTGTTGCAGGCCTAGGGAAACAGTCCATGCCAGAGGGCAGAGAAACCTGCCAGGTTTTCAGCAGGCTATAAATGAAGGAAGGAGCTCTGTTCAAAGCTTGGAGGATCTTCAGCCAGCACAGCACACATAGAGCAATGCACACATTAACTAGAACTAAGTAAATGAGACAGTTGTAGACTTATTTAAAACATAAAATAGCTTGTCCTTTGTGGTTCTTTCATATATGTTAAGGTGCAGACTCCATTTTCCACCTTCTTTGCATTTAAAATGGGACATGAGATACTACACCACCTTTTCTGGACCTGCCTGCAGCACAGCAGGAGCAACCATTGCCCTGCATAGCCACAAACACCAAACCCATCCATGATCACTTAGAACAATGTTCTCATTTACTCTGAAGAACTGTTTGGTCTTGGTCTACTGTTTTGGACTTAGAAAGCTGTTCTGGGTTTTTTAGGGTTTTGGGGTTTTTTTCCATTTTTGTCTGCATTCATAACATCAAATCTGATCATATAAGCATTCATTAATAATTATGAAAGATAATTCCTCAGTAGTCACCTAGAAATTTGGGTAGCATCTCTGCAGGCCAACTGTTTCTTTAAAACAGAAGGCTAAGAAACCAATGAGTGAACCCAGACCAAAGATAACAGGTTTGTTTTAAGAATGGCTCTTGCAATTTCAGGATGATTCATGTACCTAATAAACCATCAGAGAAGACGGCAGATAATTTAATTTAACTTTCCAGTTTCTGTACATAGGGGGAGAGTGAGAAGACTTCATCCTGCTCACAGCTCCACCCCTGTTCTTCCTATATCATAGAAACATAGAATGGTTTGGGTTGGAAGGGACCTTAAAGATCATCTAGTTCCAACCCTGTTATTGAGGACAGGAACACCTTATACTAGACCAGGTTGCACAAAGCCACATCCAGCCTGGCCTTGAACACTTCAGGGATGGGGCACCACAACATCTCTGGGCAACCTGTTCCAGTATCTTGCTACCCTCAGTGAAGAATTTCTTCCTGATACCCAGTCTAAATCTACTCTCTTCCAGTTTGAAGACTCTGTTTCTTGTCCTATCACTATATGTCCAAAAAATCTCTCCCCATGTTTCTTGTAGGCTCCCACTTAGCTAGTGGAAGGCTGCAAGTAGGTCACCTTGAAGCCTTCTCTTCTCCAAGCTGAACAAACCCAGCTCTCTCAATCTGTCTTCATAGGAGAGCTTCATCCCTCTGATGAACTTGGTGGCCCCCCTCTGGACTTGTTCCAACAGGTCTATGTACTTCCTGTGCTGGGCACTCCAGAGCAGGATGCAGCACTCCAGGAGAGAGAAGCAGAGGACCAGAATCACCTCCCTTGACCTGATGGTCACACTGCTTTTGATGCAGCCCAGGATATCTGGGCCGCAAGTGCACATTGCCAGCTCCTGTCCAGCCTCGCATCCACCAGCACCCTCACGTTCTCCTCTGGGCTGCTCTTGATCTGTTCATCCCCCAGCCTGTATTGATACAGGGTGTTGCCCTGACCCAGGTGCAGCACCTTGCACTTCATCTTGTTAAACCTCTTGACATTCCCATGGGCCCACTTCTCCAGTCTGCTAAGTCCCTCTGGATGACATGCAAAGCATTGCTTCTCTCTGAGCATGAGACCACAAGAGTAGACCTTGCTCCTCCTTTCAACAACTTTTAGCTTTCAGCACAAAATGACCTTTCTGCTGCACTGGAGGGGAGGGAAAGGAGCAACACGGAAAGCAGAGACATCAGCTCTGGTTAGATCCCAGCAGCTCTCACACTATCCCTGTAGCATGGAGAGCCATCTCCCTCCCTCCATTTCCCAGAAAGCAGGAAATCTGAACTACCAGTAGCTGCTAAACCAACATCCAACCCAAAACTTCAATAATATGAACTATACTAAATGGTAGGGGACATTTTGAGGATCAAATGCTTAACTGGTATGTCTATACTTGTGATAGCTATTCAAACTCCCATTATGGTACAGAGAGACCTACCTGACATATATTTCCACGAAGCCTGAACTTAGATATCTCAGACTGCACTTGAACCTTATCCCAGATATTTGGTATATTTAAAATGGGGTGATAGGCAGCTAGTCCCTATCTCTGACTACTGAGCTGGGAGACTCTTCTGGGAAGTGAGTACCATGACAAATGGAGTGAGAATCACAGCCTTCTCACACCTTGGAGGGCCATCACAGATCATGAACCCCAGCATGTGGGATGTTTTCAAGGAAAGCAAAACCCTATCCCTTTAAGAACACCCTCTGATGCCCTATAGGGATTAAATTCCTCTCCTCCATTTTGCTGCAAGTAGCCATGTTGTCTAGCTGAGATCTTTACCCCTTTACAGCAAGCTACAAAAAAGCACATTATCCCAGCTCTTTCTTCCACAGTCCTGGGTTGTACCCCTGTGTTTACCAGCTAGGAAGCAGTTTGGTTCTGGCATGCAGCAATGAATACATCTGGTCATTTTCAGTGTCCCTTAGTATTCTTGTCACAGCTGCAATGGTAGGAATTAAAATGCCTGTTCTTTCTTTTATTGCCCTTGAGGAGAAAAAATATTCCTGAAGGCTATGGTTTCACAATGTATTGGCTTCTTTTCTTCCCCTCGGAGGGGCCAGAGGCGAGGTTGAGTGCAGCCTTCTCATGTGGAACATCTACTTTTTCTCTTTGTTGCCATGGTGACTGAGCCATCGGCTGGTCTGGCACCGAGAGGTGCTCAATGACACCCAGTACCAGGGCATCAAGTGAGAGGACTGGGAAGAGGGAGAGGAAGAGCGACAGCATCCTGATTTTTATGTGTCATAGCCAGTGTTTTCTGCTAGTGAATTTTCAAAATATAAGTCATAAAGCAACAATAGCTCATCTGCATCTATCAGACTTAACCACTGTTCTCCAATAATTCAGTTTTGAGGACTGCAAATGCTACCGTACAGGTTGCCAATTATGTATTCAGAAACTGTAATAGGTATATGCAGTTTACTCGTTAAAGTAAGTGGCTCACTCAGTCTCAAACTTCCTCTTTTTGTAATATGAGTCCCATGCAGCAATAAACAACATGAATTTCATCACCTCCAGGTCTTTAATCCTATTTCTGTCCTGGTCTCAAAATCATGCTGCACTGGCGTGAGCCAGAAAAAAGAATTGCTTACAGCTGCAAGAACTTGCAGGGAAATGAGCTCTTTCAAAATAATGAGCTATTAACCCATGGCACTGCTGCAGAGGCATTGCAGTGGTGTCAGCCACTGGTGTGTCAATAAATAACAAGGCAAATTAGAAGTGCATGTAAATTTGTTTCTGTAGATAATTCTTCTTTGATATAAACTGGAACAAGTCTGAGTAGCTGGATGAAAACACAGTTGTGCTGAATTTGGCTCGACAGAAAGGAAAGCAGAGGTCCTTAATTTAGGTTGTCTCCCTAGTTAGCACTATTCACAGGCTCGTTATTTGGGTCAGAACTGAGCTCGTTCAATTGTTTTCCAAAGATATTTCCAGAGCAAGTAATATCCTTTCCCCAACTGGGAGAGGAGGGAAGAAAGGCAGACTTACGGATCAAAGGCCGCTAGCAAGAAGTTGAGCAGTAAGCTGATGGACTGCTCCACGTTGATCTGGTGGGTGGTTGGCATCCGTTTGTTGAGCTGGTAGAAGATAGTCGAAATCACAGCTTCCAGGCGCGCCACGTTCAGCTCAATGCTGGGGTCCAGGTTGTTCAGTGCATTTTCCCGCAAGGCTTCTATCACATTCCAAATGTCCACCAGGTGCACTAGGAGGGGACAGGACAGAAAGACTCAGCCAGGCCATGCGCTCCTGAAAGCACCTGAGAAAACAAATCACCTCCTCCCACAGGGTGGGGCGTAACACAACCATGCACAACAGGCTTCATGAATAATTAAACAAATTAATGTATTTTCCATCACTGAAAATTGAATTTGGTGGAGGAATGAGCAAATAAAATTCAATTCTGTTAATAGGAAGAATATGTATTTATATTACTAGTTGTAATGAGTATAACCTCAGCTCGGGAAATCATTCCTCATTGTATAAAGTATTCAAGTAAAAGCCTGTATTACACAGAAATCACCAGAAGGTAAATATATGCTAATTGAACCATATCTTTATGAATCCCCATTTAGAAATTACCCTTAGATATTAACTTACATAGCAGATGGGCTTTTCAGAAGATCCTACAAATACTAAGTGCTCATCACATACTGATACTTTGAAAATTCTTTTCAGCGATTTGTATGGAAAGCAAAATATTTTACAGAAACAGAATTGTAATTGAGACAGTGTAGGCAAGCTACATTTAAACAAGTAACATGCAATGAAGTGATCCCAAAGTGTCTTCCAAATATATTTGCCAAATGATTTGTTAAATCTCTCTTGATAAAGTCCTGGTCTAAGCTGAACCTGATGGGAGCTGTTTTTACCTACAAAGACAGCTTAAAGGACAATTTCTGCTCACCCTTTGCATTTTACCTGAACAGAAACCTTGTTTGTATAGCACTGTTTTGTGGTAGTATGACTGACTTGCTGCAGATTGGCATTTCCAGAAGCAGTGAGCCTTGTCAAAAATAAAAAAAACCCTACATTCATTAAAACATTTGATTTAGTTCAAACCCAAACTCAAACATTCATCCCTTTTTTTAAATCTTAATATTACCTACTGTTGTACTAAACTGCCAATAAGAAACAGATCATGAGGTTCAGGGTGCAAATTCTCTTTTTGTTTTCACCAGAGAAACTACTGCATAGTTCTCATTACCCAGCATGGAGATATGTCTTATGACATATCAAGAGCCATCTGTATGTGAAAGGAGATCCACTTTTTTGTGGATAGAGAAATTTAATTCTAATGCTCCTCATTATATTTTCACTTGATTGGTTTGCAGGTGCTGTCTCAGACGCAATGTGACATGATGGTCTGATGGCAGGGAAATGCAAGCCAATAGTAGATAGATAATGAAATCAGAGACAGTCATTTTGCTTAGCCTAGAATTTTGCCCTATGATTGGGTTTCTGTTCTTTTGCCTTGGGAAAAAATAACCTCTTACACCCTGCCAGTGCATGCGTAAACAAATGAGTGGTAACTGCAGCAGCAACTACTTTAGGGATCAGACAAGGCACTTTTTCATTTCTTGCTGTTCCCTGGGAAATAACTGGGAAAAAAACCTCGAAGATGGAATTCCACTGTGACACCTAAATATTTATTTTTTCTTTGTATTAAAAGGAAACTTTTAGAGGCAATCCTGTATGCTGACAGGTTGCCTTCAGAGTGTCATCCTGAATTAATCTGGGTGGGTGGAGTATACAACCTCTGAACTTTTCTTTTATGTTTTCTAGCTGGTGGAAGAGTAACTTCCCCGTAAAAAATCTGGCATAGGTCTCAGATCCTTTTAATGCAGTCATTCTCATTCCCACTTAATCAATTTCCACTGTCAGGTTTCCACAGAGGTAATGTGGATAAATGGGAGATGAATGATCTCCGGGAAGACAGCCTGCACATACTAACTGACCCTTTCTGGGCAGCTTCTCCACATGGTTCAGAGGGCAGACAAGGCAGAGAACTGAGGAAGTTCCCAGAAAGCAGGCCATCATCTGGTCCAGGAGAGAGGGGTTAATGAGCACCCCACCACTGTAAGGCAGCCAAAGGAAAATACAGGAAATACAGAGCAACATGCCAGAAGATGCAGCAACAGGCTGGAGTATGTGCATGTATTTTGTGGAATTATCAAGAGGGGAAGGGCAGGCAGCAAGCAGAAGGTGAAGTGTATCGTTTCCCTTGAGGTCTAGCTGTCACTGGCTGCGAGGGCTGCTCTGGGTAATTCACACCAAGCAGATCAAGGAGAAGCGGTGTTTCTACCAGCAGTTTCACCAGGCTGGCTCTTGGGTGCAGGGTATGTGTGTAAGCTGTCAAACTCAGGGAGGGCACGGAGACATCTCCAGAATCCTCTCTGGAAACATTCCAAACCCACCTGGATGGGTTTGTATGTCACTTGCTCTAGGTGACCCTGCCTTTGCGGGGGGTTGGACTGGGTGATCTTCAGAGGCCCCTTCCAACCCTAGTAATTCTGTGATTCTGTGAAGCCTGAACTATAGCTACACTAACAGTATAACAATGTGAGAAATTACCAGGCATAACAAGTAGCAAAAAAAGGAGAAACACCATATGCAGATGGTTCACTTTGACTTGAGGCTACATTATCAAGAGAACAACCTGAGAAACAGCATAAAGAGGGGTATTAGCACTGCTGAAACAAGGCAGAAATTACTAGGGTAACCTCATCATAAATACTGAATAGGGATATAAAATCAGCAACATTAGAGCTGGTGGGAGAAGTATAAACAGGGACAAGCTGTTTATCTGGGAGTGCAGGAGTGGGTTAGTGGAAAAAAGCATGGGAGTGGAAAAGGGGAATTTAAAGGGTAACAATGTCATCAGAGCTGCTGGGGTACCTTTCAAGCAGCCCCTGCACCTGATCAGTGTGGAGGAATTGTTTTGACCATACGTGTTTACTTCTGCAGTAATTTAAAACTGCAGTGGTTTTCCTAGCACTGATAAAAGGATGTTCAGGGAGAATGAACCAGACATCCAGACTCCCTAACAGTGAGAATTTCATGCAGTAATTTAAATTTAATTGCTATAGCCTAGCAGTGGAAAACTCTTGAGTAAGAGAACATGGAGTGAAAGAGCTGGCAACAATGAATGAGGCTGAAATCTGTGTTGCTCTCTTTATTCCTCACATGATCTAGTACTGATACTATGTAGCTGTCAGATTTTAATGTGGGGCTTTTTATCATTTTGTTTTCCTACTGATATTATATTTTTCATAACGCAGTCATATCCAGAGTTAGTTTTGATGATGGTCCAGGGAAGGAAAATGTCCAGAGGCCAGCAGACATGGGACTAATAACACTAGTACACTACACATCTGAGAGAAAATGACTGGGTTTAGTGTTAGTTCTAACCTGAAAGCCTCACAAGCCCCCCTGATGTTCATTGGTATGCCAGAAAGGTAGGGCAAAAGACTAGAAAAATGACTTATTGGAAATTACGCAGCTGAAACAGTCCCCTACCCACCATAAAATATTAGTCTCAAGGAACTGCTGTGTATTTGTACTATAAATAATTTTACTTGGGCTTTTTTTCTGGTTTTTTTTCAGAAACACTTTGGTTCCACTTGAAGCTGAATAAACAACAATCCTACTGCACTATTTTATTTTGCGTTTTATTCATTAATCTCAAATCTCTCTACAGAGGCTGGAAAGCAATACTTCCTGGAGGAAGAATGAAAGATGGACATGAGCCAGGCATTTAAAAAGAACTACTAATTCTGAAAGTATCTGATGAAATGCCTAGCTCAAAATCACAAGGAGAATTTGTTAGACTGCTGTACAAAGGGCTGAAGTCTCTGACCTTTACTCAAGTCAACTGTTACAAACAAGAACTCACACACCTAAATTAAATGTAAAAAATTAGGTGTCTACTGTCTGCTGGTGATCAAGACTCCCTCTCACACCAGTGAAAGAAAAAAGCACCTTAATGCACCTGTTGGGAGACAGGTGGGATGAACAGAGCTTTGAAGCTGCCCGTATTTCTTCATTGACAAAGTCTAAAGCAACAAGTTTACATGAGCCATGTAACCTCAGAGCTGGTAAAGTTAATTGAGAGGAATCCCACACCTTCCTCTTTAAACATTAAGAAAAGATGTTTTTTCTAGTCTGACTACTACATGACATAGAATAATTCAGGTTTTATATAAAATATGAATAATGAATACATCAATCTGCATGAACAGCTACCAGATCCTGTCTTAGTCACTACCTTTTACACTGCATCACTTGACTTTGTGCAGATTACATCTGGGTGCAGTGCTCTACTCACCACCTCGAATTCTATTCTTTTTGCATTTACTCACACAGTAAGCAAATTCTTACATATTATATCATGCTGCCAGATCAACCAAACAACACTGGCAAAAGGCAAAGTAAAACACAGGACTCTGCAAGCTACATCCATTTCTACTAATAGAAATTTATGCCTACAGCTAATGTGATATCAGTATATTGTTTTCAATGTAATGATAGAATATTAACCTTGCAAACTTCGCATAAGCTTACATTCCTCATCTCCTCTTCTACCTGTTTTCCATAATACCTGCTATGCTCATTTATTTATCCATCTCTGAAATGGTTTTATTCTCACTGAAGAAGGCATATCTCCTTACTTTGTTTGCACAACATGTAGTGCAATAAAACCGAAATCTGATTTCTACATATTACTATGATGCAAAGAAGATGAAGAATTTGCAGTGTAGCGGACCAGCATATGGATGCAGGAGAGCTTTCTCTCTCTTAAAATCTACCTTAAATTCCCCCAACAGAGTGAAACTCCAAAAGTTTGGTTTTAGCTTCTCCTTGATGTTGCTGCTTTTGTTGCCTTGCCTACAATTCCCTCTAAAAAGCAAATTACGCCCCAGCATGAGAAAGATGCCCTTTTTGAAGTGGATCTGTAAAACCAGAGGAATCTGTCAGTTGTTTCTTCCATGCCAGAAGATAGGCAGTAGGAGTAAAAGCTGCTTGTATCTAGCACCTGTGTGGTATAAGGCAATCTAAAACCAAGCAGCCCAGCCAATCTTCACAGAGCCTCCAGAAAGGCCTTGCACTCTGTGAACAGCACAGCTTCGCTGGTGTAGGTCTCACTCATCTGCCTGATGTTGGAAAAAAATGTAGACAACTTCCACAAGAAACTGCTAAACTACGTTTCCCTTTAGACTTTCTGTGACGTGATTTGTAAAGTCACAGCTGAGCTAAAGGTCTGTGTTATCAAATCTTCTATGGTAAACACTGCCTGCTAACTTTCCGACATTAAGTAATATTATACACTGTCAGAGAAGGTTTCATATTTGAGCATGTTCAGTAACAGAGTGAAATTAGTGAATGTAAATAAAGTTCAGTGTCAGGACAGAAGTGGGACGATGTAGAGAAGGAGCACCACAGAGGGCTGCCATTGCCACAGCAATCGTTACCAACAAACGCACACTTTGAGGAGACCCTGCCTGAAATGAAGAGAATTGAGATTAATGCATGAAAATACACTCGCAATACAAATGTTATTTCATTCAGTGGACTCCTTCAGCTGTTAAAACATTTGGAGAGTGCCTGTTGCCAGTGCATTGAGACTGAACTGATCAGTCTCTCCCTGCAGGATGTAAGGGTGGATGAAGACGTCTGGCTCAGTTTGAAAGGAGTTCTATATTTTACTCAAAAGTTTTCAGATACCCTTTAAGTTTTACATGCTGTCTTTCTGCCTTCACCTGTGTTCAGAACATCTTCTCATCTTACCTTTTATTATTTTGATGATGAAAATGAGCAAATAGTAGTTAAAGTGCAAAACTCTCTCACTTACAACTCTGTCAACAGGTTAATCTGTGGAACAGATGTACCCTGAATACATTCAAAGAAAGAAGAATTTAGCACAATCTTATGTTGCTTACTATAAACACATATGTCAGTTTTACTGATCTTGATCCTCCCTCTTTTTTTAGGCATTTTTTACTGTCTTCATTAGCAAGAAACCAGTGCATTTTTAATTTATTGCAACTAGTAACTTTAATTTACTTGCAGTATGTAATTTTCTGTTTGGTAGATAATAATATCTTAATAGCCAAAATGAGAGAGATGAGATGGACTACACTCTCTTTTTTTCCAACTCAAAGCAAAGAAATTAAAATTAATTTATGCAGTGAAAAATTAATTACCCTCTCCATCATGCAGTTTATTTAAAATTATGGAAAGGCTATGAGATACAGATAATCTTGGATATATCACTAATCTCAAAGGAGGCAGATTACTTTAAACATCAGTTGTCAAGAAATGATGTTGCCCTAAGCAAGTATAAAAAAGAAAACTGTAGAAGTTTATCTCCAAAGTAGTACAAAAAAATAAATTAAAAACAGTCTATGTGCTTAAGCTTTCTTACCATTAAATGGACCTACTCATACAAAAATCCTCATCTCTTCTACTTAATTTTTTGTATTCTGCCTGAACCATGAACTCTACAACATTATCTCTCCATTTATTAATAAATGAACATGGAAGAGGAGATTACATTTAATCAAACATGGGAAGCTATCTAAATTAGGGCTTTAATAATCAATTCAAATTTACTTAACATACAGTAGGTCTAACTAAACCTAGGTTAAACATAACCAAGTGATAGTTAGGACAGTATTCCTCCTTGATAGGTTTTCCTTCTTTGGTGAAAACAGGAAAAAACTTTTAAAGAAGTATTAATGTAAATAATTTCCAAAATTTTAGAAGGCATTTCATGAAGATTTTAGTCCAGCAAAGGTCTTACAGACATGCTTGAATTTAAGCATACTAGTACTGTCATTTGAAATCAATGGCACTTGACTGTATGTCAAGTATTTCAGGTGGATTTCATTAAAACAGAAAGATTTATGCTTCCTTGTCTAACAACCCTAAAAATACTATAAAATATGTTAGACAATTCCTCCTTTTTTGATTAGAATCTACGAACCCATCACAAATCAGGGTATTGGAACCATTTGTCACTGTCATTGCTAAGAAGCCCTGGGAAGTTACTCATGCTTTCTGTTTGGCTCCCTCTCTCCTGCTGCCAGGCAGGTAATGGAGGACTGCCCGAGGCATGTTTTCTCTTAACTACACCTGTCTGTGGTCGAGTTGCCCGTGGAATCAGTCAGCTATAGCATGATCACTGAAAGCTTTATCTCCACATCCCACCACTATGCAACTCAACATGCCAGTTATGATGGTTTGCAATTTTTTTCTCTCTCTGGTGCCAAATTACATGAAAATGTACCAAGGTGGTGCTTCTGCTCAGGGCTAAAATGAGGTACTCTTTGGCTGGGTACATCTGGTGACAGCTGTCACTCTACAAAGTCTGGCACACACCCAGGCTACTCATGGCCCAAATACCAGAACCTTTGCTCAGTCTGTTCCTGGAAATGTCCTGTATTTTCCTATTCCCGCTCCCATGTCTCTTGGGCTTCTCATCTACCTCCCTTGCCCAGTGCCAGGCACTGTTCATACAGCCCAGTGACTTCTAGCACAGCTGGACACCTGTTAGGCAGACAATCCAACAAGCTTGGTGTGCACTGGGCCACTTCCAAACACTCTGCAGGCCATCACCAGCTCTTGGGCTGGTCAATACTGTTTTCCAAAAGCAAGACTGGTGGACTTCCAGCTTGTTAGCACATATTTGAATGTATTAATGTAAAAATGTACTTTATGGCATCTTCTTGCTATTTCACTTGATTTCTAGGTTTTGTAGATGCAGTGATTGGTGAGTAAATACTGCAAGCTTAAAGATGAAATTAATAAAACATTCAGAATATTTACTGCCATGTTATTCTGATCCCAGAACGCTTTAATTTTTAAAGATGTGCATACAATGGTATGAAAAGTTGTAGGAGGATGATACTTGGATTCCCAAAAGTAACTACAGACAACATTTAGTTTGTCACTAAGAAATCAAAGTATTTTCAAAGACTGCACATCTGAAATTGAATTTGGCAAGGCTTACTGGTAAGTGTCATCTTCAGGACAAAGGCCCTTGCAACAAGTGGGACAGTGTGGGCAAGGAAGATAGCCTTGGTGAAGGAGGAACCAGTTAAGGGATGTTTAAAAAGACTGGCATAATCAAGTCCATAGGGCATGATAGTGAATGCACCCACAAGTGCTGAGGAAGCCGGTAGATATCAATGTGAGACTACTCAAATGTCTTTGAAAGGTTGTGGCAATTGGGGAAGGTTCAAGAGGGCTGTGAGAAAGCCACTGTCACTCTCATTTCCAAGAAAAGTAAGAAGTATCCAGTGGAATAAAACCTCACTTTGATCCCTGAAAAGGGGATGGAGTGAAACCTCCTGGAAGCCATTTCAAAGTGTATTACGGTAAAGAAGATGGTTGGAAGCATTCAACATGTATTTATGACAGAGAAATCATGCATGACCAAGCTCTCTGCCTTCCCCAAGGAAATGACTATCTCAAGGGACAAGGAAAAGTAGTAGATGTTCTTTGTTCTGACTTTAGTAAGGCTTACAAAACTGTGTCCCATAGCAATCTGTTTGACAAACTGCTGAGTGTGGATTGCATAAGTGGACAGTGAGGTGGACTGAAAATTGTCTGATTTAGCTGAAGATCCAGTGATTGGTGGCACCAAATCCAGTTGGAGGCCAGTCACTAGGTGGTATACCCCCTGGCATAATACTGAATCCAAAATTGTTTAATATCTTCATTAATGATCTGAATGATGGGACAGAGTGTACTCTCAGGAAGTCTGCAAGTGATACAAAACTGGGGAGAGAGACTGATACCCCAGAGAGCTGTGCTGCCATTCAGAGGGACCTTGCCAGGCTAGAGAAATACACAAATAGGAATCTCACAAAGTGTAATAAACAGAAATAAAAGGTCCTGAACATGGAAAGGAATAACCCCAGGTACCAATACAGTCTGGGTGCTGATCAGCAAGATGCCTTTACAGCAAAGGCAGCCAACATTGTCCTGAGCTGCACTGGTCAGTGCACTGCCAGTGGGGGGAGGGGGGTACCCTTCCCCTCTACTCAACTCTGGTGACAGTGAAGATGATGAAGGGCTAGGAGCAACTGTCATACAAGGAGAAGCTGAGAGACCTCAAACTATTCAACCTACAGAATGGAAGGCTTCAGGGACTTCACAAGTGTATATAAACATCTCAACACCAAGACAGTTAGAAGGATAAGCACCTCTCCTATGACAAAAGGCTAAAAGAATTGGGATCGTTCAGCCTGGAGAAGACAAGGTTTCATGGTGACCTAGCTGCAGTCTTCTGGTACCTAACTTTTTACAAGGGTATGTAGTGATAGGACAAGAGGGAATGGCTTTAAACTGAGAGTAGGTTTGGAGCAGATATGAGGAAGAAATTCTTTACTGCGAGGGTGGTGAGGGACACTGGAACAGGTTTCCCAGAGAAGCTGTGGATGCCCCATTCCTGGAAGTGTGCAAGGTCAGGTTGGATGGGGATTTGAGCAATGTGGTCTAGTGGAAGGCATACCTGCCTATAGCAGAGAGGTTGGCACTAGATGGTCTTTAAGGTCTCTCCCAACACAAGACATTCTATGATTCTATGATCCAGTGCAAAGGAATAAATAACATGGAGCCAGACTCTTCTCAGGGAAAGAATAGTGGAAGGCCAGAAGGAAATGGGCGCAAATTACAATACAGGAAAGCAATTAAACATAAGAAAAAGATTTTCCCTGTGGGGAAATACTGTGACATGTTGCCCACAAACGCTGTGGAGTCTCCATTCTTGAAGATAATCAAATCCAAACTGGACACAACTCTGAGCAATCTGCTGTAGCTGATCTTGCTATCTCCAGAAATGCCTGTCAACCTCAGTGATTCTGTGATGTCCTTGTCCAATCAAGACCCTACACTGTGAAAACATATAGTAACACTTCCTGGAGAGGAATCAGTGATGCCTCACTGACTTTTCTCGAAAATAATTGCTCAAGTAAGCTGTGCTCCAAGACCCCTTTCTAACACATGTAATAAAAATACAATAAAGAGTCTGCCCTGAGGCCCCTTGAATGCTTGAGAAAAGGTCCTCCACATCGTCCAGGGTTTTATGTGAGGTGTACAGAGGGCCTTCAAATCACTCTGTGTACTCAGATATTCCCTCAAGCTTTCCCATGAAGGCCAAGGGATCTCAGAGTGAAGTCATGGCTTCACTTAGTCCCCTGTCAGTTGCATGCATCCCTGCTCCTCATCTTTTTCATCTTTTTGCTGGGAGAGTGCCCAGGTGTGTGGTATGCACCGGCTCCGCTGGAAGTTTGAGTGAGGCTATCCACTTCTACCTGCCCATCCCAGTGGTGAGGAGGAACACCTGGATAAGGAACTAAACATTCACACCAGTCAATGGAAACACCTTTCTTCTGAACTACTGTGCATATGGAGTAAGTCAGATGCATTTGGACTCACTAAATTCACAGAGATCAGCTGTCCATGTGATACCACATGGGACAAGTGATGCCCCAGCCATCAGGACTGGGCTGCCTGTGCATGTGCTGGCCAGCTGCGCACTGCATGCACAGAAGACATTCCTGTCTGGGTGCCAAACCTGGCTGTTGGGTGTCTGGAAATCTGCAGGACACCATGTGTGCAACTGAGGCCTTGAAAATTTGGGGAAAAAGTTTTAAAGGTTGTCCTGTCTGATACCTGGGCTTGCATCCTATTATCCTTTATCCATGTTCTGCCCAGAGGGTAAAATGAGTTATTCTAAAACCTTCTGAGATTCTGATCACTACAGCATTTTGGTCAAGTACTATTAATGAGGAATGATCATTAGGCTAACAATACACTGAAATGTGGTCTTTTTATTTTTATTATGGTACCAGGTATAAGAGTATGTAAAGATCTCCAGTAAAATTTTTCTCTTTGACATTAATTTAACTTACAATAAAAGTTCCATCTCCCCCTGATGTCAATTCTTGCCCAACTTGTCTCACCTATATTTAACCTAAGCCTGAAGGGCTCTCTGTGGGTGGCAGAAGAAGCCATCAGTCTCCCCAAGGAGCAACACTAATGACAGTCAATTCTGCAAAACAGAACAGTGGGCTGGGAAACTGTTGGCATTTACTTGTCACCCAGATGCTGGCAGTGTCTCCTTTTTTTAAATATGCTTTGAAATAATTTATTTGAATGAAATATGATATAAATAAAATTAAAAAAAGTAAAAAATCTAACTCTAAGCTTCTTAGTATTTTGATGACAACCAGGAAAGAATTAAAACACTGCACTGTTGCTAAGAAGTCACATGACTTAAATCCATTGATTACATATAATTTTCTTATTGTAAGAGTTAAACATATTTATGAATTAAAGACCAATGTGCAAGTTGCAGACCTGTTGCTACACATATTCAAGAGTCAGAAACTTTCTAACTGCTTCCTCCACAAGACAATGGTATTCCCAGCTTAGGTATCTCTATTATTCTTATTATCCCACTATAAAACTTCTTTAATAAGAAAGGCTTTATTTGAGGCTTTGTGTGATCAGGCTTTAATCTGACTTAACAGCTCCTTCAAAAGGGTTTTGCAAGTGTCAGCTTTCAATTAGCCCAAGAACTCATGAGAACAGGAGGTAACAAGACTTGGTCAATAAATATGTATGATACACAACAGCTTTCTCACTTCTCTTAAAATTAGGTCAATTTGCCTTACATGTGAATTCTTCTGTCAATTCTTAAAATTACAGCATTTCAATTTTTAAATGAAATATAGCTCTCTGTACTATATTCCAGCCAACCAAATACTAGGAAAAAGCTTCTGCACTTCTGAAAGATGGCAAAAAACATCTCTGAGGCTGTGCAACACTGTATCTGGAGTTGATATACAAAGTTTTCTCTGCTATAGGTCTGGTGAATCTGAAACTGCATAGAGAAACCGAATTACGGAGACTTCCAAAAAACGTTTCCAGAGAAAACAAAAAACCAGATCTCAGCCCTCCTACTTAGGAGATTAAACTCGAAGTTAAAAAATGACTGAACATATGAGAAGGAAAACATAATTTTAGAGGCTGGCACAGCTCAGCTGGTGTGTAACACCCCAAGGCAGAGCAGCTTTCGGAGCACAGGCGGGACACGGCGCACAAGCCTCCTGGCAGCCGCAGTCCCGACCACAGGATGGCACTACGGGGTATATTTTAGTAAATGCAGACACGTTTGCGCCAACATTTTAACTCTACTGGCACAACGTAAAGAGAGCTAACACGAACCAAAGGCTGTGCATGCCCACTGCTGTCTCCAGAAAAAGGCCTTATCTCTGTACTGAGCTGAACCAAGACCGTGTGTGCTTTGGCTGTGCGGATGTCCTATGCAGGGCATCACATGTGACAGGCAAATAATGCCGACCCATGAGGTGGAAAGGGCAATACGTCTTCATGTTGAATGTCCTCACCACAGTGATAAAATCCCCTCCAGAAGTATATTTCTTCAAATGCCAACTCTGACTAAGACTACATCTTTCTTTCATAAATAACTTCATTATTTTTCTCTCTCATGCAACCGCTGCCAGCTCCCCCTGCCCTCTAAGACACTTCCCATGTCACAAGAGGACTTCAGCTTGCTCTGACACCATTACCAGCCAAAAGCAAGTGCAGGGTGATTGCAAATGTTAACAAATTGGGTTATTTACATTTTTCATTACTTTTGAAGCAGGGCTAGTTACCAGCTTAAGGATACACAGTATTATCCCCAATCCCCAATCCCATATTAACTGCTGTTTTCTTTAAAAAATAGCTTCTAATGACATGAGAATATGTGATTTAACAGTTCTTTACAACAATTTCTTACCTGATGGCTATAGAAAATAAGTTGAGATTACACTGCCAACATTTAAGTCGTATCACAAAGGTAAATGAAAAGAATGAGTATCTATTACACATCTGTGTGAAAACAAAAACCCTCCTTGGTACATCTCCTGTTTTCAAGAGTTTGATCCATGCCTTCTGTATGATTATTTTTTAAATCATTTAGGGTTGGCAAGACTGTAAACAGCAACACAAGGCACAGAATACTAATTGTGCACTTCCTTGAACATAAAAGATTTAATATTTTACATAAATGCAAATTCTTAACCTGATCCTTATTCTATTAATTTAAACATCTTCTTATGTAACATGGACTGAATTTGACCCATAGCATTTTCATCTATTAAAAATAATTAGAGAAATACTAACTTTGGGTAAACTGACTGATTTCCAATCCCAATCAGCTTTGAGATAGGGAGAGATGGAACCTGGTATCTGGAATATCAATTTTTAGGTATCAATTTCATTTGAGTAGACAATATCTCATTCAGAGAAACTGTAAAGAATATTTGACTAAACACTGGCTTTGTGTTCAGTCTTTCCACATCTGCCCTCCTGACATTACTCATATTCAAAGCAATGTCTTGTGCAAAAGCGAGTTAGTGCTCCACTTCCCAGCTGATTTGCTCAGTAACCAGGACTCCCATACCAGAAGGCAACTGTAGTGCCTCCTCTTACAATATCATGCACTAAAACTTCATATCTCTTGAGGAAATAAGCAATAGTCTAAGAAAAGGAGAAAAGCTACAGATGATACAAAAACAGCTCGGCAATCAGCAACAATGAGAAAGGAAACAAGACTGAAAAACATGAAATGACAGATAAATGAGATTTAGGTGAAGTTTTGTGCATCTATCCTTTCTTCTGTGTGTGACAGAAGCTCTTTAATGATGTTGTCAGAGCCCCCAGATGGAAATAAGAGCCTCGATGTACATGGCCACTTATCTGTCACCTTTTATTTTACACATGCAATCCTTAAAGATATCCTGCAAATCCAAGACAAAATAAAAGTTTGAAGGCAAAATATAGATGAATGAAATGTGGAAAACTAAACTTGGGGAAGATCAGGACCTTTACAAGAGATGCAGTATACTAGTGTTGACTTCATTTATCAGAATTTGAGTTTAACCTCCCCAACAATACACACCAAGAGACTGACTCATTCTTTCCTTTGTGCCATAGTGATGTCACTGAGTTCAGCAGAGTTACTTTCAATTTACTTCCTGTCAGGAAAGGAGACATCCATCTATCTATCTACATGGACCAAAGAAAAGGCTGAGCATGCAGGGAACTTCTTGTGGAATTAGCCCACACTTTGCTCAGTAAAGGGCCAAAGACAGCTCCAAAATACCCTGCTAGAAATCCTCTGCAGCCAACAACATCACAGATACAATTCAGTCTGAATTCAGTCTAGGAATGCCTTGATTCTGAACAGGGAAAACAGCCTCTGTAAAGCCACTGTATATCACAAACATCAATGCCAGGAAGCTGAATGTTGACTGTGGAGAGACCAAGAACTGTATTAATAACAATACCCACTGAAGACATTATATTGTGCAGTCTCTTCATATTTATAAAAGCAGGAAATTATTTTTATGGCCAACATCTTCTGTTTTCACAATGTGTCCTGGCATACCAGATATTTGCTGTATGAAATCTTTCACTAAGACTTAGAGAAAATAAAACTAGGCGCAGTAAAAATACGATGTAATGGCTAAGCTAAAGCTTCTCTTTAAATATTCTGGATGTTATGAAGTTGATCTATACTGTTAAGAGTTACACAAACTTGGCTTTTGATGTAACTGAAAACAAATGAGTATGGGAAAAAAAACTCTTTGGGAATTACAGAAGGGAAGAATTGTAATAAAAATGGCATTGGGTCCCACATTCTGACCTCCCTTCTAGGGATTATTTGCTGTCTTCACCCTGAAGAAGCCCATAACTGCTAAGAATATTCACCACAGACCGTGTCCCTGCTGGCTGCACAGTGGACTTATTTTTAAAAGTTACTGGAGAAGGGAATGAAGATGAGCTGAACAACAGCATAAAAACCAAGACAGGGCAGAAAAAGCACCGCAAGATTCCCAACTCAGCAGATGCAATGGAGAAGGAGTTCAAAACATCAGGAGGAATTTCATCACTGAAAGGGTTGCTAAGCACTTGAATAGGCTGCCCAAGGAGCTGGTGGAGTTACCATTCCTGGAGGTGTTCAAGAAATGAATGGATATAGCACTTGCTGCCATGGTTGAGTGGACAAGGTGGTGGTGATTGTTCAAGGGTTGGACTTGATGATCTTAGAGATCTTTTCCACCCTCAATGATTCTGTGATTCTGTGAATGCAATGCCACAACACACAGGGCAAATTACTCCAGCTTATATTCTCAGGAAAACAATTTTCTGCAAAGTCATAAAAACTGTCCCTTAGTCTCTACAGAAAACACGTATGGACTGAGCTATGGATGACTCCTCAAGACAGTGTTCTGAGTCCAGAACAGAGACACAGGGCTTCAAGATGAAACCTGTTCGGAACAAAGGACCATGATCACCAAACTCACTAATAGCTGCTCAAAGATGACTTGTTACTGTTCCCCTCCCTTTTCACATAAACATGATGTCATAGGAGAAAAACCAAAACTACAGAGTGACCAACATGTGACTGGCATTAAGTCACACTGTTTAATGCACTCTAACAATTACGGAGGTGCTCATGTGACAGCAGGGCAGGCTCAGCACAATGCCCAAACAAAACATATCAGAATAACCCAAGGAAAGGGAACAAAGGCTCAAGTGTAACAGAGGGTTTGCCTGAAGAAAGGTTCTTGGAGCCAAGAGGATAACAGGAAAGGAGAGAGCAGACAAGAGAATGAGGGTCACAGAGAAATCAGAGATAAAGCAAATGACACCAATAATGACACAGAGCTGAAGAAGGGACAGGGAAATGATGAAGGAGACTTAAAGACTCAGTTACAGACTGAGGGGAAAAACAAGACAGTGAAAGAAGAAAAAGCTCTCACATGAAAAAGAACAAGATACAGTGATTGCTAAGGTATTGGTTTGTTTCCATCAAACAATATGTCTCCATATATTTTGCAATTTTTAGATTGTCCACAAGATTACTAAGCTAACAGTAATTTTTTTTTTTTTGTTTTGTTTGAAGCATCTATTAGGAGGATCAATGTGAAATAGGATACAGAAACTTTCTGGTTTGGAGTAACTAAGGCAGAGGCTGCCAGACAGAGGTGACTGATGCCTGTTACCAGCAGCAGATGTTCAGAGACATAAATGGGGAATGGAACAGACCGTCCAACCTTAAACCTGCATCAGGAAAGCCATCAGAAATAGCAGAGTGAATGGCAGCCTTCACAGAGTTCAGGAAGTCAGTAAGAAGACATTTTCAGCTATGATCCAATTACAAAATCTGTCTGCATCCAGGCAGTGCTGAGCCACCTGTGTAGCAGAGGGCAGCGTGGAGGTATACTTGGGACGTGACCTAGTCCAGGTGCCTGTCAACTTCTGACTCAAAGGAAGTCAATTCAGTCATTTTCCTCTGTAAAGGACAAAATAATATTAGCCGACAATCTTCTGCAACTCCCCTTTTTAACAGGAGCCACTTGGAATCTTGGGTATGTTTGAAAAGTCAATCTCTAAGCAAATGAAAATATGAGTTTAAGGTAGATATCCTTGCTTGGTTCACTCTTTCTGACATTAAAATTAACTGCAAATATCCACTAATAGTTCTTGTCTCAATCTTGTGTGACAGAGATTTGCAGTGGCAGACTTTGAGAGCAAATACTCAGGGACATCTGAGATACCACAACCCTTTTACATAACAACAGTACACTTCATGCTAACATTGAAGAAAAGGCTGAACAGCAGTCCCTCAGTGAACATGCCAGATATACAGGTTATATGTCAGCTCTCTAACAGCTACTATGATTGTCAAGCATATTAATAAACTTTTACAGTTAAAAGAAAAAGAAAATCTGAACCCATTTTCAGGATATTGTGTTGTGAGGGAACACTTACAGACTAAGGATTTGTCTGCGGGGAATATGCTAAATCAAGCCCTTTTGAACTTTTGATTAAATAATTGATGCATAATGCAGAATGTATAATATATGCATCCTTTTCCCATAGTTGCCTGGAAACCCATATGGAACAGTACTAGCAGTTCCAGGAGCATTCAGACACTAAGTCGCTGTTAAAGACAAAGGAACAAAAAAGTTTTTAAAATCATTAACTCATCTCTCTTTTCATTCTTCAAGCACTGAAGGATACCAGAATTAGTAACTTACACAATGGTATCATGACTCTTGTAATAGAGAGTGCTTTTTCTTTTTTAAAAGCTATATCTCTTGGAGCCATGTGAATAATATCATTCTCTCTAAGGGAACTTGTAAGACTCGGCTTCTGTTAAAAGAGAAAACAAAGAACACAACTAATACTTCCAATCTCTACCTTTATGTAACAGTAATAAGCAGCTCATAGAATATCCAAGGTGGTCAGAGAAGAATAAAAATAAGAACTCAAAATGGCGATTTTTTTTTTTTTCCAAATTATGGGATTTTAAGGAAATCTCATACAAGACTGATTGCTGAGGGTTTAGAAGAATATGAGAATGCCATGATCACAAATTCAAGAGGCAGATTGTTTCAAATTACAGCCAAGCAGACCTTTTGCACTTCTCAAGTAGGCAACACAGCTTGTCATTCAGTTTGATTGCTCTGTGACCCAGCCTGAATCTCTCTTGCGCTTTATTGCTTCCAGTATAAAATGAAAAACATTATAAAACCCAACAATGAGAACACTAACCATGGAAACCTACAGTGATGAAGGATTAAGTTATTTAATCTAAACAACTCTATAATAATGACAGTTTAGTGGCTCTGTTTCTGATGGTCATCCAGAGAGAGAAAAAAAAAGGACAAGCAAAAAATTGCAGATACAGTCATTGAGAAGTAAAAGTCAGGATGGTGGCAAGGAATGCCTCCCATCATGGCAGGGATCTTCATGGGATTCTGGCACCTTTCTTGTGTGCTTCATTTCATGTTTGAGAAAATAAATACTTACTGAGTCAAAGGAAGAATGTCTTTATACTACACTGGCAAGAGAAGAGAAGCAGTCACATGTTCCTAAATCAATCAACATGATTTGGTAGTTAGACATCAACAGGGCAGACCAGAACACTTGGGAATAGTTTTGTATTGAGGGAACTCTTCTGGATATGTAAGATCAGTACAGATTTTGTCATGCAGAAGAGAAAGTTGAACATGGATTTCCTGTTGACTTCCTTGGCCACTGGATAACACAAAGGTCAGAGCACCATTTCCAGTGTGGAATTAAGATTTTCTTATGCTTTCCTTTTACTACAAGTAGAAAATATTATGACTTCTCATTTTGTGGTGAATGGCATGTTGAATGGGATGGGATAAAATGGTATTTTAGCTGTCAGTCCAGTATAAGAAAAATAAAATCAACCCCCAAACTACATTAATTTTATTTAGGCTTAATCAAATAAGTTTTCAGAAACTGCTTGCCATCATGATGGAGGCCAGTAGCTCATATAGTCTGATCTCATTGTTTCATATCCAAATAGTCAGTTTCTAGGACAAAACGATTTTCAGCAGCTTGCTGTAGCATTATAGGAGGTATAAGAGTACAGACAGAAAAGAGCTTTAAGAAAAGCATCTAAAAATACTGTATTTACAATAACTGTCATTCATTTTCAGTAGAAAATTATTATATGACAGGAGGAGAGAAATTATTCCAACTTAAAACAAATGTAAAAGGGCAGATCAGATCAGGGAGGCACCCAAAAGCATGTATGGAAATTAAGCTGTCATGTTGACATGCCTCAGCTGTGACTACTTAAGCCCAGAGGAGGCAGGACTAAGAGCAGATGGAAGTGGAGGACACTGCCCTGGACATATACAAGGTTTCCGTCACAGTCATGGCAGCTGTGCTCCCTATGTGGGAACAGCTGTGCTACAACTTGGATAAGCTGAAAGAATTACAAAAAATAAATTACAAAATCACTCACACTGAGCAATATTGAAGGGAGAAACAAAGACACCAAAACCCCAAGGTGTTGAGATTAAACTACCAGAGAAACAAGCTCCCTTTTTGTCTGCCTTAATTAAGCCATATATTACTTTCACCAACACAGCTTTTGATTCATGCTTTCAACTGCCAATGATTTATTCTGATCTAAGGAAATCAACAAAATCTGCTTTTGCAGCCAGAGTCACAGAACAATCTCACAACACATTCAGGATAGTTCATCAAGGACAGCAGTAGTTTTCCAGCCATACATTTCTGTATTAGTGAGTGATGTCTAATGGTATAATGGTTTTGATTATGATACACTGTTATGTCCTATTCCTGCTGTCACAATAGCCCAGAGGGAATTTGCATGTGAACATGGTATTTCATCCCAGCTTGTTAATAAATTCACTGAAAACCAAATATTAAAATAAATCAACTGCACAATGATCACTGGAGATTACTACAAACTGTGCTTTTTGGTGGTTCCCAAATACTGGTGAATGTCAAGAGATATGTCTAACTGCTGTCACTGGTCCTTTGTGCCTTGTTTTAGGAAAGCCTATGATTCTTCTGTGTCTGGATGTCACGGATAAACAGCTGCAAATCAACGTTGTCAAGATGGCATTTTCCTGGCAGTACGGGGAGCTGAGTGGGAGTGTGTATAGTGGGAATGTACAACAGGTGCTCCAAAACCTGCTCTGATGCACTGGAGGTGAAGTGAAGAGCAGTACCCTAATGTTTGATTTGGTCAGAACTACATTGGTTCATATGGTTTTCAGGTTTTATGACTGTTTCAGACCTCACAGTGCTCATCTGTAGTTTTTCTATCTCCCTCCTTGATTCTTGCAGTGTGCACTATTTAGGACCACCTTTAAAGCACATTTAGAAAATTGAGATGATTAAGTCAGCTCTTCCCGTTTTGTACCATTTGTACAGTACAGAACAGAATAAACATGTAGCGTGTTTGATCAGATTTCTGGACCTGTTTCCTATCTGCTTTGATTACTCCAAATAATGAAATTTAATCTCTAATGATTAGGGTGCTGCTATTTCCGAGACTATATCCAACACCATCAACCAGTAAAGCAGGTACAGTCAGCTCACACACCCCTGGCTTTATATTCTGGGATCTCATGATGACAACTATCAGCAGTGTTTTCTGCAGGGTCCACCTGTCTATGATTCTTGGCATTCATTTGGAATTTTTCATACCCCAATCTCAAGATCTTCTCAAGATTTCTTTAGTATTTCTTTGAGGTTTTTTTTGTTTGTTTCTTTTATAATTTTTACAGAAGAGGTATCTGCATCTTATGTTAATATAACTAAGAAAAGCTATTGCTATTGCAACAGGTCTACTGCTACAGGAGTTCTGCAAAGTAATAAGCAAGTAGCCTGCAATTATCTTTCTATATCCGCTGCAACCTCAAAGGTACCCACATTACCTACAGAATTCCTCTTTTCATTATTTCCAATTTTAGAAATTGTCAGGAGAAATAAGAAACATTATATTCATGGTGCAGCTTCTACTATATCTGCATTCAGAATTTTGCGGGTCTCCTGCTTTGGGGATTTTTGTCACATATTGCATACCACATTTGGGCACTTAGCAGATTCAGAGGTGTGTCAACAATGATTTTTAATTGTTATGGTTATTTATTTGTAGTGTTAACTTAGGCAAACAGGAATGCTTAAATTTGCAGGAATTTTTCTTTGAAAGATAGAATCAGAGCTTTTTCAATTTTGTTTATTTTTTTTCCTGAGTTTTAAGAAGAATTTCTTGTTTTTCTGAAGAATGAGCTTGGACCAGATTCAATTCTATCCTGTTTGACAAACAATTGCAATTGACTGATAATGACTTTTCACACTTTGTACTTAAACTGTTGCTTTAAAATGTTCAGAGAGATTTTTATAAAAGAAATACTTTTCACACACACAGTATTTCGCCTGAAGTTTTACAGAATTATCAGAAAGACGTATATTTGCAGTTTTGAAGACTGTTAAATATCTGTAAAGCAGTCTTCCTCTTATGAAAACAAAATAATTCCACAGAGCAATTAATTTGATCAACAGTGTTAGTACTCAAAGTGCAACATATGTAGTGGTATTCTGATGAATGGTGGTACACCATTATCTTCTCTATAATCTTTATCCGGATAGTTTAACTAGTTTCAGGAGAAATGCAGCAAGAGAGAATGGATCTTAGAATCTGAAAGCATTTCTACCCATTGCACACTGCCTATTTTACCAGTAAAACCCAGCACTCTGCTGAAGTTTTCAGCAAAAATGACTTTTGTACTGAGAGAAGAATTCACAAAGGGAGGCCAGGAGATGAACCTGTGTCTGCGTCTGCACTAAAGACAGCAGAAACAAACAGTGCACTGTGTGTGATAAGTGTAGCTGCCTATTAAATGAAATCACATGACTGCCTATGCTAATAGGCACCTTCGGGTAAAAAAGATGGTGCTAATAAAACCTCTGCTCTGCTTTCCTTGGAACAAACACTTCTGGCACTCAAAGCAGCTCTCTGCTTCCATCCTCATACACCTTCAGCCTGTAGCCAAGAGCAGCTCCCTGCAATTTATTAAATTAGCTCATTAAAGGAATGTCTCAAATACACTCCTTCCAAGCAATTTTTCCATAGTAAGTCTGGGCCAGTGTGCCAGGGCAGGGCAGGAGAACACAGCTGAAAGAAGACAAGGATGACTTGAGTGACAGCAGGTGCTATGCACTGGGAGTAGAACAGAACTGTCTTTGAGCTTTTTCTTTTTATATTCTGCCTTAAATGAAGCAGCTCAGATGCAGCAGAAAGGTTTTGTTCCCACATCCACTTTTTTTTCTTTCTCATGAACTTGCTACTGGGTGGGGCATAATGACAATTTCTGTAGGGCAAAAAAATCTGAAACAGTAGCTGATGTGAGCCAGAGGTCTGATAACCATTTCAAGGGCAGTGCTCAGTTCAGTGGCTTAGAAGCTCTTTCTTGAACAGCCATTGCTTAAATACTTGTCAGGTGAATGAATTCCCATTGGTAAGAGACAGCCATCTGGGAGAGCAGCAGTCTACCCAAAACAATCAGGGGAAAACTGTACTTGACGGTGAAAAGATGCAGTTCAGTCCATTCCAGAGCAACACGCATTACTCCTTAAGTTGCACAGAATCTAATTCTTAGGATGACATTAGTTTGCCCTTTACTTTTCTTCAGAAGAGACTGATACAGTGTAAGTCTTGAAATAAACCCAGTAAATTCGTTCTCCTAGGTTACCAATGTCAACCAGAAGGCAAGCCCTGTCCACGGGACTTGGCATGAGCTGGCCAACTTAAGGGCAATTGTATTGATTCCCTAGGAAGAGAACCAAGAGTTCCACAAAAGCAGATCACAGCTGATAAATAAGAGGCTCAAAATTAAGATTAACAAGCAGTATTTTCAGCCAGATAGCCAGTCCCAACAATGAGACTATTGTTAGCCCTTAGGTTTTTTCATTTGGTTTGCATACAGTTGCATGCAGACTTCGCTAGCACTGTCAGCTTAATTGGATACTTTTGTCACCTCAGGCTATTGTATTCTGTTACCCTGAAAATGAAGTGAAAATATCATCTTCCTAAACATAAAATTTTAAAAAATAAACAACTGAATGCAACATAATAGTGTCTTTCAAAAACATTTGCTGCTGAATGGGAGAAGCCAGCTGCTGGGCAGGTACTAAAGCCCCCCTGGGTTTTGTGTCTGGCAGCTTCCTTATAATGTGATACTAATCCTTCAATTCATACTTCAGCCAAACACATATAAAAAATATGAGACGTGTCCTGCAGAAGTGATTGAACAATTAGCTCTGTGGATAATAACACAGTAAATACTCTACAAAATCTTTTCCATCACAAGTTGGCCGCTCCAGTATGTTTGGACTGCATAAACTGAACATTTCTGTAACACAGACACATGTAACCCCAAAACTAGCATCTCTCTCCAGTCCAGTTAATCTCTATCTGCAGTGAGCACTTCTTAACAGACTTAGCACTGTGCCCTAGCACAAGAATAGCCAAGCTGCCATTCTAGCCTAGAAATGAAGGCTAAAACCCACTTGTTTTCTCTGCATTAGTCCTCTCTCCACTGCTACAAGATTTACCCTGATTAGGATTTTTTCTTTTAAACTTGGTGTGGAAGGGTCTGGTAAAACAGATAAACCTAAACCTGCCTTTCTAAGTATTTGCACACTATGTTGAATAGAGAAGAAATTATACACTCCATTACAGTTTTCATATGTATTTCCCCTTTAAAGTTCACAGCACATGACTGTGCTAATAGAAACTGCAGTTGTAAAGGAAGAAAGACTGAATCTCAGAAGAGTTAAAAAAGTCACTAATCAAGGGGGAAATTTCTCAACAATAAAACCTAGAGGGAGGAAGACAGACATGCAGAGATTACAAGTAAGTTCACCCTCTCAGAAGAGCTGTGCCTAGGTGGCCTTCTGGAAAAAATAGGGTCTGACTGACATTGCACTTACTTTGCTGCACCCCAAACAGATGAGGACTGGAACCAGCACTTCTTCTCATGGAGCTGCTATAAAATAATTTCATTTGCAGGATCTTCCAAAAATACCCAATTTTACAAGAAAATGGGAGAATGTAGTTAACATACTAATTAATTAAACTTGTGTCCTGCATCCTGACCCACCCTTCTATGACTGAATCACTGACATGTTTGAGGCAAGCTCCTTATATAAACAGGTTAATATTTAAAATGTGCCCAGGCATTCTGATTAGATCCTTTGCAATGCCAGATCAAACAGTCCTGCTTTGTCAGTGATGTGAAGGACAGACTGGGGAGTGCAGTGGAAAGCTTATAACAATGGTAGGTGAAAGAAGTGCTGACATACTTACAGTTGCATTTCTTCTGAACAAATCTAAGCTTGCATGCTGTTCGGTAGGTGGACAAACGAATGCGATCCAGATCCTGAGCCCCTAGTGGAAGAGAATAACGGTGACATTTGTATGGAATATGACCTGTGCGTATCTTTGCTAGCAGGGAAGCCAGAGAACAAAGAGGACACATGAGCTGACTCTGTTTAACAGTTTTCAAGGCTCTCTCCTTTGCAGAGAGAGTAGAGAGGAGTGAGAAAAGAGAAGGCGAATGTCAGGAGCTACAGTGTTAAAAGACTTTTATAAAGGAAGGCATGGAATAGTCAGCCCACTGTGTCTGTCACTTTGAAGAACAATCTGGTCAAGCTGCAGGCTAAAAGACACGCTGGCCAGGCTCCAACAGCAGGGAAAACCTCCGTCTAATTTTAACATTTAACAAAAAAGCTCAAACCAAGTATCTTTAGCTGATGTGCCAGATCAGAACAGGGTATTGCCAGCAAACCAAATCAGAAAGATACCATGCCATAACATAAAAACATGGCAATCTGCACAAGGGGGCAAAAATAATGCAAAGGGTGCGAGGCCTTTCTCCATTTTGCAGAGGTTTATTCTCTGCAATGGAGAACTCAAGCTCCCTGCTTCACAGGTAGTTTGGCCCTGGCTGCTGCAACTTAAAGATCAGGTAACATTTCCAAAAGCAGCTGTCCAGGAGATGGGTACAAACCAGCTGGTAGCCACCTCACATACAAGGGCAATACAGGTGGACCAGGATGGGGGAGGAACCTAGCACAGTGTCCAACAAACACATCCAAACAAGGTACAGTGTGGATGTAAGAGAAGTGGAGTGGAATATGTCCCTGCTTTTACACAAGCTTCCTAAATGTTCGCTTTAAGATTCTTCTTGACATTATTCGACCCAGCTACACTGTTGTACATATGGCCATGTTGGCATCTGGAGCAGGATGCTCTGCCTAAGTGGGGGTAAAACAGCTCGAACTTTCCCCTATTTGCAGAAGTTATCAGTGATGGACGGAGAAGGGGGATCACACTGCTTTTGGTTGTTGAACAATGATGAGACACAGCCTGACTCCACAACCCAAAAGTTAAACATTCTGAGGATGTGAAAAACAGTGTCTCCTGACAGGAAGTGGCATTGGTGAGAATGTGGCAAACAAAGTTCCTGATAAAGGAACCAACAAGTGACAGTACTGATAACTTATATAAAGCTGCTGAGCTAAAGGTTGCTGAGCTGGCACAAGTAGTCAAGAAAACATTGATTGACAGGCAATCACTTTATACTATAAAAACTCAGTCCTGTTTTTTAATGGTAGACTTCAAACATGCTCCTTCTAGAGGTGTGTGTGAAGATTCCTCCCTTCAGTGGGGATGCCTCAAGGTTACTCTTTGAGGCTGAGTGAATGAGATTTGCCCATGGTTGTTGGTCTGGGTAAGTAACAGTCTCTACTTAATAACTATTAAGCTAGTTCTGAAATTATTTATTTAAGAAATAGTGCACTATATAAATAGCTATAACTACCTATATGGTAAATAATTTTGGTTAAAGATTTTAGTCTAATCATTATCATTATAATCAATTGAAATAAATATTTATTCTGGTCACATAAATATATTTGTTTTGCCATCCTTAGTGTTTTGCAGGACAGAGTCAAGTGAAGGTTCAATTACACCTACATAACCCTTTAGACATAAAACGTTGACCAAATCTGAGACCAGGTCTGGATCCAGCTGTACCCAGATGCCTCTCAGACAAAGTGAGGGGATCCTTCCTGCACCTTGTGACTCAGTGTGAAGGCTTCCCTCATAAATCTTGTCTGAAGCTCCCAATGCCTGTGACAGCATAGTTCACCTCATTTTCTTAAACAATCTGTCATCATTTGGACCCTTTTCTTTCAAATGTGCTCTGACCTACAAGATGAAAATGAGAAAGATGCTCTCCCCTCTCTCCAAATTCTGCTCTTTTCCTGACCAGATTCTCCTGTACTGTCTTCCCAGGGCTACCAGCGACCTCCCTTTTGCAGGTTAGCTGTCTTAACACTATCTGCTCCTGGGAGAAATTACCCTTAACTACTTACCATCAGGTCTGGGAAGTATTTTTGTGGGCTTTTTTTCCATCATATGCTTTATTGTTAAAACTACACAGGTTTTTCTCTGCTCCATTAGTATCTCACTGACAGCTTTTGGAAAATTTCTTTACTGGTAAAGGGGAGGATAATGCCTGCAACACTAAGACATTCATTTTTAATACAACAGATGAGTAAAATGCATATAACTTTTTCCCTCTTAATTTTAGTGAAAGCTACTAGTAAGTTTCCAGTGCTCCTTTTAAAAATTTCAGCCTTTTAATTAAAGAGTCAAAGCAAAGTGAGACTCTGGCTCATTGAATTTTTGATGTTGAAATATTAATCCTAAATAAACAAGTTTGTAGGCAATAATGTTGCTTCCCCCCTTCTCCCCCCCACTATTTGCACACACAGTGCATTGTATTATTTTGATATTATTTGGGGAGTAGGTGTTGCAGATAAATCCCTGGACCTGACAATTTAATTTTATCATAATTCACATTTTGCCACAGTCAGAGATCTATTTGTTAAGTAACTTCTGTAGAAAAGTGACATCACTTACAGGCAGAGTCCTGAAAAACAAGTGGAAAAATGTGTGGGACTGAGCATGGCAAACGAGACACAGAATTTTTAACTTCCCTACAGTATTGCCAGTGGCTTCTCCTTCCTTCTGCCCGCTGGCAGTGCTTCACTCTTTCCTTTGAGTGCGCTCATGTCACGTAACATGTTTGCAGTTTGCAAAGATAACAAAGGGATACACTGCAAGCTTTGGCTGTTGTTTTCTTGCTGGATAATGTGTGATGGCAGCACAACAGTGACGTACATCTTAAGCCCTTCATCACTCTGGACGTGCCAGAGCATGTCAGGTAACACTAAGGTAAGACTAAAACCTAGTGATTTGATGCCCAATAGGGCATTTTGACTTATAAGACACAATTCAAGCTTTAACCACTGGACTCAACAGAAGATGATAATGATTATGACACTAATTCACAAAGGTTTGCAATTTAGAACTAAGAAAGATGCCTCTTCTGAAGGAAAGTAAACAAAAAAGTCAAACTGAACCACTCAAAATACAAGGAAAATCAGAGTGGCCCAAATTTAAAATAAGAAAGTCGGAGTCAAATCCTTCTGTTCCTTGTTCAGGACATATTTCCCTCTTAAAAAGGCAGGAAAAGTTGGATTTTTTTTTCCCCCCGTCTTGTGTAGTCTGAAACATGACCCATTTTCTGAAAGTATTGTGGGGTTTAATCACAGGCTTGCAGATAAAAATGCAAGAACCTAAAACATGGGCAAAGGCCTTTATATTACAAATTTTCTTCCTCTGATATTGGCAGGTTATGGAGTTTAACTTTTTACCATATGCTTATGTCTGTCATAACGTTAAGAAGCTTCACGTGGCCCACAGTATGTAGGACATCTGAAGCACATGGATTTTGTTAAACATTTTAAAGTGTGGGTTTGCACACAGATGAAGGCACCTGAATGCAACCCCAGGGTGAACTTCGGTTTCAGTGAAGCACAACCTTTACACACAAAGGAATCCAAGGGACTCTCACAATGCAAAGTTCAGTGATTTATGAATATGGATATTTCTTTGCCTAAAATACATTTAGTTTTTCACAAAGACTTAATATTTTCCCCTTTTTTTACACAGTTGGAACAGCGAAGGAACAGAGGCAGGCAAACAGAAAAGGTAAGCACACATGAGACAAACTAGGCTCAAGTAAATATGTCAAAATACTAAAATGTGTAAAAAAAAAAAGTAAACTATAACTGCTCATGTACAGTATGGGAAAACAGTCCTTCTGCCTCCAACTGTTGATTTTTCCAACACCTCCTTAACTCCTCCAAAACCACCCAACATCATAACAGCCTTCAAAACTGTGGGAACAAACTGTTAAGTCCTCACAGTGAAGTCTTTAACAATTTAGAAATATTTCAAACTAACTGAAGTTAATAGTAGTTGTGCCATTGATTTGATAAAAGCTCAAGTCCCCTCTATAATTCTAATTAAAAGTATACTGTTCTGAAAATGGACAAATTCATTTTTTTATTACAGTCAAATAACATTCCCTTCCTCCACTGTACAAGAAGTTGTATACAAAGAGACAAGTGAATCATAGAATATCCTGAGCTGGAAGGGATCCACAAGAATCACTGAGTCCAACTCCCGGCCTTGCACAGGATAACCCGGAAAACATGTGCCTGAGAGCATTGTCCAAATGCTTCTTGAACTCTGGTAGGCTTGGTGCTGTGACCACTTCCCTGGGGAGCCTGTTCCAAATGCCCAACCACCCTCTGGGTGAAGAACCTTATGCTAATATTCAAGCTAGACCTCCCCTGACACAGCGAGGTCTTGTCCCTCAGGTCTGGTCATTGGTCACCAGAAAGAAGAGATCAGTGAGAAATATTCATTTGAGTTACAACAGTAAGCCCTGTGTGATACTGAAATAATTAGAGGACCCAAGAGAGCTAGTGGACACAGTGGAATGGGAGAAGACAGTTCTCAGTAGGCCAACTGAACAAGAAGTCCTTAATTTGGAGAGCTCAGGAGCTCAGATGTAGGGTTCATCCCCGGAGAACAGTCCTGAGCACATTCAATTCACCAGCACAGACATGGCCTTCCAGTACACAGCAACTCAAGTCCCAGTAATGCTCATCTTAAGTCTCCTGACAAAGATGAGGGAGATGCTGTGCCACTGTTTCTATGTTGCAGGTGACAAACAATAGGAAGCTTACTAAATACAGACAAAACTCAGGTAAATCTAGTAACAGGGTGACAGTCTCAAACTTCACACATATAGAATTTCCTTGAGAAATGGTGGATTGGTTTGTAAGAGAAGTAAGAGATCACTGTCAGAAGTGCAGGAGCACTGTTGGTATAGTACATGCCTGACACTATTCTCCAGGGAGCACAGAACTTCACTAGAAACTCTAAAAAATGTGCTGAAGTGGGGTATGAAGTACATGTACTGTGTCTGGCTGGGATGCAGTTAACTTTCTTCGTAGCAGTCTGCATGGTGCTGTGTTTTAGATTTGTGGCTAAAAGAGAGTTGCTAACACACCACTGTTTTAGCCACTGCTGAACAGTGCTTGCACAGCACCCAGGCCTTTTTTTTCCCTACACAGTTCCCTCACAGAGTTGTCTGGGGATGGGCAAGAGGTTGGGAGGGGACACATCAAGGACAGATGGTCCCACCTGGTCAAAACAATAGTCCATAACATATAATGTCATGCTTAGCAATAAAACTGGGGTAGGGAAAGAACAGGGTGGGGAGTTTTGTCTTCCAAGGTGGAGCCACCACCTTTGCATCTCTTGTTTTTTGTTGTAATTTCTTCCTTCCCTTTCTGTCACTTAATCAACTGTCTTTATCTCAAGCCATGAGTTTGCTTGCTTTTGCTCTCCCTATATTCTCTCCCATCCTGCTGGGGGCTGGCTTGGGATTAAGCAAGTGTTCATGTGGGTGCTGAGCAGCTGGCTAGGGTCAACCCACTACAGATACCCTCCAAAAAAGGTGTAGTCTTTTGGAGACCTTTATCCCCCTTCATTGCTATCTCTGTATTGCAGCGTCTTTGTCTCAAGAAGTTACTGACTAAAATAATAGGATCAAAAAATCTGATGTAGAAAATCCCCCTGTCTTATTTGGCCAAATCAGCCCATTTTCATGCAGTTTTGGTCTCGCAATATTAAATCATTTGTGCAATGGAGATTTGAGGTGGAAAGCTTGCATAAATTTTACTGACACTGCATAGCAACTGGCTTGGTCTATCACAGCAAAACATACGCATACTTACGCATTTCGGCAAACAGCTGCCTTCTTTCTGCCATGGTATTTCCTCTTTTCCCACAATCTTCAATCATTCTGGAAGACAAAACCGTGTGAAAACGTTAAGGGTTATTCCCAGACTGAACATATGTACATAAGCATCCAAAATCGATCCCGAAGAACCTTAGGGGTTGATTGGTGCTCCACGTGTACCCAGTGCCTTCTGCCAGCCTCTCTGTGGTGTGGTTTGTGAAGAACCTGGTCCCCAAATTGTCCTCCATTGCCCAGATTCTGCTTTCAAGCATTTGTTCCCCCCCGCCCCTCTCTCCCAAAGGCAGTGTTCAGTTTTTCTGCTTGATGTAACTAACTGGCTTACATAACACAAGCTCTGAAATTCATTTTTACGTTTTCTTAAATAAGGAATCTTCAGCTTAAATTATGTAAGAGAGAAGAAATCATAAAAGATTTGGGTATTATTTCATAGTCTAGAAAATTACTTTCTAGCCAGTTCTGTGTGGAGAAGACAAAAAAAAATTGAAAATAACAAACAACAGCAACTAAATCTCTACTCCACAACAAAATACCCTCTATTTACTCAAGCAAACATGCTCCAAACATTCATTCAAATTCAAGACAGTACATCTCTGATTAAATGACGTTCAGAAAAAGGCTCAGAAGTAAGAATATATTTTCCCTCAGTTTTCAGATATAAAAATATTCCAAATATTTTGAAGAGCACTGCTGTTGGATAGAGCATAGAGAAAAGAGACAGCTTCCTTCACAGCCAGATTTCAAACTATAAAAGACTAAAGCCTTCAGAGTAAAGATAAACATCTATAGCAGCACTCAAAAAATTAAACTAGTGTCAGCATCACCACTTCCTATGGGTAATTACTCTGGCGAACCCGTATCGTTTCCTGCCTGCCAAGTGTCTGGTTAGAGCTTCTGACCCGCATTTTAATCTACATCCTCATGTCAACTAGACTGTGTAAAATAACATCAGCCTACCTGGATTATAAAGGAGATGCTCTGTAGAAACCTGCAATAAAAAATATTGCACCATATCCCATAGCAAAACCTCATATATATTCAACAGGAAGGACAAAAGTACTGGATGCTGAAATCTACCATCACCAAAGATCTCAAGACAGAGAAATAGCTTCCTTTATTTCTCAAAGAAAGTAAGGAAATCACATAAGAGGTGTTTTACTGTGTGGGGTTTTTTTCCCCCTTTCAAAATGCACTGTTCAGGTGCAGTGGTGGTACATTATAATTGCCTTTTCCAAATAGCCTATTTAGTTCTCAGAGTACTGATAAAGACTCTGCTAAAGTGCTATCTATGGTGGGCATTTTGTGATGTGAGCCGCAGTCCCACTAGGCAGGGGACAAAGGGTATGGCTGCAGCATCTGTGCAGGGATATTCAAGCTCACCCTTTTGCTCTCATTTGGCCAGGAGTGATAGGGATGTTCATAGCATGGCACTAAGTCTTAGCTAATATATCCTGCCTTTCTGCAGAGACAACAGCTTTCAGCATAGTGCTTTACAGAAGTGGTCACACAGCCTCTGATCTGAAGGTAGCTGGTGTCTTCCTAGCTTGGAGGCGTTAGGGAAGACTCACACCTACCTGCAAAACAACAGTTACCTCAAGATATGCCAGACCCAATGAGAATACTAATTAGACAGCAAGAAGCAGTATGTTTTTCACATGAATCAACCTTAAATCCTTGCCCATAAAAAAATTAAAAACAATGTACTGTCACTAACTTCAGCTTGACTTCCCTGCTCCTTTCTGTTTCCAACGGAACTCATAGTAGGTGACAAATGTGCCACCATAAATGACCAGATCTCATAGGAAAGGTGGGTTAATAAAGCCCTTTGAAAAGGCATCATCTTTTACCAGACAGGGCAGTTGAAGGAATACTTCAGAGCAAATACAATTTTAGATTATTGCTTATTATTTGCAGAGTTGGTCATGGGCCATCATAATTTTCTCTGACTTGCCCTATATTCAGAATTATTTTACAAACAATGTGCAGCTCATTTTCAGACTACATACTACTCATATTTTGACTGAGATTGGGTTAATTTGATTTTGACACAAGGATTGCATCACCTTCTTTCAATTTCTTAATAAAATTTACACTTAAATCTTACAGATTTTTCTCCATTTAGTAATTTGCTATTTTCATTCCATACCAATGTTCTCCAACATTCATGAAACAATCAATGTCTCATAGTGATTGCTGCAAACTTAATAAAAAGCTTCAGCAAAAGCAACTTTATTCTTGTTTCCCTGATACTGCCACCTGGAGAAAAATATTCCTTAGCTATTGCTTTTAAATATCTACAGAGCATCCACTTGAATGTGGCTCACATGTGACCTTATTCACTATGCAGAAGAATTCTCCCAGTCAAAATTAGGTAACAAAAGTGTTAAACTTTATATTTACAAACACACGATTCAGACTTCCTTGGAAAGGGAAGAAACTTTGTATCTATATTTTTAAGACCCTTCTTACACTAGGTATTTTGCAGATTTTAAAAATAGCCTTCCTAAAATGTTCTGCAATGGGGTACATTCCATTAAGCTAATTAGAATGTTGGGAGGCTGTACTTTCAGGCAGATACCTTCTATCCCTCCTTCACAACTTTTCCTCAGAGAAGAAAAATGATAGATGATGCTCATCACTATTGCTACTTCTGAGCTGTCATTGAAAAGAATTCACTCAATTGTGTCTTCCAGGCTTTTCACAAGCATTTTTAACTCTAGAATGTGCTACAGCTCAGGCTCAACTAATGGTGTTGGTCATGGTGCCGGGCATCTCCCTTTCCAGCCTTGTTCCAGCCCACAGGTACACAGAGCTGCTCTTTAACGCAGACTACAGAGACTCACACTTTGAGCCCGGAATGCATCCAGCTCAGTCCCTGGGGCTGGCCCTGAGCTTGACTGACTTCAGTCATGTTCCAATATTTCTCATTTTCTCATAGTACATGTCAAGTCACAGAAAAAAAGTACAATTTGTTCTACAGGGGAAAAGAGCCAATCACAAAGGCAACTTTAATGTGCTTTACAAAACAGAATAAATTACCAGAGACATAATTTTGAAAAATATTAATTAATATATATGTTTCTCATAGTAGGGGATTAGATTATATTTGTCTTCTATGGATTCCTTCCACTATCTTTTTCCCTTCACTTTTCTCCCCAGGAAATAGCTCCTCCACTGAAGGTAAGGAGAACACCTACTGTGCATCTAATTAAAATTCTGGTCACGAGCTAATTAGTAAGGTACCAATTAGCATGGTATTAAGGCTTCAGTGTATTACAGACATTCCAGAGAAGAAATTATTCCAAGCATCACCAAGCATCAGGTTTCCAGCATCTGAAAAAGATACTGTGAATGTTTCATTTTTACCCACGTTTCAACCTGAAAACTTTTATGACGTTAATAGTGCTGGAAGGAAAAGAATAAATAAAGAATGTAGTTTGATTGTAACTATTTGGACTGCAATTCCATCTTCATTCTTATCATGTATCAGAAGCATAGTTGGTCTATCTTTTAATGTACTTTTTTTTGTTTATAAAATCTGTAAGAGAATATCATATAATATGCATAAGGTGAGAACTAAAAGCCTCATTTTTCTTTCCTTTGCTGTTGTGCTGCTTGAATTATGAGCACTGTAATAATCTCTCTCACACATAAGTGTTCTTCTTGTTTTAGTATTTATTGGGTAAATAATGTATTTTATGTAACTCTTCTCACAAATAGTATATTTTCATTTCTTGATCTATCTCTTTGCAAGATAAAAGGAATGACTGCTACAACTACATCATTAGCTCCAAAAGTGAATTCTTAGTAGCTGGTACAGTGCTGTGTTTTGGATTTAGTATGTGAATCATATTGATAAAACACTGATTGTTTAGTTGATGCTAAGGAGTGCTTACACTAAGACAAGGACTTTTCAGTTTCCCGTGCCAGTGAGCGGGTGCCCAAATAGCTGGAAGGCAGCATGGCCAGGACAGCTGACCCAGACTGGCCAAAGGGATGTCCCATACCCTAGAGCATCATGCTCAGTATATAAACTGGAGGGAATTGGCCAGGAGGTGCTGATGGCTGCTTGGCAATGGGCTGGGCACTGGCCAGTGGGTGGTAAGCAATTGTACTGGGCATGACTTATTTATTTCATGTTGTATTTTTCTCTCTCTCTTTCTCTCTCTTATTATTATTATTATGCTTTGTTTCAATGGTTAATCTGTTCTTATCTCAATCTATGGGTTTCATTTTTTCCCCCTGCTTTTCCCTACCACAAGGGGTGGTGGTGGTGGTGGAATAAGTCTGGGACTTAGTTACCAGCTGGGATTAAACCATGACACCACCAAAAGAAGCAGTTGCCTGTATACCTGGAGAAGGTGCTCTCTTCCGGAAAGTTCCATGCACTTCCCAGGAAACTGTCAAAAATTCCCAACCAGGCATGTGCACACACAGTTTGATGGGTCGGAGAAGAGTCACTCCATTAACACTTCCACAAATCCCCATCCCGTTTGCCTGTGACAGATGAAGTGCCACAGGGAGGCAGGATTTGTGCCAGTGAGGAAAACTGCCCACTGAAATTGATTAATTCTGGCATGAAAAATTTATCAAGTCCCATGCGATGGTTGTGATGCAGCCGTGCGTTTGACAAAGGAGGCTCCGCATCCTGGCCAGCGATGCTTCTGACAGTCTTTCAAGCTGGATAAAAGTTGTTTATGCCATTGAATCAGGCCAGGCATAGAGGAAAAGGAGAAACACTTGTCTCTGCCTCAGTTTTGTCCAGTTGAGCTTGCTGGGGCTCTGAAGCTCTTGGGAGTGTTTCGGGATGCAACTTCTGGACAGAGGTTTTGCACCGCAAGACTGGTAAACCCAACAGTGAGTATTTTGTTAGAAAGTATCCACCAGGATCAAGCATTCTATTTATCTGAGCAGTCTGCAGTTCCCTAGTGAGGAAATCTTGAACCCCTGATATAGGCAGCTATTTTTTTCATCCATGAAATGTCAAATGTTAGATATTCACTTTGGTATCTCTGGGAATTAAAAGTATCAAGATGCAGAGAAATGTGCTGGTTTCTCAGTGGCTGTTTTTTATGCTGTTGACAAATCTGACACTATTTTCTATGCAGCCGGTCAATATTTAAACCCAACTTTGAGCAGACAACAGTATAATTTTTCAGCTGCACAGGCTTCTTGTCTGACATTGCTCAGGACAGTTTAATCAAAGTGCCCTCCACACATAACAAACTGCTATTTCTTTTCAGGATTTACCAGCATCAGAAATTTAGATTTATGAAAATGAAAGAGCGTGCTAGGGTCTAGCTTACAGTGACTTTATGATGAACTTAAAATCTGTAGTCAGCAGCTAGGATTGTTCATGCTGTTGATGAAGGATTTGTAGCAATGAGAGAGAAGACTTTCTATACATTTTTTCCCTTCTCCCAGGTTCTCCAAATCCAGCCCTGTTAGGTAGATACTGCTCAGCCAACTAGAAGAGTTATGACTGCTTATTACAAAGTGAATTTGGACTGGAGAATAGAGAGTTAAAAGGGACAGTGAGTGCTAGCTAAAACCATATTTGTGAAGTCACCAATCTCAGCAATTCTTGTAGTTAATGAGAATCATGAAGGGCCATTTCAGAGCCCTCCTCTCCTTAATGGATTTGTTTGTGGCTTATGAATGTCTTGTTCCACATGTTTTAATGAAGCAGATCCCTAACAGGTCTCTCTCTCAGCTTTACATTCCAGGGCTAATCTTTGGCACTGTAATAAAATTGGTCAATGCTCTTTCCTGAGACTGGGTATAATTGCATTGCACTTACAATGTGTGCTTGTGTTTTATCTAGATGAGCTTTTTACAGTGAAGAAGGAAAACAAAAGCTGTTGCTAAGTTCCTCTCCAACATGAGTCTCAGCAAGTTGGCCTCTTATTTTTGTAGTATTTCACAAATTTAATATTAAAAAAATTTCTATTGATTTACTCCTTTAGTGAAATCTGTCTTTTGTTTTTAAGAAGGAATTTTCCAACATATTTTTCACTAGCTCCCCTTTTGGGAGCTTTGTATCCTTAGTGGGAAACTGTCAGAAATGCCTAATAAGGCACCCACTGCAACTAATTTTCATAATGCACAGTCTTCAAGGAAGATTGAATGCTATGCAAATCTTATCTGTGAGGTCTAAAAAACATGTATGAAGAGATTCATCCCATAAAAAAACAAAAACCAATCCAAAGGGTAATCTGGGGACAGAAAACATGAGAGTCAAAATAGACTAATTTCATATTTAATGCCATATAGAATCAGCACTTCACCAGAAGATGCCATGACAAAGGAGCCATCAGTCCTTTTCCATGTGCACTAGGCATTACCAAATTTGGAAATTCACAATGTTCAACTAGCCCAAAATATATACATACCAAAATCCTTATTTTTCTGCTTTTAATGGGTATTTGTACAGTGTAATTTTCAGCTTTTCTCTGCACCATGAAGAATTTCTTTAAGAGAGTCATACTACTCTAGACATAAAAGACATTTAAGAAAATAAGTACTCAAAACTTAAAATATATATGTGAAACTAAAAAGCTGTCTTACAGGTATTGCTTAATAAATTTTTCCAGCCATGCTCTTTTCGAGTCAGCTTTCCTGACACTACAAGAAAGTACTTTATTGGATAAAACAAAGAAAGAAAACTAACGTTCAGTGCTTCAAATATGTTTTTATCCCTTCAGAGTATAAAATTACCCAGTAAAATAAATTTGGTCACCTCCAAAAAACTCTTCTCCCATTTTCACTGTCATCACGTCTGATAAAAAGTTCTGATAAACATTAAGGGCTCCACTTAACTAGCAGAGATTTAAATACAGCTTTTCAAAGTTCTGTTCAAATGCAATTTTAAAATTATATTTTGTCTAAGTTCTGTCAAATATTTTAAAACAAATAAAGAAAGTACTGATTACCTTTACACTCATGCACAATGTTTTAGAGCCCTAGTTCAGCTGAGGGGTAATTAAACATAACCTCCATTAATAGTAATTTCTTTTTTGTACACTCAAAACACATTCCAGAAAAAGAAAAAAAACCAAAACTCAGACAAAAATGCTGACGATATACAGTACCAAATCTGCTTGTCTGATGGGTTAATACTTTTATGGAGTTTTGCCATGCCCTCATTTTGGAGCTGGATTTCACCCAAATGGCAGTTTTTCCTTCAAAATATATTTTTTAAAAACTATTCTTCTAAACCCCAAGATCAATAAAGAACTGATGACCTTTGGACACTCTAATTTGCAATTCTACCTCTTTCAGTTGGTCAGGCAAGGGGATAAAAAGTTATAAGTACTTTCTCACAGGAAGCATTTAATTGATAGTCTGATACTTTGGTAGTCTGGTCCTCTCTCAGGTCTTTTTATTTGCCATTGAAGAGGCAGAAAGGAGGTTGCAGGATTTCAAATATAATTAAGCTCCTACTTAGTCAAAGGGATCTTTCAGTTCTTGTTCTGCCATAATTAAACCCAAATTCATTTTAGCAAGCTGCCAGTGATACAATTGTGTTAGGAAGCATTTCCTGGATTCTGCCAATTTTAATACTACAAGTTGTCAGTTTTTGTAAATACGGATTTGAAGATTATTTGCTGTAGGACAGTAGGTACTTTCATCTCCTTAGAATTATAAAAACAACTAAATGAACCAAATGGTAGCTGTGAGAGAAGATACATTCCTAGGCAACTGAAATTATTGAGATCCTTTGCATGTACTGTGAAAATCTCACTAAAATGAGATACTGTGAGTACTCAAACAAACTAGTTAATAGAGCAATGGTAGAGTTTTGTCACTTTACCTGATAAAAAGTTTTGGCACCCAAACAATTAATGGAAGAGCCATTGATTCAGAGAACTTGAAAAAAACCTTATCACATATGAAGGATTTTTCCTTTACTAAACTGACAAGAAGAATTTAAGGTTTTTCATCTTTATGCCTGAAAGAGACCCCTTTGAATTTTTTCACTTTTCAATTTTCTGAAATTCTATAACAAATAGATTCATAGGGGGAAAAAAGTATGAACTATATTTAAACAACACAGCTAAAAAAAAGAATATTTAAAAACTATTCCATGGAAATCCAAGTCTCTGCAGATGTAGCTGGTAGAAAGGTGGAAAATAAATTACAAATGAAAGAAGAATGAGGCACTGATGAAATTGTTCACATATGCTCTTTCATAGTTAGCTGTTAATTTGCCTGGAAGTTCAGTAAGAGCAGGCACTAGGACAGAAGAACGGCACTAGGATGGCAATTAACACATTTAGGAGCATATTTGGGTAAGTATATACCTTCTGAGACAAAGAAAGCTTTGATTACTGAGTCTGTATGGATCTCACGCAGAGAGAAATCAGATCCTTAATGCAAGTAGGAGCAGCCTACAGGCTGATCTAATTAATATCTGAAGAAGGCATTTTTAACCCTTAGGGGTTGTCAGGGAATAAGAAATGTGAGATTTCACTTTTTCACCTGGCCATATCCCTTCTGTGAGTGGCCTGATGACTTGGGTAAGAGTGATGCAACTTGATCACTTCAGTGACTGCATTCAGCTGAATCACAGAATCATAGAATCATAGAATCGATCGGGTTGGAAAAGACCTTGGAGATCATCAAGTCCAACCCTTGGTCCAAATTCAGTCCTTTACTAGATCATGGCACTAAGTGCCACGTCCAATCTCTGTTTAAAAACCTCGAGGGATGGTGAATCCACCACCTCTCTGGGCAGGCCATTCCAATGCCTGATTACTCTCTCTGTAAAGATTTTTTTTCTAATATCTAACTTAAATTTCCCTTGGCAGAGCTTAAGCCCATGCCCTCTTGTCCTATTGCTGACTGCCTGGGAGAAGAGACCAACCCCTACCTGGTTATAACTTCCCTTCAGGTAGTTATACAGTGTGATTAGGTCACCTCTAAGCCTCCTCTTCTCCAGGCTAAACAACCCCAGCTCCCTCAGCCTCTCTTCATAGGACTTGTGCTCGAGTCCCTTCACCAACCTTTTAAAGCAGATGTCAACTTCTTCCTCTTAATTCTGTTTTCAAGTACCTCATTAAAGGACAGGTACATGTCTTTAATTTCGTGGTGGAAAAGGAAGTTTCACGTGCACTGTTAAAATGATTTCACTAGGCAGCCTTAGCTATAATAGTCCAGTCCACGAGATATTCAGTCAAGATCCTAACTCTTCCAAAGTCAGAATGATTAAAATCAGTTTCTGTACATTCTTGTTCCATAACTGCCTGCCTGCATACCCATGAATAACCACACAAGCAAGTACAGCAGTACAGTCATTATATATGGCAGAAACAGAGCAGGTAAGCTAGCAGTACCACGTGATAGTAGAAGAAATAGCAGGGAAAACAGCAATGAGATGTCTAAATTTGTAAAAATTTGAAGTGACAAGAAATAACAGGTTATTACAATAATTTTGGATACTGCTAATGGTGAATGCATAGGAAAGGCAAAGTCAGACGGGCTCCAGTTCGACAAAAGCTTTCTTTGACCTGTCCTTATCCTGCAAAGCCTTTACACACACACTAAACTCAAAGCATATGCTTGAATACTGTTGTGCCAACTGAGTATTTAGCTGAAGAGGAATGGACTGCTGAACCAGGCTCAAAGGTTTTTCTATTTAGTCCTTAATAAATGTCTAACAAAAAAGGACAGCCTACAAACAATGTATGCAACAGGGAATCTACCTGGAAATGGAACTTCAAGGACGAGTCAGAATACCTCCCAATATAAGATAAGCTTTAGTCACGTAACAGAGAATGTACCTCCTCTGCATGTGATGTGGAAGTTTACAGAGTACTGAGACTACTTCGAAAGCAAAAGGAATTAAAGATTTAAAGAGAAGTGTGTTTAGAAATGAAATACTCTTCCTCCTTTTCATCCTTCCCTTCATTATTTGGATGTATATTGAGATGCTATTCATGATACTCTTATACATTACAAAGAGAACTACACTTTATGCCAGTTCATACATCACTGGTTATTCCTAAAGTATCCCAATACAGAAGACTAGCATAACCTTTTCTCTTACAAAACTGTCTTTGATGCAAATGTATTCCGTCTTTGCCTCCCAGCAAATTTATGCCTCCTGTTGCTGGAGTACTCTCTTCCAGTATTACCATACCTTTCACATTAGTCTAGCTAATTTATTTCAGTGATTAATAAGATGCAGCTATTTATTAGGAGCAGAAATTTTTGCACAACTATCCATTTAATAAATAGTAAGTTAAGCATCTTACACCCTCACTACAACATCAATATGCTAGACTTAAGGCTGTGGAGGGCTGTAATAACTTAAAATAATTAATGAAAAAAGCCACCCTTATTTCAACAGGTAAAGGATGATAGGAAATGAAAGTAAATGCAAACAAACAAACAATGAAGAAGGACAGTTTGATATGCACTATCGGCTAGTTTATTTTCTCAAATAAAAAACCTAATATACCAAATCACTTTTAACCTAATTAAAATCTGACATTATTTTATTAGGCAATGTCATTATTACAATAGCATACAGAAGAAAATTAAATACAATATAATTAGGTAGCAAATAGTCTCATATACTAAGCCAGAACAGAAAGCTAATGCTTGAAATATTGAATGTAAGGGTAATGGCTGGTGATACTTGTAACTGGACACAGAAGAAACAGGGTGCTACACACAATTCACCCATCTGTTTTCTCCTCTCACATTACATCTAACACTGGTTGGACCCTGCTAAACTCAAATTACTGTTGTATATGCTTGAAGAGAAACATTTTTAATAAAACAGTATTAATTATATTGCAAAAGAACATTTAGGTTATAAAAATCCCTCCAACGCAGCATAAACATCTCAGCTGCTAGAAATATGCTAGACTTTTAAAAATAAGACTTAGAAATAAGCAGACTTTTGTCTGAAGAAATTTCAGTGTCCTGAATTTATCTTTCCCATGGCAAGAAGGGAATGTGAAGAAAGCCAAGGGAAGCACAAGAAAGCCCAGAAGAAGCACAGCTAAGCAGGCTGGCACCTATCCCTGCATAGATTCCTGATGTGATTTGAAATCCCCAAATGGTTGTTAAAAGATTTTTCTTCATGTAAAATGAAGTACATCTCTTCTTAGAAACACTCAGCTAACAGAAAACATGCTCCTACACAAGCACTGCTCTAGGATGCACAGAATGCATCAACTTTTGTGTAAAAATGACTTTTGGATCACTAATAACAGGAAACAAGAGGTGACAAAACAGACAAGACACAGTCACACAGCACTCTATGTTTGTATACACTTCTGTCACGTTCCACCAAAGACTAAACATTCTCAAACTAATTTTTCAATACCTTCTTCCTCTGAAGAAAAATATCATTTTTCTTCTAACACAACACAGCAGTTGTAGGAGAACCAACTCAAAACCCACTCCAATCACAGAACTCCCAGCTGTGAAAGTGTCAGTTCCAAGATCCACCACACTTACAGTTATTTCACAAAGACCAGTCACTAAAAATCAACAGCCATCAAATATGAGAGAGCTGCACAGCTGGCAGAAGAAGAGGAAAGGATGGTGAGTGTGAGGACACAGAGACACCCTACAGAAAAGGATGGGACATTAAGGCCTCTGGTATAGAGAGAATACCAATGCAAACTATTGCAAGCTAATTTTTATGTGTAATGTGTTGGCTCTGAGCAGGTAAAACCTTCCGATATGAAGCACAGACCACACACAACCATGTACCACAGCAGCCCAGTGGCTGCACCCCAGAGAGAGTGGCCAGGGTATTTGTGGTTACCCCAGGGAAACTTCATTTAGGCCAACAAAGCAAGAGTATTACATGAATTCTTGCACAGAGCAATAGCCTCTCTATGCTTGGATTTTGACAAGAAAAATGTGTTTGAATGCACCATCACAGGTGACAATTTACCTGCCCCAGACTCCCCACCTCAGAGGCACATGTGCTGAGTCAGCAGCCACTGCTATCAGAGTCTGCTTTTCAGACCAGCTTACTTCAGAGAACAACAGAAACTGGAACTGAGCAGAAATCCATGTTAGCTAGAACTGCCACACCACTGCATGGACAAAACTATGTCCAATTCAAACCCTGTTGATAAATGGAGACAATTCTTACATTGGTCCAGAAGCATCTAAATTGAAATAATTTGAGTTGGTAATAAGCAGATTTGAGCTAAGCTGCTGAGTGATATTTGCAAACGAGTAAGTACATTTGCATCTCAGGTGTCATTTGCTTAATTCTAAGATCATGTCTAATATTCTTCTGAGTATTTTGGCAAGAAAGTAGCAGTGTATTTTTGGTCTGTTTTATCAAATGCATCACAACAGAGTAGGAAGAAAGAAACCTTCTCCTTCTGTTTGGCTCTGGTTCAACTACACTCAACTATTACATTCTGGTTTAGGCACCAAGTTGTCTGGAAGCCATTGACTGAGTGGAAGGAGAGAGGCGGAGAGATGGGAAAATACTCGGAGGGTTGAGACCAGAGGGTCTGATTTCTGGGAAGAGAATAACATCAGACGTATAGAGTTTTGTTAAATGCTGATGAGCTGGCAATAAAACAGCTATCTGCTGTTCATACTGGGGAGACAATGATAGGGTGTGATACACAGGGCTTAATTAGGAATAACAGGAATGATATTTAAATACAGAAAATATTTGATCTCAGCAGGGCAACTCAGAAGTGAAAGATGTATGAGGCTTTAGACAGTCTCTCTCGAGATAATGTGAATGCCCTACAGCCTACGGCTTTTAAAACTATCCCAATAAATCTTTGAAAAATACATTGCAGGACCAATGCTATTTTCAGTGAGGTGTAATGGAGACTCCAGACATGTTTCTGGATGAGACTTTCAATGGTATAAAAGGGCATGTAGTAGAGTTTTATCAGCAGAGGTTCATCTTCCAGTCCTCAGTTGTGTATTTGTTTTTCTCCTCTTATTTCATAATTAAGCTTCTTAAACATACAGTGTTCAAAATAAGTCTATTTCAGCAGTCACATTCTATTCCCCCATTGCTCTTTCTGCCTTCGTTTATTACCTTTGTTTTGTCCCTTCTCTCCCAAACTATCCATTTGTATCTACTGAATTCTGATTTCTCAGACTTCCCCAGTGTTAGATCATGGAGTTGTGATGTCCAACAGCAGACTGCTCAGTGACAGCTTAACCACTTTGCTTCTTGCCTTAGCCTCGAGTGTAAACACAGAGCAAAGGAAAGGAGTAAACCATGCAGCTGCATTTTGGGCACTGGGGTCAGATCTCTCTCTAGTGTTAAACAGATGCCAAAGGTTGAAACACGAAAAAGAGGGAAGAAATGCCAAACTTCCCTTTTACCTGTGAGGAAGATGACTATAACATAGCACCCTATACACCAGTGAAGTGCATTAAAGACACAAGGTGAGTGGGAGCAGTGCTTGTGTTGTTAGAAAGCTGCCCCTCCGTTAGAAAAGGGAGCTGATAAAGCCTTTTGGCCCAAATGCCTCCTCAGGTGTTCTTCACTTTCTACTACAAGTAGTGCTGGTGGGCAGCACTTTTGGACTGGGCTAAATTAATAGGTACTTACTGATGCAGGAAGGCTGACAACAGGCACTGAAAATACTTCTCAAGAATTATCTGCACAACCGATTTTCAGCTCAAAAAATTCCATTTCCAAATTCCAGAGAGACAAAAGATCATTCTGCCTTCTCAATCCATTGCTTATTGACACAGGTTATCAGTTATCTCAACTCAATTTCAGCTCTTCTAATACCTGCATTTCACTACAGATGCCCATAGGCAAAAGGTGCGAATTCATTTCCAGAGGCACTGAAACAGATTTAACAAAATCCATTGGGCAAATATTTAGCTGCAGGCTTGGTTTTAAGCAAGTCTATGGAAGTGTGGTTTTACAACACAAATGAGTGGAAAAGGAGACCTCAAAGGGTCAGAGAGGCTTTTTTCCCCTCCAGTTGCTTACAATTTTATTTTACTTTTTGAATTTTATTTAGCATTTTGCCACTCAATCCTATTTGTAGAGCAGTTAGAGAGCACGAATACCTTTGCCTGTAACAGACTTACGTACTGTAGTGTTGAAATACTTGGCAAAGGCTTTTTGGTAGAGTTTCTTGCATACACCTCATTATTGTGCAGTTGAGGAAAAGGATTTCCACTGGCAGTGTCCAGCACCAGGAGATTTGTTTGCATCAAGCGCCAGTCATTCCTCACTACATCGGCAACAGGCTATTTAAGGTTATATCCTCTAATGCACAACATCACAGAGATTTGGGTGAGGCAGGAAAACAGCACAGGGCACCCCTCCTGGAGGCAGCATTTGCAGTCAGTCATACCAGCAGGGCTTCCCAGAGCAGAGGCTACAAATGGTCCATGAGAAGCCAGGGTGGAGCAGCCCCTACTCCACACAGCAGCAACCCTGGAAGTCATTCAAACATGCAGTTTCTCATAGAGTCAATCAGCCTGCAAAGGTTTTAATACAGCAGTCATGGAGCTATAAATAACCTACAGCATTAATAAGGTCAAAATAATGTGAAAAAACCCCATAACAGGATCCCTTCAAGCTTCATTTTCATCTAAGAACTTGCATTAGGAAGAAAACCAAGATGCACTTTTGGTAATCATGTTAGCTATGTAAGAAAAATACTCAGGGTTCATGTACAAATACCTAAATTTCAGCAAATCATTTCAGAATGATCTGCTAAAATTGTATTGACTGAAATAATGTCATTCTCTTGAGAGGGAGATTAAAAATCATTAAAAAGCATGTGAGTTCTGGAAGATTTATGTATTTATAAAACTATAAAAATACATACACATAAAACTTATAAACTAATGCACTTAAAAAAGAAAGAGTTGGAGAATCAACATTTTTAAGGCCCTGGAAGTTGCTGGTTCTGTCAGCAGTATTTCATGATACCAGCTCAATTCTTGAACACTGCCAAAAACTCAGACACTGGAACAGTTTTAGGTGAGCTACTCTGAAATGGAAGAATATTAAGCACCAAATCCAATACTTCATATGTGAATGCTTTCTGTTCACCTCTGAAATTTCAACAGAAAAAGTAGGTACAAACATTTTTTAAAAAAATGAGCACCTTATCAGACTTGAATAATGTATATGCCAGGATCCAAATGAAAATCACCTATTCTTTGTCCTGACTGCTCAGTCCTTGACATGGCAAAGGATTACAAAACCAACAAATACAGTACTCCCTCAAATGTTCCCATTCTCCTCATGCACACCGAACAAACAAATCACATCTGCACACATTTTGCTACATCAGGATAAAAATGCGTTTGTTTTGTATTTATTTCCCTAGCATTGCAAACACTGACTGCAAAGCAGGTAACACCCGAATGTGTAGGGGGTAGAAACTGTTTTTAAATTAAACTTTTTAAAACTTCCCACAGGCAACAGCTACCCAGAATAATATTTTATCCTATATCTCTATGCATGACAAAGATTTCTACCCACATTTTCTGTCCTTCCAAGCAAAATACAGCATCTGGACCATCTTTGTTCTGGTACGAAGGTGTTTTACTTGTTCTTGAAGCCATGGATCTCATGGCAACAGACACAAACTTCAGTATATGACGCATCAATTTATGGTATTTATGGGGAAAATGTACAGATTGGGAAAGAAAGGGATCTTAGTGTATACCTTTCATCCTCTTTACAGGGTGACTTTAAAAAAGAAAAATGTCTTCTTTTTTTCCCTTTTTTTTCCCCCATAAATGGTTCTCTTGTATTCTAAGTAGGTAATTGTGTGGTAAAGTAAATGGTTGTTCTTTAAAAGAATGGGTTTAGGCTTCTTCAGAGCTGGGCCAAAGTTTTGCCTGAATGACAAAGAGCAGACAGAGAGCTTTGCATTTCCAGACTAGTGGCCAGAGTTACCATGAGTCCTGGAGCAAAATATTGTGGCAAATTTCTTTTGTCTGGAACAAATACTGTAAATTTTGTTATGAAAACATGGCATCCTCCTACAACCTCTGCTTCTCCCTTGAGGGTGTCCACTGTAAAATGCCATAGTATTTGCTTCCTTGTAGGCCACCAGGTAATGTCTCTCAGCATCAGTACCTGGGACAAGACAGACATGACACCACTCCTCCTATTTCTGCCACACAGAGAAAGGGCAAAATTAACATCTCTCCATAGAAACAAACACTTCTGAAAGTCAGAAGCCATTTACTCTGAGTATTGCTATAGCTTAGCTTGCTGTAGACTTACTCCCTTGAGTGGATATCCAACACAAGTTGCTATAACAATAAACTTTCACAAATGCAGCCTGCTCAAGGTCTTATGGAAAATGTCTTGAGCTGAACTCAAAAGTCTCAGTAAACATGTTTAAAAATCTCTCCTCTTAACAGTGGGCATTGAAGCCTGCTGAAATCTACCTGGAGTTTCTTGCTACAGCCCTGTCAGGTGAAAATATCCTCTCATTTGTGAACAAAAGGCACTGGCTGATGCACCTTGCCTGGCCTGCACCAATTGATGCTTCTCTGCTGCTGGCAGAGCATCTTTCCTACAGGTCGTGAACTTTCAAGTGGCTCTTGTCCAGCACCATAGATTTAGAGAAAAAAAGGTAATAGAAAGGGTGCATACGTGCACATGGGGAAGAAAATCTTCTCTATAAATACAGAGTTTAATCTCAGTTCTGCTTAAATCAATGGAAAGGCTTTCAATGACTTCAATGACAATGAAGTCAATTTTGCCAGGATTTCAGCTATGTTTAATTTTAGCCATAATGGCATATGTTTTCCAAAGTAACCTGTGATTTAGAATACCTCTATTTCTGGATATATTGTAAGATGTCCATTAGATGTCCACTTGCACAAAAGAATAGCTCTCATTCTGTCTTGAAAAATCAAGCAGGGCAATGAAAATAAATATCCTTCGAAAACAGAGTCTAGTCTGTATGTTTGTCTGTTTTGTAGTGTTGCAATGTTAAAATTAGAATGCTGCAAGGTTAAATTGTAATGTGAATAGATTCACAATCAAGGGAGAGTCAAGACAACAGAACAGCAACATCAGAAATAACAACAGATAAGAAAGGAATGACAGCAATGTGGGGATCAACAGTCACTTCTGCTCTTTAATCACCATAAGGTTCTCAATGAAAAAGGTGGCATTTGTTACAAACTACACGATCTTGTTCATCCTTAAGTGGCAGATGTGAAACAGTCACTGATAGGAGATTTGTATGCATCATTTTATCAGCTCATTTTTTCCACATCTTTATCCACTTTAGATAATTTTGGATTTAAAATTAGATGCTGTTTTTACAAAGACAGAAAATTAACCTAATGACCTTGGTGTAATAATTTCAGTCACTGATTCCAATGGAAGTAATCTATCCCTTAGCTGTCCAGAATTTTGATACAAAAAGTGTAACTAGTGAACAGTGAATACATGAAAAAAGGAGGATCAAAAGCACAGAGATTGCATGGGACAATCCCAGAAGAGAGGTTTAAGATATTATCTATTTTTATGCCCTAACTCAAAGGAGGGAGGGGAATTATTTTAAAATGTGGGCATAACCACCTAAAACTCTTCTTCCTGGCCTGCAGGTGTTTCCATTATCTGACACAAAGGGAATCTAAAGGGACATGACTCTAATTAGCAGTAGCTCACATGGTCCTGCCCTTTGCAAAGAGATGCACTTACAGGCCTGGTATTACTTCCCTAAAAGATCAGTTTCAGATTTGTACTGGGCCCTTCCAACAGGTACAACTGCACAATATAAATGTCCTGACTTGACAGTTAACTCAAGGTCAGAAACATCATTATGAAGACATGTTCTCTTTTGTGGTAGCACTCAATTTAAAATACACCACACAGAGTATTTTATTTCTGTTCGAAATTAAAATTTGCATATAAAACTTTGGGTTTATGGACAAGGATAGGACATTTCAGGTAAACAGAAAATTTAATACTATTTTAAAAAAACTGGTAATCAATCACTGCAATGGTGTCCTTATGCTATTTGCAACTTTGCATTATCCTGGATTTTTGTCAGAATTCAAAATACAGTTATATGAGCTTAGTAAAAGGGAGCAAAAGCTGCTCCTTGTCTCACTACTTTCAGATTCATAGCTGTTCTCGACATTGCCAAGTCACAGCCCAAACCAAAGAAAATTTTCTGAACTAATACTAATTGCACTGGTGGACTGCTGAATAAACTTATTTCCTAGGCTTTAGAAAGACAAATGGGAACAGAATAGTCTGGTTAGATTTTGAATAGTCTTTTTGGAAGGATTTATTTGAACTTCACCCAAAACTTAAGGGCCTGGGATGTTCTGGTATTCAAAATATATTTCTGAACTTCAAGATCTATTTCTGCACCTACCTGATATATTCTCTACCTTACAAAAAGGAGAGTCCTACAATTTCAGTGGTTTTAAATCACAATTCTCTCTCCATGCAGAGCTAAATGTGCTGAGATGAGACCTTTGTTTAACTGAGAGAGAGCAGAGAGCAGGCTGGAAAAAAAGCTCTGCAAATAACATGCTTCACTGTTAGCAATGCACATCCAGATACATTGAGTTACAATCTCTCCTGCAAGGAAGATCCCCCTCCTCGAGCTTTTCACTTAGAACTCTTATTTCAGTTGCAAAACATGGTGATTTAGTGTATATTAATCATAACCAGGGCATTTAAAGAAAATAGAGGTGAATAATCTTTTATTCCCAGCAGCTGGAACTGTTATACTTATCCAAGCCTGCAACCACCCAGACCCAGTGCAAGTCTAAACTGATGATGTTCCAGCTCATGGGAATCTGTCTCACTTGTTTTCCCAGAGTGGTATGCTCAAGGGTTTGAAGGCACAAGGTTTTCTTTTGCAGCCAGCTGTTTGCTTTAAAACCATTAGAAGGTCCCTTGTGCCAGAATAATTACACTTAGGCTCTTAAAAATCAAAACCTGACCCAAAATGAATAATTATTTCATTCTGCTTTTAGTCTTTTAGGTTATTTATGTGATTTACGGATTTTTATATTACCAGCTTGGAGGGAAAAAAAACCCCTTCTAATGCACAACTTAAAATACACTCCCCCTTTAGCTTCTAATCATGGTTCAGGATTACTCAATTTTCCTGCATTTAATATATCACTGTAATAAATTCACGCTGAAAAGGAGACTCAGCATTGAGGTGCAGCAACAACATGAAAAGGAAGGCACGGCAGGAGCTGGTTTCACAACCTTACACACGGTGCAGCTGTAAGAAGAGGTTTCTTCTTTCAGAAGCAGGTAGTGCCCTGTCTCTGCTCACAATCCCCCATCATCACCTTCTGTCATTCACCCACAGATTTTCCTTTCCAAAGATCACTGTTAAGCGTTCAATGTGCAGAAGCTGCACTTGCTTCCCTGTTTCACATTATCTCAGCAGTTAGGGATCTGATTTCCAAGTCTCCAGTACAAAAGCACGTAAGGGCACCTCAGAAATAAATATTATGCATTTTCGGGGTATACCTCAAGTCTGTCTCATTTGGTAGAGGTATGCCTTCCCACCTCAGGAAGGTTACCCTACAGACAAGAGCCCAGACCTGTTGTCATAGCCCCTCCCAGCACCTCCAAAGCTCACCTTCCAGATGAGAATGAAATGTTAGTGATGCTGACAGCTCAGAACCCATTTGGTGTCCCAGTGGGGCACCTGGAGACGCTGTGACTGCCAGGCAGCCCAGCGGCACACACAGGGTGACCATGTGAACTAGAGGCAGGTGGATCAAGGTGCACGCTTTGCTCACAGCCTCTATTGTGAACATCTTCTCTTTGGGAGTGACAAGGGTTTCCTTAAGGGAAAGGTCTGCCAGAGGGAAAGCTCCCCAGTTTCAGTGCTTTTCACCTAACAGACACCAAATGAGCGCTGCGCTCTGGCAATGCGTCATTTCAATCAGATATGTAGGGCACCGAATAAGTTGTTTTATCAGGCACAAGGCAACAATATGAAAGAGAGTGGGCGAAGACCAATTCATATCTCTGAATAACATCAGCAATTGGTCCTATGCAAAGTATAAACGTAATTGGAGTCACAAATCTGATAACAATCAACATTCACTGAGAGAATCAACAAGCAACTGGTGCTTCATGAACACAGGAAAAATTAGCCACCAAAGATGAGACAAACAGGATTCAATGGCAACAGTTAAAGGCAAGGAAAAGAAGCACAGGGAATTAAGTGATGAGAAAAAGAGATTCCTCAAATAAATGTTAAAACATAGGTTTGAAGAAAGAGCATCTGGCTTACAGGAAATGCGAATCTGCTCCAAAGAATAGCACAACAGAGGGAAAAAAGTGCACAACGAAGGGAGGGGAAATAGGACAGATGGGAGAGAAGGGAGTGGCAATGCAGACAAGGGAAGGCAGTAAGAATAGAAGGTAAATACCAGGAAGCTAAGGGTTAATTATCAGTGCCCTTCTTATAAAAGTGTTGGAAGTACTGGCTGACAAGAAATGATCAAAATCAAACAGTAACTCCTCTGCTTAGAGGCCAAAGGACTAGGCTTTGTTTCTCAAGTGACAGGAAGCAGCCCATTTAAGCTGCTCAGAACTGATGCAGGTAGTCACAGGGCAGGAAAATATTCTTTGAAAATTGCTATGGCCACACTTCTAGTAAAACAGGAGGCATATCCTGACCTTTGTATCCACCTCATTGCCCAAGACAACCATCTCCTCTCCTCCAGTGCTGCTAAGATGTATAAACTCATGTACAGAGATAAAAGCTTGTCACAAACTGGTGGGCTTGGTATGAGACTGTATGATACTATCCCAGAACATCCATGTGTTTAAATGAGGCAGATGCTACAAGGAGAAAAATCACCTAGTAAAATCTGAAGAGAAATTTGAATGCCATAAAACCAATAAGGTCTAACTGGGTATTTGTTAAGGATTAATAATTACCATAGTTTCAAGACCTTGGTGTTTAAGTGTATTCCCTAAAACCTGATAATGGAAATCCTCTCAGAAAGCTAATACAGGGGATGAAGTAGAACTTAAAATAGCCCTTTTATTAGATATTGGGGGGAAAGATCTATTTCTGTTGCTATTTAGGGCCCTGATATTTGAGTAGGAAATTGCACAATATCATTTTTATTAAGCTTAGATGTTTCTAAACATAAATGTCTTTAAAATAAGCCAATTAAGGCACATTTTTCCTGCTTAAACATATTCCAAATAACATGTATTACTCCTTATTTTAGAACATACCGCAGCACTTGCTCCGTCTGAAAATGCATTTGCGTTCATACAGATGTAGTCTGATTAATTTAATTTTGGTGTTACTATTGCTGTTGAATTTGCCCTCTAGATTGGGAATGCAGTTTGACCACGCTGTTAAATTAGGCAGCCTAGGAAAGCCAACTAACTGAAATCCGGTTTCTTCCAGGAAAGCTGGAATGAATCCCAGTTTCCCTTTCCTGCCACCAGCAGGCCCTGATCCCTCTCCAATTAGGGAAAGGAAAAAGCATACAGATTTCTCTAACAACTCTTCCTCATGAGGATCTTGCTCATCAGTTTCAAAAAGTCCACAAAGAAGACAAGAGAATTGCATATTCTGTTTTCTTCTGTCAGGCAGAAGACCTTAACAGTGTTTCCTGCCCCAAGCATTTGTACAATGTAAGCTCTTCCTCTTGACATCTTTGAAGACTTCAGTGTGCTCATAAATCTTAAAGAATCATAAAAGAAACTGGTGACTGATAGGAAACCATAAAACAATTGGCCTTTATCTACAGAACATTCATTGTTTTGGAAATACAGTCTTAGAGAGTATTGGTTTTAAGAGTTATTAGTGAGTATTTAACTTCTGAACACAAGTACATTCACTTTAGTGTCTATGGAAATAGATGCACAACTTTTTTTGTCTTGGTTCCGTAAATATTCAATTAAGCTAATAAACATTTAAACTGAAACAAATTAACTGTGCCAGTGCAATATTTCCGTTTCAATTAACCTTTTAATTTAAATGTTCATCTGCCTACTTTCAATATAATTTAAAGCTGGTAAAAATCCAAGTAATCTTCAATATAAGTGAAAGATAGTATGACTGGAATAATAAATCCTTAGGTGAGATGTCAGCACTGATTTTCCGAGCAAATTGACAATAAAGAATGCTGATGCCTTTATGAAGCCTAAGGGTTACGAAAAAAGAGAAAAAAAGCAAACCCCATCCCTTTTTTTTTTGCTTTGTTCTGCTAGCTCCAGCAGAATTAACAGTCAAGATGTTCCAAGTTTTCCAGTATTAGCATTCCTCAGTGCACCCTCAACTTCACTGCCATTGTCAAAAGGTGTTTGAAAGCCTAATCTGATTCTTTTCATTCTAAGAAGCACTCCACACAGAAATACCCCTATCTAAAGACAGCTAGCAGGCTTTTAGTCCTCAACTCATGACACAAATGTGTGAGAAGTAACATTTTTAATTCCAGTTACAGTGGGTGGGTGGCACAGTGCCTCTCAGCCCTGAAAATCCAGCTGCTTTCAGTCCAGTGCTCGGCTGCAGCTCTCAGTGAGGCTGGGACAGTCAGCATCAGAGGCAGCCAGAACTACTTAAGCACTGCAGAAGAGCAGCATAGTTTGACACCATTTACAGATTACCTGTCCAGCAAAAGGAAGGGGAGACTTGCAGTTGGTGCTTGCTTTACTGTCCTTGAACCAATGCAAAAAGCCCTTCTTTAATAAAAGAGTTCATGACATTTCACCTTTTCTTCAGTCATTTTTCTTTCTCAAAATCATGAAAACCAAAGCAATTCGATAATTTGTGTCTAATGACATACACAAGTTACCTTAAGTGTGTCTGTGTGTGCACCTGTGTGTATATGCACACACAAAAGCAAATACATGAGGGGTAGGCTACATAGGACAGACAGACAGGGAGGGAGGTGTCTTGTCATAGATTAATTAATTGGTATAGCCTGCAGTTGACAGAGGAGGTGAAAGAATCACAGAGAGGAGCTTTTCCTTAGCTCAGCATCTGGATAGGAGCTTTGGTCTTTCATGTTCAGAGCCAGAGACTATCTCAACATGGGTTAGAGGGGACAAATCTGTTGGAAGAAGCTACACTCCCTCTTTCCACTCAAAGGCTTAACATCTCCAAGAGCCATCAGAGGCCCTGAGCTTCTGGTTAAATAAGATGATTTTATTTATCTCTCACAAGAAGTTAATCTCTCACTGAAAGTAATCATCTGCACATATTCCCAAATGCATCTCTAAGTTTTAGGATCTCTGCACAATGTGTCCATCTCGCCCAGTTCAAAGAGCTTTTCTTTTGGCTGCACCTCTAGTGTTTCATCAGGAAAAGAGAATCTCTTCTCAGGGTGTCACGGCATTTGGCTTTTTTTTCTTAAGAGACTATACTACTGGAACCAGGAGGCTGAACAGACTCTTTTGCTCTGCAAAAGAACAAAGAAGTTCTCCATGGTTCATGGCTGCAAAAAAGAACGTGCAATAAGCCAGAAAGTAGAGGATCTCTAGCATCTCATGACTGCTCTGTAGCACAGACTCGTGATCTGTGAGCACTTGGAACTTGGCAGTATTGAAGGCAAGTTCCTCAGAGGAAGAATTATAGAAGTGTGACCACAGGCAACTGTGGCCAAGTGTCAGCTTCACACCTCTCCTCAAGACATTAATATAAAGCCTCCCTTCCTTGCTCAGTGGCCACATCAGTCCTGGCCCAGAGCTCCGTGTTCCACAAGCTGCTGCATGTGTTTGACCTGTTTCAGCACATCCTTAAAGATTAAATGACTATTGAAGCTTGCTCTACAGACATCTGAGATAAATATCCTGATGCCGCAAGCTCTTGTGCTCTATGAAGAACTGAATCAGCTTCTCCTGGGATGATTTCATAGCAAGCTTTCTTCCAAAGGGAAGAGTTTTCTTTAATTTTCCATCTTGAATGCTTTAAGTGGCTGGACCTTTTGGAAATAATTGTTCCTGAGAGCACAGTTCCTGCATGTGAAGAAGATGCTCTAGATTGCTGCCAATGCCCACTCTTGATCTGAGATGTGACCCTGGAGATGTTAGCCCTCCCTTTGGAAATGCTTTTGCCGATTTTGATTGAGCCAGATGAACATTTGGATCTGAAGCCCAAGCTCTTAGAGGTTGCATCTGCTACTGTAATCATCCTTGTACATATTTATCCCTAGAAAGATTTCTCAGCCATCTGATGGCTGAGTGAAGGACTGGCCTGCTCCTACTGGTGCACATATTCCTACATCAATTAGTCACTGCAAGTTGTTCCATATTGGAATTTTGCCTGCATTACTATTTGCATACAAGGCACACACACATCGTATCACATAGCCTTACAATTTTGTGTCTGTTTTGATACTACTAATCAAGATTGCAGATTTCATTCTTCCATGAGGCTGACACACAGTCATGTCAGTTCAAAGGATTTATTTTTTATTTTCCAGTGGAATCAGTTTGGTATTTCTGCTGTTTTCCACAAATCCAAATCTAGTAAAAAGATTATCATATCAATAAATTGTGTGATTTTAATCTGCAGGAGTGGGCAGATGAGATCTGTCTTGCAAATTTGTTATCATTATTAATGTTACAGTTTTAATGCTGAATAAAATCTGAATTGCAAAATCGTGCAGTGAAATTATTCTGATGGCACAGCAGTGCATTTTTGCAGTCTTCCAAAGACTTTCTCAGCTGGTTCATGTACAAGAGCCACCCACATGTTGCAAAGAATTATTGTTGGTTTCACTGCACCTTTCGTAGGTTTCAATTAGCAGCAGGTACTATTACACTGTGCCATCTACAGACATATAAGACACCATCCCTTGTTTTGAAGGTTTTATAAAAGACTCAGTGGGATTAATGAGAGAGTAGAAAGTAAGTGGAACAAGAATCCAAGGGGCAAGGTTCATATGTACTCACAGATCCTACAAATGAATAAAATGTGGTACTTGAAAATACACTATTCTTCACCAAATCATAGGATTATCACCTTTAAGAACATTTGTAGAGTCTTATCCTAGAAAAAAACATGCAATGGAATGCTATTTGGTGAAGAAAACTATATTCTACTGACAGTGGTCATATTCCTTCTCTTCACCAGGCTTCACCAAGAACACGATTTCACATACCCCTATTTCCATAATCTCTTACCTTTTAGCTAGTCTAGCAAAGATGATTAGCTGGACACTCTTTTCAGTATTGTTTTGCTGAATGATGAAGCCCCTAACTAGGACTCTCACTTCCTTTTCTCCCTTTCTTGCGATAAACTATCACAGATGTGATTCCAAAGACAAATAGAGAGGGAAGTACTTAGTAGAGGGTGCTCTGTTTTCTTTTACCTCGGTTCCTTAATTTTTTAATTCCCTGGACAAATTCACCCCTAATGTATCTCTGTGACAGCCAGTTAGATAGTGTATTAGTGATACTACACTACAAATCACTTGCATTCCAGTGCCTTATGCTTTGGGCCACAATGGATGTGCTGTATTTGTGAAAAGAGCTCTTGGGTGTTTGAATTAGGTTCCTCATTCACCCAGTCGAACCATGGCCCTAAATCTAGATAGATTAAGCTTCTTTGATAGTTTAAATAATTTGATCTGGACTTCCTTACTCTGCTTGAAGTGGTGGAATCTGTGCTAAATCACTGTCCTACTTTGCTTGAGTTTTCCCTTGTACAGCTAATCTTCCCATTCAAAGATTTCCACCCTTTCTGAATCCTCATTTGCAAGTGTCCCAACTGAACTTCTTGCAAACCTGTCTCATTCTGGGATTATTAATAGGCTGAATATTTCTGTGTTCCTTTATTTCACGAATTCTCCTCTGTAAGCTGGTGGGCAAAGTGGCTCCTTACTTCAACTCTGCTGAAATCACTTCATTCCTGCCAGGGGAGCCTTACTTAAATCTGAGCTCTGACCACTCAGTTCCTACAGTGCTGCATAAAGCACTCTTGCTCTTTGCTTGTGGCGAAGTTGCCTACCACTCAGACTTGGTTCAATTACATCCTAACACAGGCTGTCACTTCTTGCCACTAAAAGGAGTGTGAGGAGAAGGCCTGACTTTCACACCGGCCCTCGGTTTCTGCAGGAAAGTTTCCAATCTGCCTGCAGTGGCAATGAGTGCTTTGAACATGGGACCACAACGTATATAAAAGTATCTGAAGAAACAGCTCACTTGAAGTCTTTTCTTAGAGCAGTGGAGAAAGACAGTATATTTCAATGCTCTTGCCATGCCCTATGTTAAAGTAGTGGGTCAGGCCACTTTCTCCTCTTATTTTGTATCTGTGCACCATGAAACACACTGGAGTCTTTCCAGTGGACTGGTTTTGCACACACATGTATACCGTGTGTCTTGTGCTTTCTGACAGAACCAGGGAGTTACTTCAGCCTCACCACTGTTCCTTAATTGTCATGAAAAGTGCTTGGATTTCTGCCTCCGATTCTTGTTATCTCTGTAAGCAGAATCATCTGTGGAGCAGAAGTTTGAGGCTCTTAAATAACTCTTATACTATCTGGAGAGAAAAGCAACTATTTAGTGAAATAAACAGAGGCCAGTGGTAAGGAAGAAATATGTTCTAAGCTGCAGATAATAGAAAGCATTCAAAATGTTGGAAACACCTTACAGGAAGCAGGAAAAATACTAAACCATTTAACTTAAATTTCAGGTAGGCTCTCCTCCTTCTCCACTACCATTTTGGTCCCTCAGTTTTTCCCTTTCTAAAATACTGTTGTCTTCCTCCACCTAATGGATCCTACTTGAAAGCCTGTCACATTTAACCTAGTGATGTGTAAAAGCAAAAAAACCCAAGGTGCATAGAGAACATGGGAAAGTAAATAGCTTTTTGAGTTTGATTTGAGTCCAAACGAACATATAAGTTCAATGCTGACATTAATTATTTCTATTTACCTGTATGTGGATGAATGGTTAACAGGGTAAAAACACAATATCCTGTAGCACTGTTTCCAATTTCGTGTCTTTACAGGTGCACTGAAGTTTGGTTAACTGTGTTAACAACATTGCTAGACTTAAGGAGGCAGCATAAAATCTGAAGGAGTAAATGACATGCAAATTCATTTCCAAGAAGTCTTAGGCACCCTGATGCAGCAGATTGGGAGGGAGAGAGGAAGAAATGTTAATAAATGCTAAAGAGCAGATTGTTAAAAAGTACTGATATTAAAAATCCGTAAGTAGATAATGCCCTGGATTCTGACTGACAACAGAGATGTTCTGAACCATTATGCAGATAGCAACAAAACCAAAACTTGTTCAACATCTTGAAGTGAAGCTGAAACAACCACAAAAAAACTACATACACATTTTGCATTTATTTGAGGGCAAGCACCTAATCTGTAAGACTGGTCTCTGCAGTAAAAGTCTCTCTAACAGTTTAAACCATTGTCAATGTAATCACACTGTCATATTAGTAAAGCAACTTTAAAAAATCAAAAAACCAAACCACTTGGAAATAGTAAGGGAAAACTCTCCAGGAAGTTGTGCTGTCCCGCTGAGGAGGGTAAGCTTTCAGGTTAATTGATGCGGCTGTGCCTTACCTGGTTCTGCAGTTTAGCACCGCCACACGCCCCTACTTTTCGCTGTGCACAACATGTGCTGGCAACTGGAGCATTTGACCTTCCCTGGCTCTCCAACAGAAACTCCAGTGCAACCTTTACCTTCAGCAAGGAGCTGTGTTCCTTTTCCCCCTCATGCTCTGCGCAGAGCAATCTAATACACCTCATCATGTGGTGTGTTGCTATAGCAGCAATGAATCCAGCTGCTGCAACACAAAAGACTGACAAAAAGTTGGGTTTTTTCCTGTCCACCCACCCGGTAAAAGTCAGGGTTGTTTTCTTGTGCAGCAAATCTAACCTAGATAGATTCATGCCACCTGTGAGAGCTAAGTTACGGCAAAGTCTAAAAAAGAAATACACAATTAAACTATAGGTTTTGCTTTAGAGGACAACTCTACTTATTTTTAAGAAAACAAATGAGTCAACAGTTACCCCTTAAACAGCTGATCATTAGTTTTCTGCTCCTGACATTCCCTGGTTTCAAATCTTGGGTCCCTGTCTCCGTAGGAGTTGCAACCACACAGTCGTGCTCAGCAGTCAGAAAAGTAATGGTACAGCTGCAGAGCCAGTACAGGTGAGAAACACCAGATTCACACCTTCAAAACCAAAACAGCCATGCTCTTCCACCCTTGTGGTCTGGAAAAAAACACTTTTATAAAGCTGTTTGATTGTGGAACAGAACTGCATTTATCTGGAAAATGCTAAACAATCATTATTAACACTGCCCTACTGGATTAAGCATGAGGACTAACCATAGCAAAACTCTTTTGAGTTAAGTATTGATACTCCTCAGCTTCAAATGAATTCTTGTACTGCTGAGACATCTTAGTAATACCAAAGTTTGCCCTGGGAATTGTACTAGAATACATGAATTACCACTTCTAAAGTCCCAGTCTTGCAACTGCATCTTTGACAACAAATTCTTCCTGCAAAGCAAGGACACTTTTCTCCTGCAGTTTCAGCACAGAAAAGGACAGAACATGCAGTATGTAACCAAGCCTTTCACCTGTAGGAAGCTTCTTCAAGAGTAGGGACTAAACTGGCAGCAAACTGATACCTGCCGTGCCAACTGTGCCAGGCTTTTCTGAAGTGATCCTAATAAGGTTTTCCCAGGAACCTACCTGCCTTCCTCAAAACATGACAGGCATTTGAGTTGGAGTAACTGCTTCTCATTTCAGAGTACATTCAAGGTGTGAAAGATACTATTGCTCCAGTCCTGCAACTGCATCAAAAAGTGAACTTTTCTATTCAGTTCTCCATTTGTCTAAATGTAATGGAAGATGTAGGAAAAAACAGCTACTGCTACCACGGACCTCAACCCACCCTGTTAGAGAGTCCAAAATAAAAATAAAACTAAACCCCTAATTACTAATTCATTCTCTCTTACTGTTTTATAAGTAGAGTCAAACTCTATCCAAGTTAATTCATAATATTTTTACTCTATTTTCATACAGGATCTGCCAAAGCTGTTTGTGGAATCTTCATCTTACTGCATCTGTCAGCAAAAGCTAGCTTTGGAGTTCACAGACCTCCAGTTTTGTAGATGTTCAAAGCTGCAGCTGTTCTAAGAGACTTCTAAAGATGGAAAACAGCAATGTAGGCTCCTGGAAGAGTCACCTTACTTTGCCATGAAATAGGTACTTATTTATTTATTCACTTTTAAAATTCTGCCTGGCATTCTGGATATAGGGACAAAATACACGGTGCTAGAGGATTCTTCTCAGAACAATTTCTATAATTACTCAGTGCGTATTAATTGTTAATACACAGTGAATTTTCTTCCCCAAATACTATCAGGAGAACAGATAGGCCAGAAAGCATATCCTCAAGTTCTATGTGACTGAGTTTCAGTTGCTACACAGTTGCTTGAAAACTCTATGATAAGTATTTTACACACAAACAATTCCAAAAAACTCCAAAAGTTGGAAGGTAGGCAAACCTCCCATGCACGTCTATTAATATTACTGCCTGTCTTGTATACAGTCAATGACTTCACTCTAACTGTGCACAGAGTAAACAAGAGAAAAAGCAAACCTATTGAGGGAGTCTAATGGACTATTAATCGACATCACCTGTTATAAAAGAAATGAACACCAGCTATTGAAGAGCAATATCCCTCAGTCTGAACTGACAAATGATCCTGGTCAGGCAGCTGAAGCTGCAGGCCAGAGTCCCAGCAGAACCCCCCCACTTTCTGACCAGAGGGCTTTCCCACTCAACAGGACTTGCGGTCATACAGCACCTGCTCACTGTTTATAGACAGGCTGACAACACGTAGATGAACAGAGCCATAAATTTCAATAATTCATGTCTGCTCCAATGTCCCAAGGCCAAAAGCAGCCTCCTGTGTCACTCATGATTTCACGCTTTCAGTCTTTCTCTCTCCTGCTGTCTCCCCCCAAGACCCAGCTCTCCTTCACTCCTATAGATTTGTAGGGAGCTTCAGGGGACCTGCAGGAAAATCCAGACAGTTCTAGAATTGTGCTTGTCAGCAGTGGGTGACAGCCCTGAACTCTTCTGGGGTTTTTTTTTAAACACAGGTAGGCACCTGGAATATGCTGCTAAGGAAGGTGGAAATCAGCTTCCAGGTGGCAGTTACTTTTGTACGGAAAGGGTCGGGCATGGCTTGAAGCATCATTGCGTGCTTACTGTTCTGGAACAGAGTCAGTTAATACACTACCTGGGAAACGCAACAGGAGAATCAGCCAATGTCAAATGCACTCAAAGGAAGGTTACTCTGCCTTTCTTTAAACACCTGTTGGCCAGGGGCTGCCTGACACAGACAGCACCAAGCACATTTGCACTTGTAAGACAGATGGTCATTTTCCCATGAAAGTGTTTTCCTATCAGAAATGCTGCTGAGACTTCTAGAGGGCTCTCTTCCTACTGCTGCAGGATTACTGATTCTCTCACACAATACTGAAGTCATGTGAAATAAGGTAAAGTCTGTCTCCTATGAGTGCTGACTCCCCCTGGAGGAACTCAGCTTGCAACAGCCACCAAGACTTGACTCTTCCCTTAAAATGCACTGTAAGCACAAGGAATGGAGTAGAGGCACTACTCTGGCATTTCCAGAGCCAAGCAGAAACCAGCAGAGGAATCACATCTCGCTGCCCCCACTTGCCTGACAGACAGCGTGACTTTCTTTGCTCCTGCCTTCACAGCCTCCCTGCCCCAGCGCTGGGCAGCTGCTTGGGTTGACTGGTGGAAAAGGCCTCCCTAGTGCTGCCCAGATGGCTGAAGGTCAGGCTGCAGACCCCAGGAGATTGCCAGGTATTAAAAGCAAACACTTGTGGTTGGGTCTGTTTGCTGTCAGATTTCTGAGCCACAGCAGATCAGTTTTAGGCTTTCCTTTATATAGAGGCCAGCACGCACTCTTTTTTCCTTATTTAACCGCTTTCACAAGGAGCCAGGACTATTGAGTGCCATTGATCCAAGCTGCATCCTGGCTAAGCCAGCCTCTGTGGCTCAGCAGAGCTGCTGGGCACAGCACAGGGTCACCCAGCTGGCTCCTGAGGGGGTCAACAAGATGCTGTGCCAGCTACGGCTCCCAGCCTGCCATGCAAGTCTTCATGCAGTCACTTGGACTCCACCACTAGATGCTACTGAAGGATCTGGGTTCTGCAAGCCCCAACAGCATGGATCCAGCATGGCTTTGTAGGGCCTGTGAGCCCCATGCAAGCCACTGCATGGGACGGCAGAGGCAGCCAGAGGGCATGGCCGTGGTGCACCAGTGCTAACAAGCCCATCTGGGCTCAAGCTGACTCAGATGCCCTTCTCAAATTAATAACGCTTCAGGCTGGAGCCGTGGAAATACAATGCAGAATCATCTCTGCAGCCATCTCTGCTTTATGACACTGCAAGTATTTTGTTCCAGCACTGCCAGGGAGGCAGCATGCAGAGACAGGAGAGCAGTCCTGGTTTGGCACCCGGGAGACCTTGCACTGAGGCAGGCAGGCAGGCAGAGTCTGTGTTACGAAACTGCGCCCTTATCTTGCAACAACCAAAAAAAAGGTTATGATAACTAAAATCATTACAGATCCTCCTTCTCCCTATTCCTTCCTCCCTGAGGATCCAAGTGTCTGGTAACTGGCAGTGCATGCCACTGGAAGCCAAAAAAACAACTCAAGCCCTATGGTGCAAGAATCCACAGTGTCCTGAAGAAGTATTTATTTTTTGAGTGGGATTTCTTGCTCAGTGTATATCTCTGGTTGTGATTAAACTCTGAATGCAAAATAAAGTACTTTAACAAAAATAGGTCACAATGATCAAAAACTCTTTGAAGACTGAGCTCACCCTTGCTTTTCACCTACCAGCAATGGACCCATGGGGTGGCCGGGATGACAGGTGTGCTACCCAGGTATGCTCTCACACCCAGGCAGATAAGGAAACACACCTTTGCAGGGAGCAAGTACAGTGACCCTGCTGGCTTCTCAGTTGGCTCCTACAGGCTTGCTGAATGACTGTGAAAATCCAGATATATGGCCAGGGGAAGAGGAAAAGAGAGAGGAAGGAACAAAGCAAGCAAGCAAGTTAGTTATACATAATTTCCAGCCTCTTTTCCACCATTCCTACCTCTTTCCCAAGGTGAACATGCTTGCTGTGAATAGCCTAGGAGCTGAAAGGTTTGACCTATGTTCCCCATGCTGCTACAAGAATTCTTTCCAACACAGGACTGGCCTGTGCAATCCCCTTGCTAACTACTAGTGAGACACTCAGAATTTTTGCTCACTATTCTGAATTGTTTCTTTAGTTCTCCTTCCCAAGGGGAACTCACTGGCCACCACAAAGTATTTTCAAGTATTTGCCATTCATGTCAAGACTTTGTCAGGTTTGGCTTTGCATTTTCTTTCTTTCTCTCTCGTGCTTGACATGTTCCTCGCCTTGTCCCACTGCCCTTCCAGAGAACAGTTACTATGGCACTGAGTACAAGGCCAGTGACGCTAAATGAAGCAGCACCATAACACTGGGGAGAACAAATGTCTGAAGACTGGACTACAACTCTACAGCAGAGTGACAGCTCAAGCACTTCCAAAGCAATGGAGTGAACATGCAAACACAAAGGGCCAGGGAGCAGTTTGATGAAATGTCCTTTTTCTAATGGTTCTCAAAAGGACACATTTGAAAAAAACATCCACAAATAAATTAGCAATCAGGTTCCCTACCACTACGGTCACTTCTACACTCCTGCAGAGATGGTTTTATTTGAAACACATTTCTTCATTTATATTTTAACACATTTCCACAAAGGCAAAAGTTCAAACTACCTCAAAAACCATCTGGGCTAAATCAGCCCAACCACCCTCCTCTTGCCATTCCCACAAAAGCAGTGGGGCTGCTGCCAGACCTGCGCAGCTCCCCCCTGCTCTATCACTCCTGCCCACTGCCCGCCCATCAGTCCTGCCTCCCAAACAGCTTACGTGTGAAGTGTGTGCATGCTGTAGAGGCATGCAGTTATGACCTCATGTAGGTGCCCTTTTTCTCACACTGGACAGGCAATTTTAGAAGAGTGCAAGGTTTCTTTCAGCAGCTCAATGATAAATCACCTTTAAGACATAAACAGACATAAGCAATGGACTAGGTGAAGACAGCAGTCTGTCTCAATTTGCATATATTCTATTTTAAGCATCTAACATGAATGACCTGAATTGCCTGCATAGAGACACCTGTCTCTCTACAATGAAGTTACTGGGAATTGCTGCTCCTAATGCTGTCCTCTGAATTGCATCCAAGTTGGATGCTTAAAGCAGATGGTATCAGTACATCTCCTAAGGTTTTGCTCTAAGTAGACAAACCCTAACCTCTTTTAAAATGAACAAAATCAGTTACAGAAGTGCAGACTTAAAATCCAGGCTATCCAGGGGCCAGAGGGACCCTCTACAGAATCCCCTTATGCCAGAGTAGTCCAAATAGCTGCTGAGAGAATGGCAATGAGGCCTTCTGCCAAAAGTTCTAGGTCACTTCTTCCATTTATTTGCTTTTACTTCAGCTAACCAACGTAAACTAAAGAAGGTCAACCCAGTACAGAAAAACAAACCTCATGGGCAAAATGGAGGCCAGCCAAGGAGGAGGGTGGAAGTCATGAAATGGCACCCTGCCCTGAGTCAGTGTTGGTGCCAGGGGTGGATGGTGTGACAGTGGATGTTCTCAGAACCAGGGTTGTTACACAAGAAGCTGAACAATATTTCTGATCACCTATGATTACAGATCATGCAGTTTTTCTCCGTAATATTCTGCCCTGCAGTACTGGCCAGATTACGCTATCAATAGATAATTCTGTTTGCTACAGTTTCCTCAGCAGTTTCAGTCAGACACAGCAGTCTTCCTTGCTTTCTGACCCTAGATCCAGTTTCCTCTGATAGGAAGGGGTATTAAGGTTCCTGTAAATACAAAGCTTTATACAATCTCCCAGAAGTTTAATCCCTGCGATTATTAGGGATATATTTACATACTGTCATTATCAAAGGTTGTGTGGTTTTGTCATCATTTGAGAGGTTTTTTTGGCTACATTTGTCACAAAACATAAAAATTCTGCCTTATAAGAAGAGATCTAAGGATTTCCTTTCCTCAGCTTAGCATAAACTATACATGGTGATGTTTGCCTCTGTAGATATGTGGTAGGAATCCTGTTAGCATTTATGTATGCCTCCCCAGATACTTATTCCATGCTTTAATTAACCCTAGGATTTGAGTCTTTCATGAGAAAATTATCAAGTAGGGCCACTGTAGTGTGATTTAACCACTCAGCCAGAGGGAGACAAGGATATTCTATTTTCAAAATGACAAAGGATATGCCAACAACCTTTCAACTATGGGAGTTCATGGGCAGTTATGGCACCATGATAAAACCAAAGTCTCTGAAGATAGCACCATGACATTAGTAGTTGAAAAGCTAAAATTGATATGCATGTCCAGTCTGTTTTGTTGCACATAGTTTAAGGATATCAAGGGAAGTGTGCCATATATATCTGACAGAGCACTTTTATAACCAGAACCTGGCATTTTATATTCACAGCTTGGCACTTACTACAAGGGAAACTGATGTGCAGAGCTCATCCGTTATTTGAGACAATCATTAAGCTGCCACAAATTCTAGAACAGCTAAGCATCTCTATTTGAGAGCAATTCTGTAGTCTGGCAGGTAGAATGGGACTGGGGCAAAGAGGCCACCAGCTAGGTGAGACCCCAGGGCCACCCCTGATCTCTTCCTAACTCTCTTCCCACCAATTATGAGGTGGAGCAGCTCCATCACCTGTCTCAGGCCCTGGTGACAGAAGAAGCAGCAGTGGCACCACCCTCCATGGAATCAGTACAGAGCAGGGAGACGCACCCATCTCTGTGGGATTCCTGCTGCTAACTGGGGCTGCAAGCCCCAGCAGCCAGCTGATGGTATGCTTAGGTGGGGTTTAGGCTACCTGGAACACCACTGAATAGATAATGCACACTTCACCATCTGGAGCTTTCCTCCTCAATCACAAATGCCAGAAACCACATTTAAAAGAAAAAAAGAAAATCCACACTTTTCTTTTCCCTATGCTGCTGGAACCTAACTGCCTATCTGAGGCTGAACCTGGCTGCAGGTCAAGGCTGCAAGTTTCCAGAAGACAGGGAAAGAAGCAGATAAGTAGTTCAGCTGATAGGTGAAGTAAACACTGTCGGAACACCATGGCAACAAGAACAAATTCCTACCTATCTGCTTTTATATATGTCCTCCCAAGCTTTCTGCCATGTTACCCTGCTGCCAGGCAGCATCTGATTCTGCTATGGTGCTGCAACACCATGCATCCCTGAATGCTAAGAAAGTTATTTTGCCCTCAGGCAACAGAAATCTGCACAGGATTTTGTTTGACAAGGCTTCTCACTACAAAGAACCACAGTATTTACAAAAGCAGTTCTTAAAAGATACAATGAACTTTTTTTTTAAAAAATTACTTACTTCTCCAACTTTCAAGTATGCTATTATTACACAATATGTAAAATTACTTAAAATAAAACAATTCTGTAAATAAATAATTATTTTCTTTAGTTTGATTTATGGCTTAAATGACACTTTGTACTTCTGTTTGTGCAGCTTTTTAATATAAAAGCAGACGAGAGTGAAAGTAGTAATAGAATAAAAGTAACACAGATGAGATTAAGGGAAATGCATTAAGTTAAACCATTTTTAACTCTTACTCTAATATTTGATTACACTTCATGGCCCATTTACATTTTTGAAGTATCAAAAAAAGATTTTGCTGCAATTTTACATATTGCTTTATTATTTTACCCCTAATGTTTTTACTTACAATGCTTTGCCAACAGCCATCTTTTGTCCTTTTTAGCAACTTGCCTAAGTAAGTTTGTAAGATTAGCAGGAAGCAGTAACGTGTCTGAGATACTTCCATCTCCTCACTGCTCTTGACGAGCCAACTGTTTCCCTGTATATTTCTGCTAACACAGGGGGAAGAGCCCCAGCATTCTGCAGAGGATCCAAGCCCACATTCAGTCATGAACTTACACAGATTGAACTCTGCCTTACCTGGCCCACCATATTACTGTCTGTGCTGGCTCAAGGCAGTCTTCACCTGCATGACCCAAGCACAGGTAAGAGTATGTGTAAAAGCCTAAATTTTCTACCATTTAATCCATCGTATTTTGCAGAGTACATCTCCATCACCTGGTTGACTTCAAGCAGGCAAACCAGAATGCAAACTCTCTCTTTAAAGGCCCTGCATCACATCTAACAAAGCCAGTGTCTCTGAATAGACTCACTGCTGGAGGTCACTGTGCTCCCATGCAGGGGGAAGCCAAAGATAATGGTGTCAAACACAAGTGAGGCTCACAGGAGCTGGCAAAACTTAGCTGGCTCCTGTCCCCCTACTCTGTTGCGTGGAAAAAACTCTGCTATTGCATCCAATTAGTCCAACTAAGCATATTCCTAAGCCTAGAGGACTGGAAACCAATAAACTGTGCACTGACAGAGATGCAACTATTTTAAATAAAAATAACTCTTGATTTGCATTTATGGGCCTATTTGCATTTTTTTTTAATTCATGCACTGGGACGTAGTGGTTTCTCTCTCCCTAAATCTCTTTGAAAGCATGTTAATGTGTCTTCTTTTTAATTTAGCAAAACCAAAACTGGACGGATTCAGGAAATATATTACTACTCAGAAAGAAGCGACGTGAGCTAAATAGGGCACTCTCAGCAACGATTACAATAATGTGTAAGTATAACTGCATCTATCTGTTATTAGCATGAAAGGTAAGTGCGAGGAACAGCACTGTGATGAATGTAAAAGCCTTTCTAGAGAAATAGTTAAGGAAAATGTGATTATAAACAGTGGGTAAAATACAATGCTGGGTTTTACATGACTTTAACCAAACTAAGCCTGACTTCTGTTGGCAGTATGCTGAAATACATAGTTATATCGGGAACAAAAGGAAAGATGGAAGAAGACAGAATGACACAGGTGATCTGAAATCATCAGCTGTTGTAAACTGACAATCATTTCAGTGGATTCTGTCATCATGCAGTATACTTAATACTGTCCAGTGTTCAACTGAGGGCACCGCAATGGCACATCTCGCTGCCTTCATCTGGCCATACAAATAATTACTACACATGCCAATGTCCAAAGAGCTCCATGTTTAAGTTAACAGCCACACCTACTTTCCTTATTTACATGTGATATGCTGCACAGGAAGTGGAAGTGCATCCTGGCTTCAATCAGGCAGGTTGGATGCTTGTCATCAACTCAGATGGCTGAACAGGGTTCCAGCTTCAGTTGCAACCAGTGTGTTGCAATCTTCAGACATGAACCTTGAAACTCCAGAGTTTCTCCAGAACTTGAGACTCCAGAATTATAGTAACAACCCTATTTCCAAATATAAAGTGGGCAAGTGCTTTCACATGTGTCTCTTCAATCCGTATGGTAGGCTTAACTGGAAGACCCTTTCCTGTGTTCACTCTCTTTTTCCCTGTGCATGGCTCTGCAGGGGAGGGGAGCACCCAGTGTTTGACAATTTATGAACTGTCACAGATTATTATAGCAGTAATCAGGCCCATACTTCTCCCTGAAAAAATTAATTTCTGGCTTAAGTTATGGATAAGGTTCAAAACATAACTGGTTAATTCCCCTTGCCCTTTCCTCTGATCCCTCAACCAAGCTAAGACTCAGCATTCAAATGGAAGAATGATCCCCAAGCCTTCAAATTTTGGGCTGCAAAGCATATACACGACTGCCCTCCACAGCACAAAAGATGAAACAGGACAAAAATTGTAAAATAGGGAGGGGTTTGATTTGATTGCATATGAAAATCAGCAGAGACATCTGGGAAGCCAGATCTCCCAGTGCCGTGACACGTTTCACCTAAAGCTGTCCTAAAACTTACCACTGTACACTACTATCTTCTTTCACTGTGGGTCAGTTGTCTGGTCAATGAGCTGTATCTAATCATGTCTCACTTCATATGCATCCTCAAATTTCCCACTCCAGTTCTAGTAAAAGATGCATGTCAGTGTGAATGCACTACCAAACACCATCAAATTTCTCCCCTTTGGCCTCTGCTTCAAGAAATCATCTTTTATTTCATATGTGCCTTGCACATGCCAAGATAGGCTAGAGCCCCAGTACTCACCTCACATGTGAGAGATGCTGAAAGTCCCTGACTGTGGAAGGGAGTTTGAGGACATGATGACCTATTCCCTTCCAGATCCAGCCCTTTCTGAAGACAGAGGAGCTTCTAGTTCCCAGGCTAGCACCGTGGAAGCCAACACCTTGACTCCTGTTTTCCTGGTACACAGATGTACAAGGCACACTGGCATTTCTGCATTGCATCCTCACCATGCTCATTCCTAATCTTGCCATTCTTCCAGGTGTAAATCAACTCTCTGCTACTATTCACCTGCAATGGAAGCTCTAAAATGCCCCTAAAAGATCCTCTAAGTCCTGCATCCTGAGCTTTGTGACATCCATTTCTCAGTAGCCAACTTAAAAGCAGGGTCTGTCCTCATCCCACTGTGGAACTTCAGCTCATTCTTCTTTCTAAAGTGTCTCTTCAGCAATTTCAAACAAAAAACCTGGCTGTTTGTCTAAGGGGGAGAGGACTTCCCTGAGACACAAGAATCCTGTTGTATTTTGACCTGCAAGCAGAAAGGATGGAACCTTTCAGGTGACTCACAGCTGCCCATTTTCAGGGATGATTCTCCACATCAAGCACTGCAGTAGAAAACCCTCTATGACCTAAAACCCTAAGAGTTACATGCACTCTGGCCCAGGAAATGGAGGTCACTACCCTTTCAGGATTCACACACATAGAAATGACTGATGAATTACACTGTGGACCTCCAAATTAAGCACTTGTGTAAATATAGATAATCTTGACATTATCCTTATCTATCTTTACAGATAATATTAACATATCTACAGATAAATGCTGGGGGAAGATATCTAGGAATTTGAGAAGCAATCAAGTTGAATACAGCTGCAGCTGATTAAGCCAGTTTTAATTTAACTAGTACTGAGCCAGTCAGCACTTGGGAGCCAGAATGCAAATAAAGTGTCTGCATATCCTGTAAAACAGAGAGCTGTGTCTCCTGGGCATCCCAGGTCTCATGGACATCTGGCCTGTCCAGCCAGGGCAGCAGCCACTAGAGAAAGTGCAGCCCTGCTGTAGTACCTGCAGATCATAGAGCAACCACAGCTAACGTGAGTGTGACAGGTCATTCAACTATGGTAAAAAGATGCGTAATGAAATGGATATGGACTGTTGCATTTTAAAATGAAAGCTTTCTGGGGTGGGGCAAGCAATGCCAAAATGCAAACCACATAGAGCAATGTATTTATCTCATTACACTGTAGGAGAAGGGACAGAGAGAAAGGGCACCAGGTTGCTCTTACCCCACAGCTTAAGCAGTGTGAATCTATATCCATCCTGACTGTCCACCAGAGGCATTTGTCCATCAGCCCTGTTTGCTTTGCCTACAATGGGTTCTTACTATGACAAACTTTTCAGAGAAACTGTAATCTAAAATTAGTTTGCAAAGTATTTGTCTGTGAGCAGGGTCCACTTTTACCTTGAAAATACCATAGTGAACCAATTAGTTAAAAATCAAAGCTAATGATGTTCAGGGTAAACTGTGGATTTCTCTGTTTTTACTTACTCCTTTAAAAATTCTGCTCCTGAACTTGCCCCACCTGACACCAAAATTGTTGTTTCTCTCCAGTACAGCATCAACAAGGTTGCTCTCCATATCAAAATTATTTTAATACTAAAACACACCAGACACTTTGCATAAATATGTGAAATGAAATGTGGCTTTGAAATTAAAGCCAGTTGTAATTTATATTTTAGTATCAGTGAAAATATTTTAAAAACTGTTCCAGCAAGGGATGAGAGGCAAGCTGCAAAGTCTTAAGGACCACAGTAAAAGCAACATCATTCATAACTGGATATATTACTTTCGGTTTACAGCAGAAAATTGGTTTTAGAAAAAAAATTGCAAAAGGACACATGCTAGAAGTCACTTGTTCTCAACAGCATTTGCAATACATACTTAAAACTAGTAGCTGAGTGTGGAGGGAACTTTCCAGTTTGGCATCATTCTTTATATGTGCTGGCCTAACAGGGGGATCCTGGGCTCAAACTCTCTTGAGCTGGAGAAGTGAGTGGGGAGGTATACCCAGGACTTGTTTCCAGCATGCAGATTCTCACCACACAGACACAAAGTAAAGACTAGTTTCTGAGAATATGCTAGGCACCTGGGTATCATACCTTGTCTGCAGAGAGTAAATCTCTCAAAGACAGTGCTTCAGAAAGCCCATGCAGCTCTGACTTTCCAAATGGGAAGCTCACCTACGAGTTCTCTTTGGTCCATTTTTCTCACTTAGCACAGCTGGCAGGAAGGAGAATGAATCAACTGAGAGAAGGGCAATCAGGACTACTCTCTTCTTTGTGTAGTCAGCCCACTCCCAGCACTATTTGGAGCTCAGTACTGCAACCTCTGTTTTCCTTTGAGGGCATTTCAAAATCTTTGTTCAGTTCCTGATTGATTCTCCTGTGAGGTCAGTTTAAACCTCCATTCTCCCTAGCAGTGATTAACTTCACTTAACTTTTGCTACAGCTAAATCCAGTACTGGTACCTTAAATAAATTGGGGGAAGGGGGTGGGTGTGTTGTTTTTATTTCTTTTTTTTCTTTTTTTTTTTTAAATGATACTACTGAAACCAAATTGAAAGCAATGAAAGGAAAGATAATTGAAATCAGCTTATCTGCTCAGACACTGCAGTAAGCATTGTTCACAAAGTTTAGAACTTGCACATGAAATATGAGAACATTTCTTACAATATAGCATGAAAAGCCAAGTTGGCTGGGACTTTTTCCAATATAGAATCATGGGTTAGAAGGGACCTTAAATGTCACCTACTTTGAAACCCCTCCCATAGGCAGGGACACTTTTCACTAGACAAGGTTGTTTAAGTCCCCATCTAACCTTGGCCTTGAACACTTCCAGTGATGGGACACTCACAGCTTTTATGGGCAATCTGTTCCAGTACCTCAACATCCTCATAAAAAAGAATTTTCTTCCTTTTATCCACCCTAACACTGGTTTAAAGCCATTGCCCCTTGTCCTTTCATTTCTCTCTCCAGCTTCCTTGTACACTCCCTTCACATACAGAAAGGCTGCAATAAAGACACCCTGGACTGTTCTCTTCTCAAAGATGAAGAGCCCCAACTACCTTGGCCTATCTTCATAGGACAGGTGCTCCCGCCCTCTAGTTGTCTTTGTGGCTCTCCTCTGGATTTACTCCAGAGGGTCAATGTTCTTCCTGTGTTGGAGACTCTGGAATTGCATGCAATTTTCTAGGTGGGGCCTCACAAGAGCAGAGTAGAAGGGTAGAATCACCTCCCTCAACCTGCTGGCCACACCACTTTTGATGCAGGTCAGGACACAACTGGGTTCCTGGGCTGCAAGTGCACATGGCCCTTCATGTCCAGACTCTTATCTACCAGCACCCTCAAGTCCTCCTTCTCTGGCCAGCTCTCAATCCATTCTCTGCCCAGCCTGCATTTATGCTTGGGATTGCCCTGACCTAGGTGCAGAACTTTGCACTTGGATTTTTTTGAACTTCATGAGGTTTACACAGGCCCACCTCTCAAGCCTGTCAAGGTCCCTCTGGATGGCATCCCTTCCACACCACACAGCTTGGTGCCATCAGCAAACTTGCTGAGAGTGCACTCGATCACACTGTCCACCTTGCCAACAAAGATGTTGAGCAGTGCCAATCCCAATACTGACCCCTGAATGCCACAAATCACTGCTCTCCAGTTGGACATCAAGGCATTGACCACATCTCTTTGAGTGCAGTTGTTCAGCCAGTTCCTTATCCACTGAGAGGTTCATCCATCAAATACACCCTTTTTTCCCTTTTTAAAAATGGAGGTTATGCTTCCCCTTTTCCAGTCAGTGGGGACTTCACCAGACTGTCATGATCTCTTAAATATGATGGATGGTGGTTTAGCCATGTCACCTGCCAATTCCCTCAGGACTCACAGACTGAGCTCATCCGGTCAAATGGAATTCTGCACGTTCAGGTTCCTTTGATGGTCTCAAATCTGATTATTATTTCTACAGCAGGTGGTTCTTCATTTTCCCAGTCCCTGCTTTTACCTTCTCTGACTTGGGCAGTGTGGCGGGAGTCCTCGCTGGTAAAAATTGAGCCAAAAAAAGTAGCTGAGTACCTCAGTCTTCTCCATGTCCCCCTGTTTCCTTTTGGAGAGGGCCTCCATTTTTCCTAGTCTTCTTTTTATCACCGACATAACTATAAAAGCTTTTCTTGTTGCCCCTGATATTCCTGGTGAGATCTAATTCTATGAGGTCTTTGTCTTTCCCAAGCTGATCCCTGGCTGCTCAGACAATTTATCTGCATTCCTCCCAGGCTACCTATCCTCTGCAGGTTTCCTTTTTGCATTTGAATTTGTCTGGGAATTCCTTGTTCATTCACAAAAGCCTCCTGGCATTTTGGCTGACTTCCTCTTTGTTGGGATGCACTGCTCCTGAGCTTGGAAATGATCCTTGAATATCAACCTGATTTCTTGGCTTTCTCTTGCCTCCAGGGCTTCATCCCATGGAATTCTAGCAAGCAGATCCCTGAAGAGGCCAAAGTCTTCTCTCCTGAAATCCACGGTAGTGAGCTTGCTGTGCATCATCCTTGCTGCCCTAAGGATCCCAGATTCCACCATTTCTTGGTCCCTGCAGCCAGGACTGGCCTTGCACTTTACATTCCCCACCAGACTCTCTTTTTCTGGTGAGAAGAAGGTCCCCCACAGCAGCTCTCCTTGTTGGCTTCTCTGTCACCTGGACAAGGAAGTTATCATCGGCGCATTCCAGGATCGCTTATGCCCTCCTGTGTTGTCCCTCCAACAGACATCCTGATGGTTGAAGTCTCCCATGAGGACCATGATTTCTGAACATGAGGCTGCTCCTGACTGACTGTAGAGAGTCTCATATCTCTTTCTGGCCAAGCAGCGTGTAGCAGACCCCCACTATGAAGTCACCTGTCCCTGCCCTCCCTTTAATCATGACCCATAAGCTCTCAGTCAGCTTCTCATTCAACCCCGGAGCTCCATATGCTCCAGCTGGTCATTGACGTGGAGGGTGACAGTGCCTCCCTGCCTGTCCTTCTTAAAGAGACTGTATCCTTCCATTCCAACACTCCAGTCATAGGAGCCATTCCATCATGTCTCCATTATGCCAACCAAATCCTAGCCCTGCAGGTGTGCATGTCTCTTGTTTATTCCCCATGGCACACGTGTGTGCATAGAGGCATTTCAGTTGGGCCCCCGACGCAGATGACTTACTGGCTGAGTGGCTGGAATTCCTTTCTGCTGCTCATCAAGTTCTCTCCTGTTGACCTCTGATCCCTCTCCATGCTTTGGGCATTATTGCTGGCCCTGGCATCAAACTCGTAGCAGTGGGATATATTTAGGTTCCCCTCCTTCATCAGTGTGTAAGAAGAAAATGCTGATTTATCAGCTGCAACACCCATCATCTGCAAACACTGGTTTTGATAACACTTTTGTTGTAAAGATCTCTCAGGTCCAACGTAGATTTTTTTTCAAAGACTGAAAAAGGCTCATGTGCACCCAGCAGTTAGAACGCCACTGGTGATTAAGCAGCTCTGTCACCACAGGTCAGGAGCCTTGAAATTGAATGTCACCAGGAAAACCATTCTCCTAACCTCTGGGCTGCTACAATGTGTGTAGGAAGCCTTCTCTGTATATTTGAAAATAACTTAATTTTTAACCAATGGTTAATGAAAAAAAAACCCAATAGTATCAGCACTGACAGATTTCAATATAGGGAGGACAATACTGTGTACACCTCTGATAACAACACACTTCCCTAACTCCTTCCTCCCTCCTTACACAGAGCCACCCTCTCCAAAATGGAACAGCCTTGTAACTATGCTGGTTCTCTTCACTTTACATGTTCTTTTGCAATCATACTTACAAAATTGTCCAGGTAAATTGAAACAAAGAGCATATTCATAGTAAGGATTGCATTATCCCCCTAATTTGTAATTCAGGAGACTCTGCCTTAATTCCCTATTTGTTCTGAATGTGGTTCCCTGTCTATAAAACAGGACTAATAGCACATCATCTCAAAGCATTTTTCTGGGGACACAGACATTTATGAGCCTGATGTGATAATAAGATCACATAGACCAAGTGCTTAGCAATACCAAGACAGATCTTTGGCGCCAGACCACTCCTGGTAGCACTGTCCAGACTATAACCAAACAGGCTCAGCACAGACGTGATATTAAGAGAAGGACTACCTACCTGTCCCTCTGAGCCCAGATCAGTGTTTGTTACACCGTGGAGGAGAGCAAGCAAGCCAGACCACACAGTGGTAGCTGGGAGAAAGAGGGTGGCATGGGACACCAAAAAAACATTGGGGAAGAGGAAGGAAGAAGAGGGCTGAGGAACAGGTAAAGACACAGCAGAGGTAGATGATGAAAACAGAGAGCGGAAGGTGTAAGCAGCTATAAAGGAAACTTTCTTGCAAGGCATATGTGCCTCACCTGTGAATCATAACTGTTATTAACTATTATTAATTCATGCTCATATGAACCTAACAGCAGTTTCTGAAACTGTTCAGGAAATCCAGCCTGGAGTCAGTTCAGGTTTTAATGGAGATTTTAGTCAGAATTTTCACTTCATATATTCCTTGTGTCTTGTACCAACATTGGCAGTCTCAGCTCGAAGCAGCTTGAGTACTTCACATTTCTCACTCCATGCAAACACGCAGAAGGACAACTGAATTATCTCACATAACACACACACACACACACTACATCTTGCAGTGTAGCTGCACAGTGTAAAATACCTTTCCTTCTTAACCAAACTCATCACTCCCTCCACCAGGACCAACATAAAGATTATCTGTCAAGAGCACGAGGGAAACACTGATCAGTTGATTTTCACTCACTCATGTGATACATGAGGTATCCTGGACACTCAGCCCTTAATACTTCATCTGTTACATACACTGTTAACCTCTCTCTAAATTGTCACATAAATAAGGAGATAAGAAAATAGCAACGAGTATTGCAACATGCCTCAGATTTCATTGCTCTTTGTGAAAGCATAAAAGACTGCACACAAAGGCTGAGCTGTAGACGAGGAGTCCTTCTTTCTCTCCCTAACTCACTCAGACAGTATAAAAGCTTTCAAACATTTCTTCCCTGTACATGAAAAGGAAAAAGCAGATATTAACCCAGGCTCGTTCTGGGAGGCTGTTAACAGAAACCAGGCAGAAACTACAGCACTCCTTGTCTCTCAGACATCAGAGTCAGGGCAGAGTCTAATAATTGAGCCGTACATCAAGTGAGACAAAAGTCTAAACATTCCACCAGCTCCCTAAAGCAACTGCACCAGTTTTCATCCTTCTGCCTAGTAGTGCTTAACTTTCACCCAAGTACATGAAAGGCATCATCTTCTGAGGAAGGCAAGGATTTCCCAAGGAATTGACCCAGGTATGCACTATGACTACTAGTTACAAATATAATGTGTGTGTGAGAGAGAAACCTCTTTCTTGTTTATTTTCACAGCTTGAAAAATTTATTTACTAGAACAATAAATACAGGTCTGACATTGTTGTATAGCCCTTCTAAACAGCACAGGATTTTGTAGTAATTTCCAGCATCTTATCAAAATTTCCAATCCAATCACCTCAAGAATGAAATGGTAAGACATGAATCAAAAGCCCATTTCACCAAGTAGAGACCTTCAAATTAGATTTCTAAACTGAGTAGCTGCAAACACCTTTGGGAAAATCTCTGCTTACTGTCAATAGTTTTATTTGTTGCTTTGTGGATGCCGTATTTTTCACCAGCTACTGAACATCTTGGTACTTCAAATGTAGAGCAAAATAGCACTCATTGATGTTTTCACAGACCAGATCTCCTCTTGCCCCGACTCTCGAGAGTTCCAAATACTGTTCAGAGACATATTATTATGTTCTTGCTATTTCCACTAAGGCCTTAAAATTACACTAATTTCTGGCTACAGAGTGAAAGCAAAACTATGATTCTCCTCCAAAACTCAAAGAGCACTTGGCTGCAGGACCTACTGTGCCAGTGCACACCCAGAGACAAGTGGACCTGGCTTCCTTATTGACAGCAGTATAAACACGGTAATTTTACTGATTTTACTGCTGGATGTTTCTGGACCAGCACAACTGAGCCAACTGGCTGCTAACTTCCAAAGTGAGTATTTTCTAAAGATGAAATGTCAGAATAAAAATATCTGTGCTTATTAGTCTGGACAATTAACCTCTTAAGAAAAACCCCTTACAAACGTGGGATGGAGAGTGAGAAACAAACCACTGGTACACTGTAAAATTTTGTACTATTAGGACAGCAGTACTGAGACATGCTGAATTATGCATAATGCTGAGGGTTAGGACTCATACATCAGAGAAAAAAAAAATCTTTAAATGAAAGTCATGCATTTCTGTGCTGGTTTTAAGATCCAGGACAAGATGAAGGGAAAGCCTTTCACCTTTTGTTTTCTTTTTTTTTTTCCTGAAGCCCATCTGATCCTCGTGCTGTGTGTACACACAGTGCTCAAACCACTCCCTCCACTCCCGAGCTGATGCTAGGATGCCATGACCACTGAAGCAGCTTGTGACTGACAGGTCACTCAGCAGCACAAGCCTGACCTGCAGATGAGACTGTCACACAAGCACAATGGTGTCAAATTCACCTCAGCATACAAGACATTGCTTATGTTGGCTTGACACTGTGCACAGGATGTCACGCTGTCAGTGTGTTTTGAGTGGCTCTGAGTCTGCAGAGTGGGGATCAGTGTTTTGCCACTTTCTCCCCTGGTGCTAGGTGTTAGGTACCCTACAGCTGGCTCTGGGAGCCAAAAGCCTGATGTGCTGTGCTGTCAAAACAGCAGCCGGGGAGAAGGTGGCCAACACTTGCATAAGGATGCCATCAATGTCACTTGCCTTCTTTAGCACACTACAAATGTGGCTTTTTGCTTTTTACTCTTGCTCCAACACATGTTCCTAGGTGACAGAAATTGTCTGAGGCTATTCCGTTGTTTCCTCATCACTGGAAATGGCAGAGGACACTCCATGATGCAGTTTATCATGTTTGCGTGGGCAGGTTTTGGTAGAGGGTGGGTTCTGTAAGAATCTGCTAGAAGCTCTTTGCCATGTTCAACGGAGTCAATGCCAGCCAGCTCCAAGATGGACCCACTGCTTGCCAAGGCTGAGCCCACCAGTGACATTGGTAGCCCCAACAACAATTGCAGAAGGAGAAAGAAATGAGAATATATGAGAGAAAGAAACAACTCTGCAGACACCAAGGTCAGCGAGGGAGGAGGGGCTTCAGGCATCAGAGCAGATTCCCCTGCAGCCCCTGGTGAAAGACCATAGTGAGTCAGGCTGGAGGGCCACAGTAGAGCAGATCCACATGCAGGGCCCCCCTGCAGCCTGAGGAGGACCCCCACACTGGAGCAGACTGATGCTCAAAGGACAATGTGACTCTATGGGAAGCCCACACTGGAGCAAGATTACTGGCAGGACTTGTGAACCCATGGGGAACCCATGCTGGAGCAGTACATGAAGAACTGCAGCCAGTGGGAAGGACTCATGTTGGAGTTCACAAAGACCTGTCTTCCATGTGAGAGACCCCACACTGAAGCATAGCAATAGTGTGAGAAGTCCTCTCCCCAAGGAGAAACAATCAGCAGAGACGTGATGAATTGACTGTAGCCCCTATTTCCTGCTCCCCCAGTGCTGCTGTGGGGAGGAGGTAGAGGAAAATGGGAAATTGAGACTAGGAAAAGGGAGGGATAGGGGTGTAGATGTTTTTAAGATTAGGTTTTATTTCTCACTATCTTACTCTGATGTGATTGTTAATAAATGTCTGTTTTGCCTGTGACAGTAGCTGCTGAGTGATCTCTCTCTGTCCTTACCTCAACCCATGAGCCTTTTGTTCTATTTTTTTCCCCTGCCCAGCTGAGGAGGGGACTGATTGAGTAGCTTTGGTGGGCACCTGGAGTGTAGCCAGGGTCAACCCATCACGTGGAGCGCCCCCTCCTATGTCCATGCTTACATGACAGCAACTTGCTCTGGTACCATCTGCCTACAGCCTGGGAAATGTTACAGATAGATATATCCACAGTGAATTTTAAGGTCCAGCTTTGTTCAGTCGGGCCTAGGTAGTCCTGAGTGCAGCATATCAAATTCTACCAGTTCCTTTATATTTTGCTGTGGAGAAAAAATGGAGAGGAAAAGCACCACTTAGAACAGAGTCTGGCAAGTCTGGGCATGAAGGCTGGGGACTTTCACACCACCCTGTGACTATACTCCAATGCTGTTCAATGTGGAGACCTCACCTCTGACTCAGGAAGTCATCAAGCCACAGTCATCTCTGTGCAGGGAAAATACTTTGAATTACCATCAGCATATTTTCCCTGCCTCTAGTACCCAGATGGATAACAGGGCTCATTTGCAAGTTCTTACGTCCACAGTGTGCACAGCTGTATGTCACTGCTACTTCAGCAGCAGATCTGGTGTAGAAGCTTCCTGGGAGCCAAATGGATAAAGGAGCTGACACAGCTGCAAAGATGGAGGCATGAGGAAGAGGGCTGAGGAGTGTGTGCAGGAGAAGGGATCTGCCACTGACAGTGTAGTAACATGGTCCCAACAAAAGCTGTGCTGCCAGCACAAGGCAGCTTTTCTCCCTGCTTATCAAGTGGAGAATATGATACCTGTCTTGGGACACTCCCTTGACTGTAAGCAACTGTCACACACCCTGAGCTGATGTTTCAGGTTGTGCTTCCTGACAAACTTCCCCATGGAGAGAAAAACAAATCCTTTCTTTCCCCTCTGCCAAGTGACATCTTGTTTTCTTTGTTTTAAAGGAAAAAAGGAATTCTTGTTCTTCTGATGAATAAGATACCTGGTATTCAGCAGCGACTTGTTTGTTTTGGGGAAGCAGGAAGGGCTTGGGTTAAGCTTACTACATTTTAGCACAGCTCAAAATACAAAGGGTGCCTCTTCAAAAGCTGAAGCTGTGTACAACCTCTCTCAGAGAGTGGATCCAACACTTTTGCATAGTACTGCATGTTTTCCAGGGAGGCTGCACCTATTGTGACTGCTAGGAGGTTCATCAGCTAAGGTATGAAATCAGGATTATTTTTAGAAAAATACAGGCTGGTGGAGGAGGCAGCATGCGATCAGAGATGCAAAAGCCTTTCTTGGCAATGCTTCTTGACTCCACAGGGCTTAAAGGATATGGCTGTAACAAGATGTTTTTATGCACAAAAAAAGGAAAAAATCTGGCTCAGCCTACAGCCCTATTTTCCACGGCATTTTCCTCATCTCCTTCTATGGTCCAGTTTGATACTCTGCTCAGTGAGCAGCTAATGCATGGCTCTCTTGGTTTCAGAAGCAAACACTCCAGCAATGTTCACTTTTAAAAGCAATTTGCATTTTCTAGACACTAGTTGGTGGAAATCCTAGCAGGTCTGCCGTGGATAGTCTCAAATTAGCTTTCTCACAAGGAACAATTTCTCATTTGTCCTTTGATAGAAAAATCTTCCTTACCTATTATTAAAGGCTGCCTGCTGGGAGGGTCTCTGCTGTGTGATCCCACTTACAGAAACAGGAAAAAACCCAGCAGAAGATAATAAATCCTTTAGCTAAAATCATGTACTGCAAATGAAAGCTCACAGTCCCCTGTAAAGTAATTTTGAAAGTCCTTCTTGCCATCCATCCAGAAGAAGCCAAGCCTGAAAGAAGCAGGCTTCTGCTGTACAGGGGATTGACATTAAGCTTGAAAACAGTGCACCAAAACCTTGTCTCTGCTTTTAATATAAAGTTGAATGAATTATAAACTGTGTGGCTTGCGAGTTAATTTCAGGTACTAAAAGACTGAATTTTCTCACTACTGGAAAAATTGCATGTTTCCATTGCATACACAACTGAGCTTTCAGGAGTATCTCAGGAGGCTAATTTGCATCAAATTTCTGTTACAAGCTTGGTTTGGGCAAACATTTCAGACATGGCCCACCAAAAAAGCCCCTAAGTCTTCCCAAATCTGAACGTATATTGTGGCCATGTTTAAAAAGATTTAGTCACTGCCTGTCCATGACAGTATGGAGACAATTCAGATTTCCATTCCTAGCTATGCCATTGGGTTAAGACAACAAAACCTCTCTTTGTTTTTCAGGCACAAATGCTCTTTTAAAAGCTAAACTTGCATATCCCATCTAGATGACATATGACAGGCCCAACAGTTTCCAGCACTTGCTCTTTGCCATTTGAATTGCTGTATCATCCTGATGTCCTGAAGAATAACTTCCTGCCTTAAAAAGGGCCAATAGGTTTGAAAATAGGTGCCATGGCAAGTTAATTCCACATTGAAGATCCCATTCTTGGTCTTTTCCTATTTGTTTGTTTGGCTCAATAATTCAAGTGCTAGGAACACAGAGGGGAGAGTGAGAAGAAAATGCAGCCCAAACAGAAACTTGAAGCTTAAAATTCAGCACTGAATTGCAAAAATAAACAAGGTGGGAAACAATGCAAAGTCAAATAAAATTTGCTTGTTATTTCTCCCTAATACGTTTTTCTGCAGTTTTGCTGGCTATATATATATATATATATATATACATATACATAAAGACAGAGTAATACATTGATGCGTGGCAGCTAAACCCCATTTAATCAGCTCTTCTAAGCATGAGAAGAAGCTGAAGTCAGAGTGCCTTATATTGGAGGGTTTTTAAGTAAATAAGTTAGAAAGTGGACACGCAATACAACTTTTATCCTCTATTATGCAAAATCAAGAATAACTTTTACTTCTACATGAAGGAGTGGAACTTCAGCTATATAAAATATTCACCTAGCTTCAACCAATCCAAAGGATTGCACTTGAAGAAGGTTCCAGGGGAAACATCTTGGTATAAATTATAGTGTTCTCCTTTCTGGCAACACCTGAAAATAGATCTCTGAGGGGGAGTGAAAACTGGGGTGTCTCATGAAGATGTTGCCTCCAAAGTTTTGTTAGCTACATCTTTCATTCTGGTCTTAACCTATGGAGTACTAGGTTTAATCTAACTGCATTTTCCAGTCCCATATCTAAAATTAAAACTGCTGTTACCTAACCACATGTATGGGTTTTGTGCGTGGCATGGCAGTTTTTAAGGAAAGGCTGTCAGGCATCCACTGTCAGGCCAGCCTCTGGTATTACAAAATCTTTCCATAAAATGTTATTTAGGATACCAGTGATTTCTATATTAATTTAGTGTAGTAAGGATAGCAAGAAGAAAAAAATCAGTAACAGCATTTTACTACCACTGATCTCCACAATCAAGGCAGTAGCAATTGTGAGGTGAGTCCTATGTCTGATTTGTTCTGTTTCGTTTGCAAGCTGTGCCCTAGCAAACACACTAGACACACAGAGAGAACGGGAAGTTTGGTGCACAGACACAGACATGGAATACAAACTGCTCAGATAATTCCCCACTATTGGGGAATGCCTGAACTCGTTGGGTCATCTAGTAGAGTAGTCTAAACCCAGAGCCAAGAAGACTGGTATTTTAAGCTGCTGACAATGCCTTTACCCTACCTGCTAAGCCAAGGCTCTATCATTTCTCCATATCAAATGTCTAGATGGAAAGTCTCAGTCAGTACTTTAGATGGTAATTTTTCCTGCCTGCATGAAGAAAGACACACAGCAATATACAGCAACAATTAAATCCAGACATTTCATTGTTTTTGGCCCTTGTGTGTTCTTCGTGTTGTTTGTAGAGCTCTGCTCACTTGTCCTTGTTTTGAGAAACAAAAGTTCACAATGGAACAGCACAAGAAGTCACTAAGTTGCCACTTTGCCATTAACTTCTGATTTTGTGAAGTTTAGTTTTAATTCCCATCATTCCTGTGTGCGGAAAGCCTCTCACTTTATCTGAAGAGTCGCATCCTCCCTGTCTGTTCCTTTGCTCTCCCTTTGGCGGTGAGACACCTTAAAATAATCTGACGGATGGAAACACAATTGCTTTTACAAGCACAACACCTCATTATATATTTGTTTTGAAAACAGTTTCCAGAGCCTAGAGTATGTCAGCAAAAGCCAAAGAAAGAGTGTTGATGTTGTTACAAGGTCAGCTCTTCAGAGACAGTAGGCAGCAATGCTGGCACTCTGACAGATTATCACCATGGCAAAGATGGCCGCTCACAGGCAGTGATTCAGCTGCTTTGACAATACCAAGGCTCCAGCAAAATGTGAAGAGAAGTTACTCATATTCCCTCAAACACACACACACTTGCATGCACTCTAGCTGGGAGTTTCTTAATGTCCTTTTTTTATTTTTTTAAATTTTTTTAAAGAAGTCACAGGGTTTAAGGAAAAATAGAAGCATAGTGCTTAAGGATGACAGACCACAACAGAAGTTCTTTCTCCTCATACACGTGTTGCTTGCATATATACACACACCTACACAGACACCTCCTATTGACAGTATACTATTATAAACAAGCTTTTCCTTAAGCAGCTGAAACAGAAAAATCTGATTCTCAAAGGACTTCCTTCCTCTGTAGGTAATTTCCAGCTTCCCCTGCCATTACCATAAGGACTCTTGCACCTTCGTTTGTGGGGAGACAGGCTGCAACAGCCTTCCCAGGCAAGAGCCAGCACGCACAGGGGCTTGTCAGGGATTACACGTGCCCATGGTTCAGCTCCCACGGCCAACAACGTGTAACTGCTCAGACCTGCTCCCTTTTGCTCTCTGGGGAACATATTTTGGCTTCTCCCCTGTGCTCAGCTGCCAACATTTTTATGGCAGTAACAGGAGTTGTGTAATTCTGGAAATCTCTTTTATACATACCTTGTCCTCTTGCTCGTACACAACGAACACTTGCATCTGTAACGTTAACAATGCCACATCCCTGTACTCCACAGATCATCAGAAAACTCTTACAGCAGAGGGAGAAGCTTAGAGGCTCTGCAGAAATCGCAGGTCCTTTTAAAACTACAATTACTGGCAAGCTTTTGGGAGCTGCTCTGTAAAAACATATGAATTTCACTTGAGCTTTTTTATTGGGATATTTTGTTTTAAGGTCACTGCTTTTGTTTAATTTTGTGGTCTGCAAGAACAATTTAACATCTGAAGGAATGAAAAACCAGCTTGAGATAAACTATCTCCAGCAAAGCCTGCACACTTGTTAGGAGACAATGCCAACACTATCTGCTCTGAAAGGCCTTTTTCAAGGCTGGAACAAGCTAATAACTTCACTTTGCTATACAAGGTGCTTTGTTCTTAGTTTTGATATTAAAAAAAAAAGCTTTTGTATCTATGTGCGCCCTGCAGCCTTGTCCTCGCTCCATGTTAGGGCAAGAACGGGGTGTGCATCAGCTGCCTCCTCTGTCTCTGCCTTGGCCTGTGCCCAGCAGCTCGTAGCTGTCCCAGAGGAAAGGAAACCCAGTGCAGGGAGATGCCACACACTCAGGAGGCCCCAGCAAGAATCGATTTGCCATCCAAGATGTGTTCCTACAGGGAAAACATTTCAGCATTACTGTGTGAGCAGGTTTTTCCCCAGGAAAGCTACAGGGATGGCTGCTCAACTGTATGGGAGTGTGCACTCCTGTGCAAGGGCCAGGACCAGGGCAGCCCTGCAACTGGCAGCCTGATGGGTAAGTCCACACCAGCCAAGCACACAAGGCACAGTGGAAGCTCTGCTGCTTCCTTGCCCAGAGGAGTTAACCCAAGGAAGGATTCTGTCTCTGAATCATGACCCAAATGATCAGCCCCCAGGGGAATGTGGGTCCCCCTGCTCTCTTTCCACTGTGGCACTTAGACTCTGTACACACTGTGAAGAAGGAAAATGCAAACATCTGGCTGCTTATGAAATAAAAGCATTAATAGGGCTTTCCTAGCAGTCACTAATTCCAGGAAGTCTCCTCATTTTCCTAAGAGAGATGTTAAGAGGAGAACATAAAAAAATACTCAAAAGTCTTTTGAAATATAAGGGTTTCTTTCTGGAAGTACTGGGGTCTTGGAACGCTTCAGAGCTCTCAGGAACAAACTGCTGTCTAATGATGATAAGCATCTTTGTGATCTTATCCAACTGACACGAAAAGCTGAAATTTTACACAAAGTCTTCCTGCATGAACAACTCTGTGTGGTTCACTGCATGTCTCCATCCTTCCCAACTGGAGGTCATGCAGTCATGCACTCACTGCCTTAGTGCTTCTCTATCCTTTGATGATTTTGGTGCTTGTGAACAGAACAGGCTGAAGACAAGCACATCTCACCTGACTGCTGTGCCAGTCTGTCGTTCTCCCCTTCCTCCTCGCAATGCCTCTCCAGCTGTCCTGGCGCTCTCTGCATCAGCCAGCTTGGGCTGCAAGAAAGGTCTTGCTTTGCTCAGGCAGAAGCAGCACAGCAGGACAGGCAAAAAGCCAAGTCTGCTTCAAAACTTGGCTGTTTTTCCAAAGGAGAGATTATCACTTTTTTTTTTCCTTTCAAGAAGATACTTGTCACGGAAATATTAGTGGAAAATGGAAAGACAGAGCTGTGTTCCTGTGCCTGTGATCAGGTATGATTACAGACAGAAAAGATAAATGTGCTTTCAGTGAGTGCAAGGGCCACTGTCAGAGCCACAGGAAAGGTGGAAGCATTCGCCCACTAGGGGACTACATAAAAGGCAGGAGAGAAAAGTAAGCCAGGCAGTGTTTTCAAAATGAGAACGTACATATGTATGCAGGAGTCTAATTTTAATCACCCACATATGAAATGTTTGGCCCAGCTCCCAATCTCCTCTGAGCGGGAGCAGTTGTTTAGGATTCCCTTTCCTGGCAGGTGTGCAGGCTGTTCCCTCTCCTCTGCAGCAGAGTCCAAATGAACACTCTTGATTCCTTTCATGGGGGAAAGAGATGCAGTAAGGAGAGCTCGCCGTGCAGCAGAGCATTGGTTCCCCTCTGGCAGTGAAAACAGACATCAATCAAGGCTCTCGGCTCGCTGGCAGGTGGATTTCCCTCCCACTGCCACTGCTGCTCCTCAAGCAGGTGGCCAGGTCTGGAGGAAGCCTTATTTTCCGTCACCCACACGCATGCTGCTCAGCACAGGGATGCCACTAATGTTCTTTTGTGAGGGTGGGAGGCAATCACTAACTCCTTAAGCTGGGGAAGAGCCTCTGAGAGACGTGACTTCTTCCTTGCTAGGGCTGCCATATGCTGCCTTTTACTCCAGAAAACTGTAAATGCACAAAAAAGGACGCTCCTTTTTTTTTTTTTTTTACCTATTTATCCCAGTCATGCTGTTCAACACAGGGTTTATGAGCAACAACATTAGGCCTCTGTTATTACTCTTACCAGTCTTAGGCCTTAAAATAAAAGCAGTCCATGCCTTAATGAGCGGAAAAGATAGTACAAATAACTAGAAATCACATTGCCCAGATGAAGAGCTTCTCCTTTTGTTACCGTTAGGCATCAGTTTGAAGATCAGCAGAAATGTGTTTGCTAAAAATTGATAATCACTGACTTCCTGTTTTATTTTTAATACATGCTTTGCAGATTGTCTTACCCAGTCGAGGAAATGATAGCTCTCATTTCATTGCTGCTGACTGTTCTGCTGCCTCACAGGAAAGAAAAGCTAGGAAAATAAGAGCAATCTCAAAAGGAGATTAAGATGCATGTTTGTTGACCCAAGAGTACTAGACAAGAGGTACAAGCATTGACCAGCAGCATCTTGAAACCCCCTTCACTACCCAGCTGCTGGAAAACAAAGTATCATAAATATCTCATTGATTTTCAGGAATCTAAAGCATGAGCCACAGTACTGACATTCAGAGATCTGGGAGAAGGGGAGAAAGAAAAGCAAGAAAGGTTTTTTTCAGCACTAATGATAAGTGAGCAGCTCATCCCATCTCTGCTTAGAGATTTAAGGCCCAGACATAGCAATACCATTAAATCTTGGATGAAAATATTCCTTAGAAAAATTAGAACTGCATATAATTTAATGGGAGCCAAAATCAAAGCAAGTGGCAACAAAAGCAACTCCGCATAAAAGTCTGAAAAAGCCTATGAGTTCCTGACAGCAAAATGCACCCAACTATATACTGTGAATCACAAATCACTGCCAGCAGTAGAAAGTATTTCAACACTCTACTGATTTTGGAGTTTGGACTCAGTTGTACTTAAAATTTTATAGGGGAAAAACAGTTTCAGTAATTCCCCTTTGTAAAACCAAATTTTCACAGGCAGGTAAGTCTTGGGTTAACCAGCTCCAGGACTTTAGGTCCTGTCTCAGTGAGAACATTTTCAGAGATGAGACATAAAAAACCATTAAATAACTCTTCCCTTGCAAGCTAAAAATAAAACACGTGAATTCCTGCTTCCTTTCAAGATGCTAAAACAAGCCTTCAAACAGTTACTTGAAACAGTGTTTCTCTGTTTTGTGCTACAACTCATCCTTCCCGCCAATTTATTTTCTGTCAGTCCTTGGCAATCTGTACAGAAAGTTCAAAAGCTGACTGAGATAGGTATTTGTCCTCTATGAAAAACATGACCCCTCTCAACTCCAGAAAACAACTCTTGCTATTACTGGACACAGAAAGGACATCCAGCTCCCCATCTCAGGCACCCGCTTTGCCAGTGCTCCAGAATCTACCACAGGCAAGGCTTCCGTCCCTCCACACTGTGCCCACCCTGCTCTCCCCACACATCCACGACAGGAGTTGCTGGGTGGTCTGACCTCATCTGGAAAGGCAGGGGGCAGGTCCCCTCGATATATTTTAGTGTCTGGAGCCGGTACTGCCCTGTGCAACCAGCCCCTCAGCCTACACAAGTACGTCTTTCCCCACCAGTAAAATCTTATTCACACGCAAAATGGTGGTCTAAGGCCTTTTCCAGCATGGCAGTGTAGCCGAGCGTGGATTCTTTGTGCTGGAATACTGCAGGAGGGTCTCCTGATTGCTTGCATCGATTCAAGAAGCATCTGCCTGCCTGCCTGCAGAGCCTGGGGCGGTGAGGAGAGCTGGAGACAGCTGCGGGTCTGCCCTGGTTTATTGCTGCCAAGTGAGCAGGATCCGTTCAGGACCAAAGCTTTTTGAAATCTCATCTAGGAGATCTCCTCTGTTCACGGCAGGAGGGGAGGACAGGGTCAAGGAAAGGTAAGTGCTGTGGTATATCAACCCCAGAGCATGGTGGAGGAAGAGCCAGCCCACCACACAGCCCTGCCAGCTCCGCAGCCCTGCCCACCAGGAGAGATCCAGCTCCCAGGGAGCAAATTTATGAGGAGGCGGAGGTGCCTGTGCATGCTCCGAGGAGATAAAGCCTGGTACCATCCTGATTCATAGGCAAGGTAGTAAGAAGCTTTCCAAGGCTGAACATCAGTCAGAAATGATTTTCCTTAATCACCTATTTATTTTGTCCTTTAAAAGTACACTGTCAAGAGGAAAGGCTGAATCAAAAAAACACCTTATCTGCGTTTTTCAAAGATGTCATATTACTTAAGGGACTGGTAAATTTAGCCTTGCACATTGAATATGCAACTAACCTGGTCCAATTAACCCCTAAGATCACTTAAGCTCACACAAGGCTGTGCTGAAGCCCCAAATCCCAGCCTATTAAAAAAACCAAAACACCCAAACCTTTAAGTTGATATGAAAAATAAGAAAGTAATTTATTTTCATTTCCAATTGGTTAGTGAATGAGGATACCTAATAAATGCCTTCTAATTCAAGGAAACTGAGGAGGAAATATAACATTTAGCAAGAGCATTTGAGCACATCTTGACTAGCAGAATTAATTACCTGGACACAGTAAAGCACATATGTACCTATGTGTTTACAAGACCATTGGTGAGAACAAGAGAAAAATTAAATACTAACCTAGAACACTATGAGTATCCCTCGTGTTACAGAAGAATTCAGTAACGGTTGGATAAAATTAAGAACTACATTGTCATTTTTAAGAATTACAGAGATAAACACACTTCAACACTTTTTTTTAATATTTTTTTTTCCTGCTGCTTTTGAGGAGTGTCTCGCAGACTCCACAGTAAACTCTCCAAAGTGGAGTGCTAGCAATGTGGTATGTCCAGTGGTGACTAGTCTGGGGCTAAAGGTACACAAGGAAATGAATTAAATGAAGGGAGAAATAGTCCAAGATTAAGTTAGATCTAGCTAAGATTCATTCAGTTTCAAAAAAAACCCCACTCCAAATGCAGCATTTTTATCCAAATTATTTAGTCTTCAAGAGTTAATTAACTACTTTTTTAAAGAAGAAGATGGAGTTTCACATAAGAAACCCTACATCCCCCCATCTTCCAAACAGTACTTGCACAATTCTGTTGGAAGTAGCAGCAGAAACAACACAATTTATATCTCAATCCTAACAATGTACATATTTTTCCAGTCTGAGCTCTTACTCTCTGAGTGATGGGTGTGGGTAGGTATATCCCCCCTTCTCCCCCCTTGCATTTGGCCTTACTAGCATTTAAGTAGGTATTCAGTTTATATGAAATGCTGAGGATATCAACAGGGCTTGGTGGTCACTAATTCCATGACAAGGGACAACAGTGGAAAGCAACTACAGCAGTTAAACACATGATTAACAGTGGTCAGAGATCAGCCACGTGAAATTATGTAAAGTTTCTTACTATCTGGGAAGGTCTGGCAATTCCCTGAAGGTAATTCAGCCCTCCAAAAAAAAAAAAAAGCAGCTAGCATAATTCTTCAAGGACTCTCAGGTTCAATACGCTGGAGCACACTAGGAGAGACCTGGTGAATTGATTAATAGCTCTGGTTGTCAGACAAAACTTAGCAAAAGAATCCTTCTTATTGAAGGGCACTGGGTGAAATGGAGAAACCAGACTCTACCCTCTAGACATTTAACACAAACAAACAAGGGCCAGAAATAACATTCTAGAGGGAATGCCTTGTTTCTTCTTTTTGAACTATATTTTTATAGAAGTTGAAACATGCTGCTTTATACCGTAGGACCCACAGATATTTTTCTACAGATAATATTACTTGTTAAAACCACTGAGGTGGGCTGTTATGTAATGTCCAGATCTCCCACTACCAGCTGACCTATATGGCCACACACCATGGTCAGAGAATGCAAATCTAAGGCTTCTGAGGGAGACAATGCCACCATGTATATCTGGAGTGGCACCAAAGGAAGATTTTGAGTTTTAATCAGCTTTATTGACAACCCCTTGCTCAAACAGGGCCACTAGGAGCCACTTGCCCAGGATGTCCTACCCAGGAACCACTCAGCTCTTTCTAGTGTGATAGTACTACATGTACAAAATCATTCTCAGGGTAAATTTTAAAAGCAGGGAATTTTTAATAGCAATATTAAAAAAGAGCTAAAATCGTCTTGCAAGTTTAGTTTTTAAGTAAAACAGTTGTTTCGTAGTGCCACAGTTCTGCTATACATCCCTGCCTGGATGCAACAAAAAGCTGAACCACTAATTTTCTGATTTGAAAAAAATCATGTTAATGAAGTTAAATAACAGCTGAAGCACAGAGAACCCGGGAAACGGGGCAGTCTATTTAGAGCATTAACGACATTTTGTTTACTGCTTAGGATGAATTCATCACGCAAACAGTCCAAAGTGAGATCCTGGCAGGCTCTGAACGTGCTCAGAGAGGCTGAGGCCAGAGACATTCTACATCCATATTAGGCTGTGGATCCAAGTCCTGAGCTGGATTCAACAGTTCTGCTTTGCCTGAGACTTCAAAAACCCAGTGCTGGCAATTTACATGCAGAACTGCCACTATTAGAACATCCACAAATTCATTTGACCATACTATGATCAAATGTTAGCTATAGATCAAGTGTTAGCTATAGAAGCATGAAACTACAACAACTGAATTGGAAACCAAAGCTCCCATATTACAAGACTGAAGGAGGATGAGCAGAAGGATTCTTGTACCCAAGGGTAATAAAAATATTTGCAAATTAAACTAGAAAGTTTAGCCCAAAGCATGAATGTAATACATATGTCAAATCAAATTTTTGATTTATACTAAGGAAATAGTCTGCTTACTCAGCACAGAATTTATTTCTAAGAAAAGAAATAAATCTACCTCCCTAAAAATGTCACTATGTTTATTGTTATTATTAAACTGCATAATGCTCAGCAGTTTCAGCTGGCGTACACAGCAGTGATCTTTTTTCCACTTATGCCTTCAGATATTGTTGATAACATAGAATCATAGAATGGTTTGTGTTGGAAGGGACCTTAACTATCATCTAGTTCCAAACCCCTGCCATGGACACCTTCCACTAAATCAAGTTGCCCACTGCCCCGTCCAGCCTGGCCTTGAACACTTCTAGCAATGGGGAAGCCACAACCCCTCTGGGAAACCTGCTCCAGTGCCTCACCACCCTCGCAGTAAAGAACTGCTTCCTAATTTAAACCTACTGTCTTTCAGTTTACAGCCATTCCCTCTTGTTCTATCACTACATGTTGTTGTAAAAAGTCCCTCTCCAGCTTTCTTGCAGGCTCTCTTTAGACACTGGAAGGCTGCTCCAAAGTCTCCCTGGAGCCTTCTCTTCTACAGGCTGAACAACACTAGCTCTCTTAGTCTGTCTTCACAGGTGAGGTGCTCCAGCCCTCTGATCATGAGTGAAACAGGTGGAAACAGTGAAACAGGTGGAAATAGGATGATGGGCAGTTCTAGTACATTTAAGCCTCCCCACAATGCCCATTATTATGGTATTTGAATACAGCTACTCCAAGACTTTGGGCAACCAGCAAACAGATCTTCATACACAGTTAGAAATGGATACAAACTTTGAGAACTTAATTTTAACAGCCTGTGTGCAATGAATTGTCTGCTTAGTACTATGCACATGAACAAATACTTCCTTTATAGCTATGACTCAGGAAAACTTTCCTCTGAAAAGGAATCAGAGCTGTGCAGCGCTGGTCCTTTAATTCACCTCCTGACTGATTCCTCTCACACCCACATACAGGCACATCTTGACACAATTCGGATCTATCTGAACAGAAGCTGACACACCCTGGAAGCTCAGTCTCCTCCTGAAATCAAATTTTCCCATTCAGGTTGCTTAGCTATTTGCACATATGCATCAGTAATATATGGCAATTCAGGGCCAACAGAGCTAGATGTTGTTACTTAAACCACAGTAACAACACCATGTTATGCACATTGAGGTCCCAGTAAAAGGTACCAATACAAATACTTTGTTAACTCATAAAACAGAATGCCAGATATAGAGGAATTTTGAAAAAAAAATTAAGGCCAGAAATTAGGGCATCAGTGATTTACTGCAGCACACTGAGTACAGCACTGGGCCCAGGAGACAAACTTTTCTGTATCCAATGGCAAGATTTCCCCATAAATATCTTCATGGCTTTTGAAAGCAAATGTGTAATATCTCTTGAAAAACCCTGCTGACAGCAAGATCCTGCCCAGCAGAAGACAAGCAGTCAAGCTGGGCTCTGGCGTTTCCCAGGGCAGATTTGTTCCAGCTTAACTCGGGAGCTGTTAGGGAGGCAGCCTGCCCAGAGTTTCTGAATAATCTATTACAGTGTTCAGGGGTCCATAACCCAAGTCTTGCAACACGATCGTGAGTGATGGCAACCAAGCCACTACTTCTTCTTGATTTGGTCCCATTTCCCCGGTAAGACTAGGGGAGTGTTACTGGGCAAGGAAATGCTCCTGGGAGCTGGAGCTGTTGCCCACACAGCTACAGCATTACAGCGGTCCCTGGTACAGTTCTGTTCCTACAGAGCCCTCCTTTCTCCAAAGGGCTCCTGGGCACAGTTTGGGAGTTTGCAGGTGCCAGACACATCTCCAGCAGGCTGTTTGCTTGTGACCACCCTGCTCTGGAGACTGAGTTCAGTGGTATGGACTGTGTACGTACTGTGCCATCCCAGTTTGTCCTGGTGCCAGAGGCATCTCTCTGGTGTGTTTACTAGAATAGAGTGTCGCTCTCAGTGAGTTATTTAGCATGTTGAGGTCTCCAGCTCTTCAGCTAGATATATGAATCCGGATGCCAGAGCTCTTGCCAAAATTATGTAAAAATGACACATTGCTTAAAAAAGCTTGTTTCCAAATCAGCCTTTTCCCTCTAAAACATTTGTAAAAATGGTAATCAGATCAGTTGAGTTATCTGAAAGAATTGCAGCTTTCCTTACAGTATTAAATACATGCCCTCCATAGCATAGGTGAGAATCCTGACAGATTACTCAGACCTAAAACTACTTTTATACTCACTGTTTCTGTGCCTTTGTTTCTTTTTTTTTAAAGGAGCTGCACACTAAGGTGCTCTCAGAAGCCAGAATCTGACCCAATTAGGGCAAACTGGCCTTCTTCTCTAGCACTGACCATATACTTGGAGCAAGAAATAAAGACAGAAACCACTCCTGTCCAATACATTGCCATGCTCTGGGATATATGCAAACAAAACTCTTTGGCAAGCCCAGGTAATGTGCAAACAGAACCCATAAAAGCTGCTTTGCCTCATAAAAGGTGCTTAAGTTTTAACAGTTTCACTAAGAATCAGTATTTTACATTCAAGTATCCTTAATTCCATATAGAGGTTATTAAATAAAAACACATGGTAATAAAGTAGGACACATCCTAGAAGAGTATGAGAATAAAGATGCTCTAAAAGACACTAGCTTCTGCTTCAGAGTGTAGAAGGACTGATGGCACAATACCTTTTTAGCTAGAAAGAAAAACCCCAAACAACACAGTATTTCTCACAGTAGTTTTGGTATCTGCTTAGTTGCCTATTAACTGATGACATAAGCAATGGCACTTTCTGTGAATGAATGGTATCTTACTTTTTCATGCAATGCCTGTATTATTTTTTTCTGTTCTACTGTGTCAGGTGCAAATTCCCAGGATGAGCAGCACATGCTATCATGTATCCTGAGAACTACATATTTTATCTGAGAGCAGGACTTTTACTTCTTTTATCATGCAGCCAGAGGCAAAGTTTCATTTCCAAAGTTATGTTTAATGTCAGTAGAGTGAGTCTGCTTGAGCTGACATCCTAAATCTACTTCCCAGATGAACATCTGAATGGTTTTGTTGTTTAAAGGCCACTTGATTTATATGACTGGAAAGTAACTGTCAAAGATTTTTACTTGCAATTACACAGCCAATACTTTAAATCATTTTGGAATCCAGGACTTTTTTTCCTTTCTTTTAAGCCTGTGTTTCTGAACCCATTTGTACACAAAAACCTGAATGCTGTTTGCAAACAAAATCACAGAATCATAGAATAGTATGGGTCGAAAAGAAACCTTAAATTCATCTAGTTCCAACCCCTCTGTGCCATGGGCAAGGACACTTTCCCCTAGAACAGGTTGCTCAGAGGCCCATCCAACCTGGCCTTGAACACTTCCAGGGATGGGGCATTCACAGCCCCTCCAGGCAACCTTTTCCAGTGCTTCATCAGTGTCACAGTAAAGAATTTCTTCTGCATATCTAACCTAAATTTCCCCTCTTTCAGTTTGTACCCATTACTCCTTGTCCTATCACTACAGTTCCTGATGAAGAGTCCCTCTCTGGCTTCCCTGTAGGCCCCCTTCAGATGCTGGAAAGTTCCTGTGAGGTCTCCACAGAACTCGCTCTTCTCCAGGCTGAACAGCCCCACCATTCTCAGCCTGTCTTTGCAAGGGAGATGTGCTAGTCCCCTTATCAACTTCATGGCCCTGCTCTGGACTTGCTCCAACAGAACGCTGTGGCAGGGCTCTGGTCAGAGTACCTGGGAAGTGGCAGGACACCAACAGTAAAATCCCACTTGTGCTTCCCTCCCATTCCCCTCTCCAGCCTCCAGCAAACACCTGTTACTTCTCATCACAGACACAAAGATTTCTATCTCTGCTGCTCTTTGGTAGCGAAGCCGCCTATAGCTGCATTATATTTCAGACATCAAAGTGATCACTGCTAGTGTAGGCTTATGCCAACAGCTACATCAGTTTGGGGGTAAGAGCTGGCAACCTCAGCACCATACAAGCAGAGAAGATGACTCTGGCACCCAGCCTGGCCTGCACAGCAGTTATTTCTGTACACATGAAACTACTTGCAACAGCAATATAAACTCACAGTTGCTCATATCTTGCACATCAGCTCGTTCTGTTCAGCATCTTCCCTTTTTGTAACATGAGGTTAACAGTTTTGCATCATTATTTAAACCCTGGGAAATATGTTTGTCTGTGGAATTTACCCGTTACTCTCCTGTCTTAATTGAAATATTTTTGTGTGAGTAGCTGGTAATCCATTTATTCATGTAGGATTTAAATTGAAATGATCACTGAGTTCAGTGTAGCTTTCTGAACCCCTTAATATGTTGCTATACCAAGGCCTGTGAGTTACCACACAAATTAAAGGATATGAAATTGACTGTTTATCTGAAGAAGTTGGGAAGGCAACCTTTGTCTGGAATAAACTGCCGGGACGTGGGATGTCTTCTTTTTACTTCTTTTCAAACATGTTATGAGAAAATCTGCCTCACATAAATAAAAGGCCATGTCTTTAATAAACCACTTAACTATGGTGTTCATTTCTATTTTTAGTTGTCCAGTTGATGAATTATTTTATAGCTTTGGAAACTGTTCGTGGTGTAGAGTCACTGAGTTGTACTCATACCCTCTCCGTGTTCTTTATGTCTGGGCCAGAACATTTCTCATCGAACAGTCATGAAGCATGAGGTCCAATGAAGTGAAACCCATGAGAAGCAAGCACAGAAAATCTTATGAAGGAGATCAGAAAAAAATCCCAAAGCCTTTTTATTACTGGTGGAGGACCTGTTGTTTTATGCATCTTTTAAAAATTCTACCACTCCGATTTGCCAGAATTTTGTTCAGGTTTTCAACAAGTACAGGTTGGGTTTGTAAAAAACACAATTTCTTGCAAACTCTGCCTATTGCTTATCCTTAAACCATTACTACCAGAGAGGAAACTGGCGCATAAGCAGTGTGTCTGAAACAAGAAAGGACTATATAAAGTAGATCTTTTGAGGGGAAAGTGATCTCACAGTGTTATAAACTGCAAAGTTATTTGCCATGATAAAGAACTTATTTAGGCAGATATAAGAGGATTGTGGGATCATTAGAGAAATGCATCCAAAAGTATTATGCAGCTCAGAAAAAAATATTAACTCTTTGTTCCCCCCATCATACAACATTTGCATTGATCTCAAGTAAATCTACTCATATGGATAAAACACAGTAAGCATGGGGCATTTACTAAGTAGGAAATAACATTCATCTGACCACACTGAACAAAACAGAAAGTGAATCAAAAGGCTCTTTCTGAAGAAAAGGGAGATTGCTAAAAGAGAACTGCAACCGCAAAAAAATGCGGAGCTGAACAGAGGTGTAATCCTAACATCAAACACACTGATGATAGCAGGATCATTTTCTACTCAATACTGGCCAATGCGCCATAATAAAGGTTTCAAAATGTTCACGTATTTATTTTCCTTCTGCTTGTTTTTTCCCTCAGAGATCTGTTTAACTGGATAGGGATGGATGTAGGGCAGAAACCTAAAAGTTTAGAAAAGCACTGCTTCGTAAACGAAAATGAAAATGAACTTTGAATGTAAGTCACTTTCTTTCCCTTAAGACGGTGCTGCCCAAGAACAAGAGAAGTCCCTCTCCTGCTCCCTGCCTATCATACTGCAATGCCGCCAGAAGCATAGATGCTGTGTATACCTCATGTGAGCAAGATGTGAAAGCCCAGACTACTTTGGGAACCTCAATTAAGGTTGTTTGGAATGTTTAGCAGTGTTAACTATGGAAAGAAACTGGAGGTTCTGTCACCTTTATTCAACAAAACAAGGACAATGCCACACTATATGCAGAATTATTCCAGAGGAATTTGGTAACAAGAGTGCTACGTGTTTTTTGCTTTAGCAGCCTCAGTGTTTAAGAGACAGGAGGTGCCAAAGTTCAAGCTGCCCATGAAACTGCAGCACTGCCCTTGGTGTGTGTAAGACTGATGGGTATGGTGTTTGACTCCTCAGTACACAGCTGTGTACCCAGAGCTGTATGAAGGCAAATGCAGCAGAAACCTTGGCAGGTGCTCAAGGACTAAGGAACAGCTTAGGTGCCACAAGCAGGCATGGAGACTCTTCAGCACCTGTAGAAGGACTGGTTCCATCAAAGATCTTCATCTGCAGCCTGTTCTGAACATGGATAAGCTGCTCTGGATTTATTTTCCCAAGGGCTACTGTACAGGCCAAATAAAAGCAGACTTCCACAGGGACAAATAAGAGTAGTACTCCCCACACACAGTTCATGTGCTCTGCTGAAGTTTACATCCTTACTTGAATGTACAAGAATGCCAAAGCACACCAAAGAAAATAACTCCAGATTTTCTTTAAACATGAGAAAAAACAACTTATTTTTATGCCTGCCTTGTTCTCAGTCTTAGTGAATCACTTGAGCTGAAATATTCCCAAACTACCCAGGCTGAGGAAAACAGCTGGCTTGAAAAATTTCAGTGCAAACATTAACAATTTCACGAATACTCTGAAAACCAAGGTACTATAATGGGAACTGCTGGGCAACTTTCCTAATTGGCGGGGCTACTGATCTACTGCATAGTCAGGAATTTACATGTTTTGCTTATCGCAGACTACACTATCAACTGCCCCTCCAGTAAGCTGAAAATAGGCAGTAAGATAAAAACAGGATGGAAGCAGAGAAGAGGCAGAGCTGCCAGCTAAACCTGGACAAGCCTAGAAAAACTGTTCTGTGGCCAGTCTGGGCAGCGAGAGACACCAAAGGAGAGTTTCTTGTGTCTGCCACAGCCTTACAAAGCTAAACCAGACACATGCACATGCACATCACTCTGACAGAGAAGATTTTCACAAACGAATTGCCTGTATCTCTCCCAAGGTCATGTGCCTGAAACCCACAGCCAGTCAGTCGGACGCTTAAATGCAAATGGAGCCATACAGGCTGTTGAGATAAAATTATCACAGTCATATTTCAGCAGATTGAAAAGAAACCTGAGATGCACGTTCAGATTAGCTGCAAGAAATAGGATACCTGGATAAGCAACAGGCAATCCTATCAGCATGCTGTAAGGAAAACTGGAGCAGGTTTCACACAAACCAACCTTTGGAGAAAAAGGCAAAACAGTTCCTCCTTCTGAGACAGTAAATGAGTGTTTCCAGAGCCACAAGAAGACAGTGTGGTCTGAACTGCACCTCCGATCTATCCGTGACACTACAAAGAGCACTCAGCATCGAAGTCTCCTTTCCTAATTCTCTGGACAAATTTAAAATGTTTCTGAAGTGACATAAAAGATCCCAACCAGAAGCCGATCTCTGAATGTATGAATTGCAGTTCTCGGAACAACTGCAAGGAAGTGAAAACTGGTGAAGGTTAATGAACATTTTATTTTCTGCTAACCCCCAAATGAAAAACAACAAACGAATAGCTTACAATATGTTCTTAGGACACATCAATGTGACTGTGTGTGTGAGCAATAAAAGGCAAAGTTTTAGAATTTTTAAGTTTCCGTTGGGTAATAAACAGCGGGCACTACAGAAATTTTAGTATCTCCAGGCTAGGAAAGACTAGATTTAGGATTGCTGTGATGTATTTAATTTCCTGTGGTCGTAAAGTTAAGCTATAAAGTTCTTGTGTCAGGTCAAGAGAACTCCCGAGACACCAGAAACTCTTCACTTTATGATAAATTAATGGGATAAAGCTGTCACTTGAAAGATTATAATACTAATGTCCTACTCAATAACCATGCTTGTACAGGATGTTGATTTTACATTTGTAAGTGGGTTTTTGCACCTCTTACCTTTAGTAATGTGTGATCCCATCTTTGGAGTGCCTGTTACGCTAATATGAAGTGACACTTCCTTAGCAAGGGTTTAAATTTTAGTTGACCTTCCATTCTGCCCTGGACAGGTAAATGGATCAGACTGTCAATTCTGTAATAACTAGCTGAATTTCACTTTTAATAAGATTTCCAGCGCAGATTATTTTCCAAGCAATTCTACCCATCAATTTTCTATAGGGTCAGAAGAACTGTTGTTCTGGATCATGAATTGCATACGACAGCATAAAAGAAGGATAAATTACAAGAACAAGATTTGATAAATAGGAAACAAAAGATAAGGAGTTCACCTTCAATAAACAGTTGAATTGTGACTACTAAGGTCTGGCATTGAAAGGAAAACAGGAGATACTTGGTAAAGAGAGTTACACTTCAGTAGTGTGACTGCCATGTAGGCTTTCCACAGCCTTCATTCAAAGATACAGCTGCTCAGCATCTCTGAAAATCAGGCATAAAGGATAACACTGCATTTAAAGCCATGAAAAGTTTATGTATGCAATGCACTGCCTTTTGCCACCAATATTCCAAGAGCATAAACAGGGTTATTTTATGAATGAAAAATGAATGCATTTATGAATGAATGTATGTGCTTTCCAAAAAGCCATTAGTGCAGAGAAAAGTAGGGTGTCAGAAGAAGGGTGGTTCTTTTCCTAACACTCAGACAGTCTGATCTCTTTCAGGGTCTGATCCTATGAGGAAAGGTAAAGCACAAAGTCATCTTGGAATATCTTCATTTTGGTCTCTACCAGAGACCATCTCCTCTCCCTGCTCCACAACTCACATATCCAGTTTACTCAAGATTGCATCAGAGGCAAAACAGATTTGGTTTAAATTGTAAAGGTTTCATGGTATTATCATGATGGTGTGACAGATTTAGCCAAGTTTTACTAGACAAACTTCCATTTAAATATGCTTGTCATTTTAAATACCACTACAGGAATCACAGCTGCTGTATTTTCCAATATGACAAGTGGAAGGGATATAGGTGGGAAGCAACTTATTCATTACACAGCCTTTTCTTCCTACAAAAACAGCAATTTATTTTGCCCAAACTTTAGCACTTAAAAAAGAAGATAGTTTGCAAGTGTTTCATTTGTTCTCTCCTACTGCTTTTGCCACTTCCTACAGTATTTGTAAAGTCCTGCTCTTTATTTAAAAGCCAAGTTACCAGACATGGCTAATAATTCACCAACACATCTCTCTGATTTGTTGCCTACATCAACCAGAGAAACTAAATTACCCAGATTGTACCTTCATTCCATTCATTCAGTGCAAAGTTGTCTCAAAACAATTGCAGTTCTGCAACTGGTCCTTTCCCTTGTCCTGTTTTCCCTCCAAAGCAAAGGAGCTGAGGGAGAGATGCCCAGGGAAGCAGAACAGTGCTCTGCATTACTGCCCAGTGGTGACAGAATTCTTAATGATAACAATAATGATGTTTCTGCTCAAGATCAAGACCCAGTCCTGGAAAGGTCTCCTGCTCCACCACCTTCTCCACAAATGTACACCATCCAGGGAATGCCTTCATGGGCTGTGACTGACAGACCCCAACTTTTCTGCTTCTTCCCTGAGCTGTCCAGGTACAAGGCAGCTCAAAGTTGGTTTCAGCCTCAGCAGTTGCTAAAATGCTGTGCATCATCACTGGGCACAGTGTGGTGCTAAGTGAGCTCTGCAGCTCAGGACTGGCATTGGAGAACATCCTACCAGCCTCAGGAAGGGACAGAAGGGAGCTCACATTGCCATCGACAGATGTGTCCTATGTCTGAATGGGGAGTGGGAACATTACACCTTCACACACCTTCAAGGTTCCTTGAAGCTTTCTCCATTCCTTTCTTTCCTTTCTTTTTCTGTTACTGGTGGCTTTTACAAACATGTATGTCTGAAGCCAATCCAGGGATAAAACCTTGTGAAGAAATCATAGCTCAGCTGCATTGATCAGACTTTCATTTATTTGAGAAATCTGGTTATAATGACAAGAGATCCTGACTGTGCAAGTGTCTCAGCAGGCAAAGCCCTTGCCCATGAGAAGTTCTGTAGAAATTAAGAGGGACCAAGCACACTGTGGACTTCCCTTAGAGACAAAAGCTTGTAGAATGTATCTGTAGACATATATCTACATATGTGTATATATACACATGAATACATATATACTCACACTACAGAGGTACTAGGATATTTGAGCTTTTCCTTTTCAAATCTGTTACAAGTGTGAGGATGGAAACTTTAGAAAGTTTCAAAATCCCACAAACATATTCAGTGAAAAGGCTTTTCACATCATCCTCATACTCAAAGTACAGTATTAAAAAAAAAACCCCAACAACATTTCAGTGGCTGACTCCTTGTAAATGATTCATGTATTGTATTGCATATAAGTGCTGTCCTATTTCTAGGAGTATCTTGTTGAGTAATATTCTCATTTGTGATTCATATGCATGTTCTTTTATAATCACAGTGAAATAACAGTTTCTGGGGAAGCATGTTTTAAGTTTGTTGGGTGCTACAGGAGATCAAAGTGTAATAAAACTTACATGGAAGCAAAAATCGTGCATGAACAACATCACCAGCTTTAACAATGGCCTGAATAAACACACATAACTATGAACAGGATGGACTGAATTTTTCATCCTGGCAATTAATCGCGGAAGGCTACATTCAAATGAACAGGCTGAGCGGATAAGCTTGCACGTATCACCATAGCCATTTGCTTCAAAAACATACATATATGTGCTTAGGTTCCCATTGACAGGGAAATTCTCACTGCAAGATGTCAACACATCTTTACACGCAGCATTTGGGATTCTATATACAAAGTAAATGCACATGTAAAAGCAGCCTCAGAAAATAGTAATGACTAAATGAGGCAATCTTTATTTCAGTGAGCAGAGAGGTGGCCAGAGCAGCTGAGATGACCTGAAGTTCATATTCCAGCATTATCAAGAAGCAGAAAACAACCACCAAATATGCCAGATATGACACTTCAAGACCTAGTCACTCCTTGTTTCATTTTAGTGAGGGAAGACATTGATGCAGTGGCTGGGAATGACATTTTGCTTGGTTGTTTGAAATAAAAGGAAATACTTTCTGTAAGAATGGAGTAAGCACAGCAGTGACCAACTCTAACAGCAGATCACCTCCAAGTTCAAACAAAATTCTTCACAGCGACTGCAGAACTTCTACTACTGCCCATGCAACCCTGGTGGTGACTCCTGAATCTCACCTATCAGTGCCAAAAACTAGAAAACAAATGGATTTCCAGCTTAGCCACCTGCATTTGGAAACAAACTGCTTTGGCATTTTTGTTAGTAAAAGTAAACTGCAAGTGCAGTGATCAGCCAGGAAGGAGAAGTTTTTGTGGAATTACTCAGTCATCCAGACTGAACACGTAAGTTAGCTTATTGCTTCTCAAATATCAAATAAAAATAATATATGAAGGGGATAGCCTAAATCTGATTTAAACCATGGAGAAAAAGGGCACACAACAAAATCTGACAGAAGTAAGGAATTTTTTTCCATAAAATTATACAGCTAGAATAAAAATTATAGAGTTGTTCAGAATAAAAGGAATTCAGCAAATAATATATTTTACTTATATAAAGTTTGGTTTTGAGCAATTGTATTGAAATGCAGTGTTTTGAATGCAATATCCAAGTATCACAATAGTCCCTTAATACAGAGCTATATGGATCTTATTTTGTCAAAATAAACTATGGAATAAAGAAATCTTAGAGGTTTAAATTGCTCTGGGATTTCTGTATAGCCTCTTTACAGAAATAGCAACCCAAAATATAATGTGAGAAAAGCAGCAACTAAGGACATTCCAACTGAATGTCTTTCTTCATTCCCAGGTGAACAGAAAACTCCATAACTTGTGTCCAAATATTTCAAAAGCATCAGTACAAAGGAGTGACAGGCATTAAAGACACCTCCTGCCTTTCACAATTACATGAACTGTATCAGTTTGAAGAAACAAAACTTTCCCCCCCTGCTATAGTATTTATTTTCATTCCCCTCAAGAGCAATCTGGTCTTCTATGGAATGCAATGGCATTTTAAAACCTGAAATGTGAAGGTCATGAACTGAATTAACACAAAGGATAAAAGAAAATTTAAAAAATGTAGTACTGATATTTATACAGCAGTTTAAAAGGCCATAATAATTACAAGTCTGTAGAATTGTTTGTGTATATGAAGGGCTTCAGAGTGGATAAAAAATGTGAAAGATTTTCTCTGATGCCAACTGCAGTAAAATTTGATGTGCCTTGTAATCCCTGAATGAACTGCAAGGCCCTGCCTGTAGGACCAGGTCCCGCATTAGGAAACACTATTCTGTCACAGGCAAAACAGTCCCCACGCCCTGCCCTTGGGTTGCACTGGAGGAAATCCAGCAACACCAGCAAACAGAGAAGCATGGTGCATTCAACAGGCTCCTTGGTCTGGACACTGGAGGGACCAGGACTGCCCAGCAGCACTGCAAAAAGTGCCTGCTGTGCTGCTTGCACCTAGGCTGGAAGATGTGAGGCCTTCTCACCACTGCTGTGGGATCACAGGTTAAGGGTGGCGTGTTCCTGTGTTTCTGTCTACCCTCTCGGATACAGGCTCTCACCCACCCTGAGTGCAGTCAGCAGGATCAGTCTCTCACATGTCTGCACACTATGTGACTCCAGTGCTGCCTGTGCTTTCATGCTCTACTGTCACACAGTAAAAACAGGGAAGGTTTTCTGCTGAGACAACAGTCAGTACAAAGCACTACCAGAACGACCCCAAGCAAAAGCCACCCATAACAACAAAAGAGAATTCAGGGTGCACAAAACAAGTTTACACTTATCAGCATTTTGTGAATAACTTACCAGCCCTTTTCTACCTCTACCCTTTAGTGCTTTAGTACCAAAAGGTATTAAGAAACACTCCAAATGCCTGAGCCTGACTCTAAGAGGCTAAAAATCTTAACAGAAACTGCATATGGAATTCCCTTTCTTTCATAAGCTTCAGACACACAGGCTTTGAAATCCCCAATGTTCTTCCATCAAACAACATAGAGGTGAATAAAAGTAGCAAAGAGCAAAGGTATTACAGGAAAGATTTTTCTCTGCCTTTCATTGCATTTTACAGCTGCTCACATTTGTACCACAAGTTCAAAGCTTGAAGACAAACTCTGTCACTATCTGACAAAAACTTTGTGCTCTGTATCAAAAAGCACCCAACCACATTTTCAACACCATTTTTTAATCTCCAAGAATATTTTCAAACATTAATGGTACTTCTCAAAGTCACTGCCAGTACCCAAGCTTTCCCCACAAAGACAGTTAACCGCGCCCTACCCGTAGAAATGATGCTCCTCCGACTGCTTGCTCTGTTCCCTGCTTCTTCTGCCTCAGAGTGCTCAGATCAGATCCTGCCCCGGAGAAAAAGCAGAGTCAAAGGCTTGCAACACTCAGAGCCGAGTCCTAGAGTCAGGCTGCAGGAGGATCAGGGAGTACTGGGCTGAAGCAGCATGGAAGGGAGACACATCAAAGTGTTCTATCGGTCAACCCTCATGCACAGGTAATCTCAGAGCATCTCAGTTTGAAACTGTTGGCCACCATCTGGTGATACAATAAGGAGATGCCAAGTGAGTTAAAGCAAGCTTGTGCATACCAGGATATTCACTTACACTACATAACGAAACCTACTGTCACCTTCATTCATACTGTTATGTCTTTCCCAGTTGAGCAGTTTTATACAACTTGTGTTAGCTTTTTCTCTCCTTTGCTTCAATTACAAGCCAATTTCATTTTTCCATCACACACACATGTGAATAACCTTCCAATTCAAGACACTTCTACTATGAAAGGAAGTTAAGTGCAAAAGAGCACAGCTGAGACCTACAAAGTCATGACACTCCTAAGAACAGGCACAGAAGTCAGCCAATGGGATGAATTTGCTAAACAAGGCAGAATTAAATTAAAAAAAAATGGACAGGACTCTGGCTCTTTCCCTACTTCACAACTCTTGGGTATGCATTAATGAATCCTGAGACAGTGGCAAAATTAGGCCTAGCTGACCTTTAAACAAATAAATAATTTCCTAACATGGAGCGGTGTTTTACACATATGTAACAGCTTTAAACACCCAAAGTGCTCTGCTTCTAATTATTTTTGCTACATATGAAATATTTGAGGAAAATGCAGATGATATCTCCAATGTGTTAATTACCAGCTGGCTCCTACCATGCATTATTAAGCTACTATGGCAGTGACTAATGCCTCTGACAATACTAAATTACCAACAACACCTTGTGGAGGAATGTGACCTGAGCAGCCTAGAAAGGACTAGCCGCAGGTGTCTATTTTCAGATAAAGATTGTTTATTAACTCAGGCATAAGACAACAAACCTTAAATACCACACACACATGTCCAGCGAGGAGGGCTGCACCCTAAGGCCCCACATGCTGCCTACCCCGTGGGCACCACCATGCTCCGTGGCACCTGCATCTCACACTCTTTGCTCATGGGACAGATGTGGAGGAGGAAGAGCACTCAGGATTTCTCTCTGGCAGTGTTTTAGATGCAGTGGGCTTTGCAGTCACCCTCGGTGACTTCTGTAGGGACACTGGATGTGCAGAGGGTGGCGTTGCATCTCACACTGATGTTCATGACTACTCTGCTTCGACCCCAGCAGTCCCAAAGGCTGCATATGCCCACACCAGCACATCACAGAGGTTCGATGTCAACGTGAGTTTGTGCACCCCAGCAGGTCTGGGCCCTACTCCATCCCTTAATGCAGTTCAGTAATTCCCTGACGTGAAGCACATAAGGGAACTCCTGCTGAAGTGAAAGCAGGATGCAGGGCTGCTCGGCTGCAAGGCATGCCAGGCAGGAGGTCTGAGGGTCTCAGGGATGGCAGGGACTTGGAACCAGGGAAGATGAAGGAAATGTCATTGCTCACAGAAAGTTCTTCTGCACAGCTGCAGCCCAAGCACAGCCATTTTCCAATCACCTTTGAATACAAGTCTTTTTTTTCCCCCTTCTTTTTTTTCAGTCAATGCACGTTCTGCCAAATTGATTAAATTAATAACATTATAGCTTGGACAGGAACTTACGCATCTTAGTCCTAAGTGTGTGAAATAACGTTCTCCTTTCCAATCCTCCTGGAGTGGTTAGGAAAGCCAGTCTTCTCATGTGCAGTTTTATTATAAAACTGCTGAACAAACCTATTCTGCTGTAATGGGAAGGGACACATTTTCTTCCCTATTGTAACTAGGTCAATGAAAACATGATGTTGTGAGGATGAAACTGTTTTCCTCAGTTTTCTTCCCCCTAATGGCAGTTTCAAATCATTCCGATTTAATTATGTCCATAGTGTTAGCTATAATAACATTGTAAGGTTATTAACTGATGTATTGGTGGTCCTAAAGTTTGGGGTTTGTGCTTCCTTGTGGTCTTATCTGAGACTCAGGTGTACGCATGCAATTCCTACACATGGCATGTCATTGCATAGTTAAGAAAAGCCTGCAAACTAATCTGGATGTGAAATGCAACAACACATGATGAGGCACAAAAATTTAACTCTCAACTCTAAGATTCGCACTGAGCTTCTGCACCAGTGTGATCTTTTTAAGGATGAAATTCTGACTACTATCTACTCTAAATCTGTGAACAGTGAACTTGCTCTGAATTAATACTGGCATAAACAAAGCCAGAGTATTTTCAGTGGAACCATTCCAATTCATAGCACCTGGAGACTTCTCTGCATGTGTTTCATCAGGAGGGGATTATCCAGTACCTCAAGAAACATTTAACTTGCAACTATAACTATCAGAATACTGAATGCAAATTAAAAGCCATTGGCAATAAAAAAATATATTTGAGGGGAGAATACCCCCCTCCTCAATGAGAAAAAAGGAAAGAAATTACATTACACTAAAGAGAACACAGAATGCCTAAAGTATTATCAAAAGAAATGTTAAAAAACCAAATGGGTGTTGCTTTTCTACTGACTTCCTCTCTATTTTAGAACAGATGGTGTAAATTAGTTTTGTTGACATTATCTGAAAAAAGAAAAAAGTAATTAATTCACTTCACGTAATGCCTGTTATAAGCTCTCACTCACCCACACAAGCACTCCAAAGGCCCCCTTCTGCAACTAAATGTTTGCCATAGCAAAGGTTACACACTCTTACAACCCACTCCTTGTATCATTGCCTTGAAAACAACAGGCCTGCCTAGGACAGTAAAGCTAAACACATACAAGTGGACATCACTGTGTCCTCAGTGTGAAATTTTTACCCTATAAAACCCCATGACTTCAAAGGAAACTCGGATTTCAACTGAAGAATCCAATTACATGTTTCAAATTTAGGATGGACTGTCAAGTGCCAGCTGACAAAGTCATGTCCCCAAGTATTTCAGGACAATGATATTTGAGCTGAAATGCAAAGCCAGCTGTTTATGCCTAACCACTTACCTAAGGAACATTTCAAAATGAGGAAATTATATGATGATTAAGTGACTCTTGCACCTCAGCAAAACCCATTTCACTCTGCAGGGAGATCTTTGCAACCAGAATTCAGACAGCATGTCTATCATTAAAGTAATTCCATGTGCAGTATTATCACCAGTATCACCAAACCATAGGGATGGTAGAAAAGATATGTAATCCACCTCCCACTGTGAGATAAAGTCGGATACACTTCAGTCATGTTTATTAAAGCCATTTCTAACACTCCCAGTGATGGAGACTCCACAAGAACCACTGGCAGTGTATTTTGGGGATAACACTTTCCTATGGTTTGCCTCATCTTTCTTGTTTCACTTCAGATCTGTCTCTGTCTGTGGCACAGAAAAGACATTAGTAGCCTTCTCTTTGCAACAGCCTGTTCTGTTCTGTCTGTGCTTGAAAAACTGCCCATCTCCTACTCACTCCTCAGCAGGCACATCTTCAGGCACAGAAAACATAAACCTTTTATATATTTCCCCTGGCTATGGATCTCTGGTCATTTTTACTGCTCTCTTCTTCAGATCCAAACTGGTCATCATTTTCTTTAGGAGCAGTGCTCCAAACTGAATACAGGACTCCACTGTACACACACCAATGTGGGGATTGCTACCTGCAGGCTGTAGTCCATTTGCATTCCAGTATCATGCTTTCCTGTTTTTCCTTTCTATTGTGTAACAGCTCAGCATTGCCAACTCATGTTCAGCTGGGAGATCCACAGTAACCCTTATCCTTTCCTGAAGAGCTCCTGTCCCACCAGCAGTTCCCCAGCCAGTACTGGTGCTAAGAGCTACGAGGCACACAGCCCAGTGAACCCTCTGGAGCTACACACCACCACTGCAGCCTCTGAGCTCCTGGGGAGCTAAGCATGCCCTTGCGATACTGCCTCATGAAAGGCATCGAGTTGTGTGTAGTTTTTAATTAGCACACAGTACAAAATACTGCAAATCCATCAAGGACACAGCCAGTATTTACATAAACTTCCCCTCTTTTCATTTGCTCTACCCACCAGGAGCAGGGTGGAAAAACAAGTGGGGCTATTTCTTCCAAGGCTGAAAATACCCAATCTTGTGTACTTGCTCTATATTGAGCCTGTCGGTGTAGACAGTCATGCCTTGTATAAGCCCAAGCAGTCATCTACAACTGTGTACAACAAAAAAAGGATAGGACTAATGACCTGTGAAATAGGTATGGACAGACCTAGCTAGGCTGGGGTTGCTTCCTGGCAAAGCTTGGTTTCTTTTGGACATAACACAATGGATGACTTATTTACTACTTTACACAGACAGTTACAAAACCTGAGGCATTGTACACCAGGAATTGATTTTCGCTTTCAGAAAAAGAGAGTGGCTTGAAACATTATCAGTCTATCTTCTTACTTTATGACTTTTTCATAGAGAATACACTATTTTGATGAAAGTGGATATTAAAAACTGGAACAGCAAAGATTAAGTCCATTCAGTTCAAGCTACCACTGAGTTATAAGCAACTGCACGTGACTGTCAGAAACAATTAATCCCCCTTCTATGAAAATGTACTGCCTTGTGAAGAGTTGACCTAAGCCTGGAAACTATTCTTTTCCTTCAAAAAGTCTTTAAACTCTTAACACTTTTAATTCTGTTTAGGAATACATTACCAGCTTCATGTAGATGAAGAACTTGTATTTGCTTGGATTCTCTTCAACTGTCCACTACCTCATTTATTTATTTAGCTGTGTGATTAATGAAATCATATTTACTATCACCTAGAGTTACATAATTGCTTTTTAGCCATCATCATTTTAGAAAGCTTCCTCTGCTTACCCCCACTTACTACTGTAAAACCTTTTTTCAGTTGCTCTACTAAATTTTATGGCTGACCTGAAAGTTTAAACGTCAGATATTAGTCAATTATTTATACATTTTCAGCAATTTTCAAAGCTAAAGTTACTGAAAAGAAATAGTTATACCTGTGCTAAAAGAAATCTTTTACCATTCTTTTGCTGAGAAGCATCCACTCCTCCATGCTTTCACATAAAAACTTCAAACCTGGCAGACAGGTACAACTGTTATCTTTTTTACACTATCAGAGAACTGCCATCAAACTTATTTACAAAAGTCATATTTCATCCCCCAAAGGATGGTTCTCGGGGACCTTTAGAGCTGTTATATGCAAGGGATTGCTCTGCCAGCTGAAGGTCTCCACCTCTGCTGATGACTTCTGTTCTGAACTGACATGGGCCTATGGGAGACATGCTCAGGAGGCTCCCTGCAAGCCACACACAACCTCTTGTATCTGAAAATGTGTCTCCTCCAGAAATTTTCTCCCTAACAGGGTCTCTGTAGGCAAGCAGAGGAGATGGAGCAAGGACTTTCGCTGAATTACCACTTCTGGATGTGCTGCCAGCCTGCCCCAATTGCTGCGACTATGTGTTTGATGGGTCACCCAACTGCATGTCTGGAATCAGAGGGAAGACAACTTTGAAGTTTGGATGAAGAGACCTGGAAGGTGGCAGAGACAGATGGGAAGCCAAGATGCAGAGTAAGTTATAGGGGAAGTAATGTGATAGATGACATTACTAGAAGTGTTTTTTTTAAGTACAACATGGCTTGTTTATGGAATAGCCTGGCAGAAAACATATCTTGACTCTCAGCTCTCTTAAGCTCTGCTTGCGTTCCTGTACCAACCAGCATAAGACAATTTGTATCTGCATTAAACTGATGTATTTTCCCTAATGAAATGTGCAAATTGACTGAACTTTCAAGAACAAAAATAAAACCATAAAACACTTTGAATTTTGTCTGATCTGTCTGGAAACATGTTTTGTTGAAATATCTGTTATTGTAATAGTAATCAAAAATATACATCAAATACCAAGTGCTTTCACACTTGGATCTATGACATGCCTTTTTTCCTGAGTTCTAGTCTGCAAAGGACTGGTCAGCTCTCCCAGACTAAATTTAATTTCTCAAGTAGGTGAGAAAGCTTTCAGTCATACAAGATAGCTAGGAGTCCATGTAAAAAAAGTTACAAGATTTCAGAATTATCAACTCAGAAGTTAAAAAATATTTAAATCAATGCATTGCCTTTGTAATTTAACACATTTTTAAGATGTAAAGTTAGTAATTCTCAAGTCTATTTATAGGAGAAAAGAATTATCTAAAACCAGGGAATGGATCATATTTCCATATCACACAAACGATACAGTAAGTAGGTCTCTTAATTCAATATAAATGAGTTGTGCATTAAAAAAAAATCGAGGGAAAGAAATACATGATAGCTAAACTATCACTGCTTTATAAATCTGCAAAGAATCAAAGCATTCCCTGATCTTCTTCCAAGGACAGTGTCACATTAGGAATGAACATGCACTGAAAAGGTAGTAAATGCTAGAAAGCATACACTTCCGTTAAATGAGATATTTTTAAAATGCAGTGTGAAAGCCTAAGATTACTAATTCTATCTGCAGCTGTTACTTGGTAATGAGTACTCAAGGACAACTTCACTCCAAGCATGTTCCTCTGTGCTTTGCCTGTGCTTACTTTCACTGTGTTTAAAAGAACTAGTCACAAGTTGCCATTAAATTGCTTTTAAAGTCTACTTGCTCACAACTTTTCTATCTCTGCTTCATTTTTCTCCTTTTCTTTTTTTTTTTTTTTGTGAGGTTCCACTGAGTGCAAATGTTCTTACCAATTTACAAGGAGGTGTTTCACACCAGACTAGTCTTATACTTACAACAGATATAAAAGAAAATAAGAATGCAGCACTTAGGTACTACCTCTTGTCCCTTGATCCAGGAGCACTTCACAGAACTGGACAAGTATCACTGTCATCACACTCAGAAAAGGATACGCCAAGTGCCTTACACAGCTTGTCAAAGATCGCAGGCACAGAAGCTGACTGCCCCAGGGAAGGTTATGTTCAGCAAACAGCTACCACCATGCCAACAAATAAATTAATAACTAAAGAGTCATTCTTTCCACTCCTTTCCTATCTCTTTATTACTCAGAGTATAATCCCCAATTCAAGTTTTATAGCAAGAGACCACGTAATTAGTTCAGACACAGGAAAGAGACAGTAAAACTCAGTTTCCTGTAATACCCCCTGCCAGGGAGGATGGTTTTTTCAAGACTCTTAGGTATTAGCCATTCTCTCAACTACCACAGATGCAATTAGATGCATTTTTAAGCATCCTATTAGTGGAAAGTACTGCTGTGTTTCCAGGTAAAGTCACTGCATACCGTAATAATTAGCCAGGAAGTACTTTATACCCTGATACACCAGGAGCCAGAATGAATAGTAAGTGCAGGAGATCTGACACCAGTTGCACTGGAGACTTCCCTGGGTTTCCACACGTGGACTCAGAGGTGATAACATGGCTGCATAGGACATCATAATTGCACTTGGGTTTGGGTGTTTTTGAGGTTTTTTTACAGAAATACAAAATTAAGGAATGGATGCTTTCTACAGTGAGCTGCACTGTATAAAGCATTGACTGTCATACTCTGCCAAAACAAATTAGCTGCTGTCACTGGGAGCAGATTCATTAGGACCCAAAGGAAATTGTATCACTATAAGCTGCTTCTATGTACTTTTGAGCTCAGAAAAATACCAGTACATTGTCAGGGAACCCTGGGGAAGCAGTCTTTAAACTCCTTACTGGTTCCTGATGACACCTCTATTTTCTTGTTTATGGCAAAATCATCACTGTAAAAAGCTTGAAGATGAGGCTAGTAACAAAGTTTTACAAAGGAAAAAAAAAGATCATGACAGAAAGAAAGAAAATGGGAACCGTGTACAGTAACTGTAAAGTCTATCAAGGAGGGAATTTTAACACACATAAGCATATCTCTGTCACTGGTTTTAGCACAGTTGGCAAAGAAAGAAGTGTAGGATTTATTAAAGGAAAAAATGCTGCAAACCCATTTTCACCTCAAAGACCATGATTTTTTTGAACTCCCACCACAAAGTCACTTATGACTTAATAGTAACAAAAAAGGAGGGACTGTGATCTGCCTCCTCCAGAAGCACACATGCTAGTGGCTGTGTCAAAGCAGCACTTGTCCCAAAGAGACATTAGTCAGCCTCTCAGAGCAGGATAGCATGGCATATGCTAGTGATGAACACTGTAACAGCATCAGAGTAGCACCTCAACCACTCACACAATACCCAAAACCAGGATGCCTCATCTTCTGCTATAGTCCTGTGCTTCCCTCATCAGTGTTCTGTCCCCTGCTTGATCTTCTGAAGACCAGCACCCTCGTGATTTCTCCTCTCTCTGCAACAGCAAGAGGTGGGGGGCAGGGGCAGGCTCCCTCTCATCCTCCCATCCCCTCTGTCTCAGCAGCGCTGCTCCATTTTCCCCCGTGAGAGGTTAGCGGGGGTCCTGGGAAATGCAAGGAAGGGAGGCTGCAGTGAGGAAATAAGTCCAGAGATCAAGGAGTAGATGGTGTCACCATTCCTAGCAACACCTTATTACAAAAGCCTTTAGGAAAGTGTTGTCTCCTTCTCTCCTTCCTCCCTCCCTGCTTCCCAACAAATCCTAGTGACCTTAGGAGCACAGGGCAAGGCTGGAAGAAGAGGAGAGAGGTTCCAGTCCCTGTGTTGTGCTCTGATAAAGCTACCGCACCCTTACCCAAAAGCCTCAGCAGCATCATGCAGCTGTGCAGTACCATCATCACTCAAAATATGCAGTACCATACTCATGCTAACCATGAAAAATTCACCCTGGCCAAAGAGTTTCCCTTTCAGCAAATATGCCAATATCATAATAATTTAGAAATTGTATAAAATACAGCAACATTATCAAATACAGCAACATTTTCTATGGAGAAGTATCAGTTTATTGAAGATTTTCCATTTATTGCTAGGACAACTGCAAGATGTTGTGGATTATAGACAATAATATACTTTTTAAAGTCAGTCCAATACCAGACTGCAGTTACCCTGTGAACTCCCTGTTCCTGGGTCAGATGCTTATTCCCTTCCAGCAGTGAGATATTTCAGGCAGCGTCACTTCCCAGAACACAAAGCATGTTTCCTTGTGACAAAGCTCTCCAATGCCTCTTGGACATTTAATTATTGGAGAAGGGTGTCAGATAATGAAATGGGAACATCATGCTCCTGAACTATAACTTCTGAAAAGCAATACACTGTGGTAGGGAAATGCAATTTAATTTTGAACTGACTCAGGAATTTCCCATGGAACATTAATTCTATTTTCTGCTCACCTCTGAATGTCAGTCTATTTTTCTCTTTCAGTTTAGGAAGCTTATAAAAGGTGCAGTGAGCCCATACTTCCAAATCTGTGGATTTTTCCTCCCTCCCTGGGGACTCCATAGCTCTGGTGAGGGTGCATCTGAAAATAGAAGCCTATTGTGTCAAGCTTTATCAGAGGTGATGCCTAACCTGAGGAACTGCTACCTAGATACCCAACACAGGGACATAACAAAGCTATTTCCATCCTCTTCTGGTTTGCAGAGCCTCCCAGAGCTCACACAACTTGCCTGAAACTGCACAGGATTCTGTGCAACAACCATAAGCTAACTACATCTTTACCAAGCCCCACTGCAAGTTTTACTCATCTTGACAGCTTTTGTTTCAAAGGTCTTCCACTTCAATACCAAAACAAATATTACAGTAATTCCTTAGTGTAAGCAACTGTTGGTCTGGAAATTTAGCATGGGACTGAAGTGCTGAGCTGGTCTGAGTTTATAAAAAAGAACACCAAACTACTACAAACTATAAGAGAACTGACTTAAACGTCATTTCTCACCCCTGCATCTGTTTTTTTCTCCCACATGTACCTTAAAGGTTATCTACCTCCTTCTTCTTCATCCCCTACACTTAACCATGCAGAAAACAATTCACACCAGATTTGCTTAACCAAATAGATGCTTGGCAAAATTTGGTCAAGCTGATCAATTAGGATGAACTTGATGAAATGCAAGAGAGGTACCAAAACATACCAGACACATCATCTTTCCTGGAAACAGAGGAACCGTTTCTATTTTAGGTCATCCAGTTCCACATATTTTGCAAGACACAGACTGCCATTATGTGAGCCTTTTCAGCACTGGTATCTCTAACCAAAAATGTTAGGCGTTTCAGTTATCCGCAGACAGCACCTATTTCCTATGGTTATTATGGGCAGCACTAACACGTCAGGAATTCCGAGTATGTTTGGGTGAACTGCCACCAAGTCCAAAGTTAGCAGCTCCTCTACTATGACTGTAAAATACACATGCTTAGAATAAATGGTAAAAACGATGGTGACACTCAAAGCAGATTCAGATAAAACTCTCAGACTACAAGTTCTTGCCATACAACAAACTTCCCACTGAGTTTCTGTATTTTAAAATTCTTTTGGTTATAGGAACATCAAAACTTCACCAGAAATATCTGACAAAGTGCCTGAAAAAAACATTGATCAATGAGGCAATGTATCTGCTAGATACTGAAACTACTTTTGATAAGTTCTAGACAGAATATGATAGTCTAAATCTTCTTTTTTTAACTCACAAGTTCACTAAGTGAGGATTATCAGAGGAATGCACATATTTTTAAATTACTGTTAGACAGACTTTGTTCAGAGAAAACAAGGGCTAAAGTGTTTTAAAAAAAGAAAACGAAACCTAAAACCCCCCAAACTCCAAGTAAAAGCATTGTTTGGGAACAAACAAACAAGAAGGTTAAATTTAATTAACCCTGTGTTGTGATCAAATTTACCCATTAGGAAATAGTTCCTAAGTGAAACCATGGCCAAACAAGCAAGCAAACATTGATTACATTGTCTCTAACACAGAAAACAACATGCTTTTCAACTTTGTAATAATAAGCAGCATTTCAAACAGCATGCCCCACTAATGAAGAGCAAAAATATGTAGCAAAAATCATATGATAGGAAAACAGCACTCCAAAATGTAATGGATAAATTCTTGATGCCCAAGACTCCCTAGGTATGCCAAAAGTAATCCTGTGAGTTAGCTTCACTGAGGAATAAGGTTCAAATAATCCATATGGGGAAAACTGGGGACTAAATCTCCCGGGGAAAGCATTACTTAAGTATCCACCTCATCCTAGAGGAACTGTTAAGAGTGCTCTGAAAGCAGCAGGAAAGCCCGAAGGAACCACCCTAGCAAATGCATGAGAAGGCAAGCTTCCTACTTACCCTACTGGATGTACCATGATCTCTTTTGCCACCTTAGTAATTCCAAAGTATCCAGAATGACGTTATTTTCAAGAGAATATTAGAGTTGTTAGAGGAGACAGAGGCAAGCTGACAAGCAGAGCTTTGTAAGAAGCCAGGCAGAGAGGGATGAATTTAAACCCTGGCTCAAGATGCTGTGTATTCTGCGTCTATCTTTAACTTCTAAATGATTTGGTTTCACATTCCTCTGAAGTCCTGCTGGCAGATGCCTTTGTGGAGCTTTACCAATCGCAAGCACTCAGCCCCCTCCCCTTCTCTATCCCTCCACCTCCTTCCCTGTTTTCCTCCCTTCCTCCCAAGCCTACCACTCCACCCCCATCTCCCCATCCCCAGCTCTATACAGACACACACACACACACACACCCACACCCAGAGTTGGCTGGCAGGATTTCAGGCACTTCCAGCCTTGGCTGCCCACTGCTGGGAGCCAGCAGCCCGGCGAGCAGCTCGACATGGTGCCTTCGGAAATCTGGTGTGGCTCGGCCTGCCCCTGCTCACTGCAGAGGTACCTGCTGCACCCACTAAGGCAAAGTCCCCGAGTCCCAGCATCACCGACCCACTCGTGCTCCAAAGCAGGACCCCTGGGAAGCATTTTCCACAGGGGACTCCAGGCACAGCCTGGAGGGGTGCAAGGGTTGGGGCAGGCAGCAATTCACCCTCTGTTTGGACAAAGCTTCTGCAGAGACTATATGTGGATGCCTACAGCACTTCTGCCTGCACAGGGAGCTTTACTGAGGAAGGATGTATAAACAAAATACCCCCACCAAACAAGATTTTACCACATCTTGAACACAAAGCTTCCAAAGTTCCTCTCTCAGTCAGTCTGTGGCTCCTTACAGTAACAATGCATTGCAATGTTGCCCAGACTCTGAAGTAACTAGACTACAGGTTAATGGCAGCATTCGAGGTGACTGAAGTGGGGAAAAAAATCCTTCCATGTAACCCAGAAAGGCAGTATCCCTACCAGAGGCTGCTGGAGTCTGTAGTGTTGACACAAACCCTTGACTCTTCAGATCAGCCTCTTGAAGCAGCAGTTTTTAATGCACAAAAGCATATTCAATTGAACACTGCTTGCCATCAAGCCAGCCTTATCTCAGACATGGGTGGGAACGGAACAAGCCACAAGACTTTATGTAAAATGTATGAATTATTGAACACTTTCAGTTGCAACAGGAAAATACCAATTGACAGCCACACCAATTCAAACAGACTAACATGGCAAATGTCTCTGATTTCTTAAGAGTCCTTAGCCTTCCGGCTGCTGCCAAGAGGGGTTTGTATCCAGGGATGCACAAACAAGCAGTGTGCACAGGTTCGGGCAGAGGGGGCAAGGTCAAGCTGTGCCCGGAATCACTTAGCCAAAAACACATTTTGAAAATGCCTTGCCAATGCCCTATTTGATGAGGCATTACACTTTTCAGAGTGCTGGTGTTGAGAGGTTGGACTGATTTAGTAGTGAAAGTGATCATATAATTACTTCAGGCTAACAAAGGGAATGGCTCAGACTTGGAAAGGCCTAGGGTTGGGGTAAGAAAAATCAGTCAAAGGCCTGTATCATAGTGCACATTAAGCAACCCTGCACATCTCCTGCCTGCTTGATAACATATATATAAATACTTATGTTTGATAACATATACATAACATAAAAAGTTTGATGAAAAACAGTAACTCTACAGTCAGTCCCACAGACAGGAAGGTAAGAGTCCTCTTAACCTGGAGCAAGCAAACACAGGTTTGTGGGCCTGAACGAGTTGCCAGCAACATACAAACATTAAATAACAAACCATTTGACGACTTCTGAAAAGTCACAAGATTTATTTTGAAACACTGACCTTTGTTACTATTAGCAAAGTCAGACTTCAGTATGTTCAATGCCTGCCTCCCAGAGAGCGTTAAAAACTCCAGCAAGACAAAAACATGCCATGGACTTCCTGCCAGACAGGGAAGAAGTCACTTCACTGCTTTGCCTCGGGATTGCTGATACAACAGTCCAGGGCATGTGTCTATTAGTCAAGTTGAGGAGCTGCAGCGAACCGCAGAAAAGCTGCCTTGCCTGGCACTGCTTTCAGACAGAGCCATCTCCAACACTGCCCGCTTACAAATCTCTCAGAGCAGAGAAAATCACAGTCAGGGAGTCTCCCATTCAAATGGTGCAACTTCAGATAATGCAATATGTAACTCCAGAAATTTTTTCCCAATTGTCTGCAAGGCTTTCAGACTTGCAGGACAAATAATCACTAGAAGCAGAGACCCAGAGTTAACGTTAGGAAATAAAAAGCACAGTGCTTTAGATGCTCAGAGAGACAAAAGAACAAAGGAAAGTCTTTGTCCCTTTGTGGCTGAGGGCTCCTTTCTAATTAGAGCAACAAGGAAGGAAAAAAGAAGTTCCCTACGGCAGAAGGTGCAATGGACAAATGTGGTGATTCAGAAGTGAAGTCATGAACAGGAAGGATTAAGGCTGAGCTGTTTATAGGACTCCAACCTACCTCTGGAGAGTGCTTAAGTGTTAGGAAAAACAATGGCAGGGAAGTCCACAGAAGCACATTCACGATTTTATCTAAATTTGTGTACTTCCCTTAGTAGATAAGGGGAAAGAGATTGGGTTTTGAATCCTCTGAAAGAACACTTAAACAGTTTGCTTCCCTTGTCTCTTAAGAGGTTATTTAAAAACCTAAGCATATGGGGGCGGGGGAAGCTTTGGAAAACGATGCTGCGAGTTACTGGGAAACCTTGAATGTCAACATGGACAGCATGATCCTAATCCCATGAATGGGACAGTTAGAGGTCATATGTCCAAAAACTGTATCACATAAGCCAAAGGAGAAGACAGGTGTCCAGTTTTCTCAGATGAAGAGCTGTGCAATAGTGTCTAATGTGCAACACAAAGTGTACAGCTGGGAGAGATTTACCAGTGGTGTGAGAGGGAATACTACTCTTTCTCTCTCAGCAGTCTGTTGCTTATAACCATCACCAAACACAACAGATCAGGGCATTAGATTTGAGATATATGAAAACATATTAATAGGAAGTTCTTGTGGAGGAGTGGGAGCTCTAGCTGACATGGGAGCAGAGGAGGGAGTGGCAGGGAGGGGCGAGTAATTTGGTACCAGTGACAAGCGTAAATAGGTAACATGTTTGGAGCCATGTGACTTCCTACCCATTCCCAATTTAGCCCAGTGCCTAAGAGGCATGATGTGTCCCTTCATGTTTAGCTATTTTTAATGTGCACAGAATTTGCTCTTTGTCTCCTCTTGTCTGTCAGTGTCTTGAATTCATTAGTCTTGGCAGTCTTACGATTTGGGCTTACTGGGACAAGCAACATCTTCTACCCTACAGGCTCAGTCCTTCTAGGTCTGACTCAAGAGTATTTCCTGCTCTTCAGAATGATCTTGTTAACCTCCACAGATGATTTCAGCACAGGTTTGTTTGAGAGTAAGAACTTTGGAGTAGGGACTGTAACTGCATTGACAGGAACGCAGTTGCTGCCTGTCACAATGGATCTATCACGGTTTATTCAGTGTTACTCAATCTGCACACCCCTCTCTGCCCCAGCCTGCCTCCAGCCATTCCTACTCAGCTACACCAAAAGGCCTCTCCACCATGGTCCAACAGGCAGAGTTTGGCCAAGTGTTGACCCATGTGTTGCTTCTCTCCTGCCTACCACTTTTTTACTGGAAGAGATGGGGAACAGCTATTCAAGCAGACGAGGACGGGGGGCTCTTAGAGCCAATCCCCAGCACCCACTCCCTTGCTGCCCCATCACCACACAGACTTCAATACAGCAGGGTACATTTGCCCTGGAAGGCAACCCAGGGGACTGACATGGGCTCACACAGGGCAAAGCACTGCCCTGGTCTCCCAGTGTGGAGTCTGGCTGCTCTGAGCACAACGTTCCTACCATTTCCAGGAGGCTCACTGGATAACAGGAGAAAGCTCAACCACTGAAAATGTTCAGATGGGTTAGTTCCACTATTTTGCAAAAACTTGTGTGAATTGCTTGGATTCTCAGTAAGCATTAATAAAGTAAATGGGAATGCACTTGGTACATACTCTGTGAGCAGTTTTGCAGCAACAGGGCATTTTCAGTGCTAGCTTTTCTGTTCTTGATTTCTGTGTTTCTGTGATTCAGGCTATAAGGAAAGAAGGGAGATCGTCCATGGTCATAAATCTAAGCATCAGGAACAAATCATATTTTCAGTCAATCCATTTTACCGAATAAAGAAAAAAATCCATTATTTACTTTTGAACATTTCTTTCCTTTTTCCTATGGCTTGTATTTATAGTTCACTAAGAGTTTTTTAGACAAACTCATGGTTTAAACTAGTATTTATCATCGTATATAAGCACGTCACATCTACAAGAGCCAGGATATAAGGACTTTGGCTTTATTTTTGTACACAAGAACAAAGCGTACACATTCATTATGAAGAATTAAGCAACTTAGGAAAAACTCTGTGCACTTGCAACACTTGTTCCCTGCAAAATCGAACCATTATTTACCAGATGCATTTTTTAATTTACTTGAACAATACCTAAGAGGAAAATTTGAACAATTCTGCTCTCATTTATCTTTAATTCAAACACTAAACATGGGAAAAAAGGCTACTCTTTTTGCTTGGTGTCAAAATTGATCAGGAAAATGAAAATTTCCTAGGTACAATAAAATGAATAGAACTTTTTAAAAGTAAAGTTTTGTAGGTAAATGACTTGATCTTACCACATTGAAAAGTATTTTTCTAAAAAGAAAAAAAAAAAAAGGTAAACCCCCACGCTGTGCTGAGGCCAACTGAAATCTTTCCAGGCCTGGTGATGCTCACTGATAAATAAATAGGCTGAGTTTAGCCTTTCTAATATCATCTATTATTGGCCCTCTATCTGAAAACACTGCACTTTAAAGGTTTGAAGTGACAGCTATAGTTCATTTAAGTTGCTTGGTGAGCAGTGTACCTAATGAAGATTGTCTTCCTTAGGATTTATGATCCTTCATTTATTGTTCCCAGTGACAGTAATCCCTGTTTCCTCTAGACTCTCATGATCACTCCTGCCCCTCAGTATAGGTGTTGCCTGCCTACAATTTCAGCTTTGTGCAGCCAACCTGCGTCACCATCTTCGTAATTACCCTTTTAATTTGCCCAGGCCTCCATACTTTTGTTTTAGATACTGCCCTAACCAGGAGTCCCGCTCCCTTCCACACCCCCTTTTATATTTACTCCTTACCTGGGGAAAAACCAGCAAGCAGGTTGTACAGCTGGCTCAGAGCTGTGTGTTCTCAGACTGACCAGCCAGCACACACGGGAGCTGCTTCAAGGGGGGAATGTTGCATGCCCTGTCTTTTTTGGGTTGGTATCTTGGATTCCACTTCATGAGTCAAGGAGAATCAGTATAGCTGAGATTTCTTCCTCTGTGTTTAATTTAGCAGAAGGTGGTGTCTACTGAGTTCAAAACTACTGTCTGTGGCCAGACATGTGAGACAAACAACCACAGCATGATTGTGTTCCTTTAGAAAGCCAAACTTGGAAGGAAAATAAAATAAAGAAACAGCCCACATGCCAGCTACAATGATTCATGACACAGCCTTTGCTCCAGCAGGAGATGCTCTTAGTCTTCTTGATGATAAGAACCCTCTACTGCTTTGAAGGCCTCATGTCTGCTCTACCCAGTATACAGAAGGTAGCAAACACTGCTAATTAAGAAAGCTCATTGCAGCCTGCTCCTGAGAGAACTGAAATGTTTGTAAAGTAAAGATCACAACATCAAAACTTGTCACAACTCCTGCCTGAAAACAACGTTCTTATTCCTGAAATTATGAATTGAGTATTTTCGTTATGGAAATGGCTCTGTATCACTCCAGCACCTTAGTTTCATTGCAGCACTGTATTCTGAAAATGTTTTCCAGTAAGTTATTTCATAAAAATGCCACAAACATTGTGTCTTTATATCTTTCTGGACAGACAACCCCAAGCTTTTTGTGGAAATTGAGCCAGTGCCTGAAGTGTGCATGCAGGCAGACATGACTGTGGCTGGAACGACACACGCACTTTTTCCAGAACTGGAAGAGGATAACCTGTGAAACAGACTCTCTGTTCAGCTGAGCCAAAGGTAGGAACAATCCCCTTTCATTCATCCCACATACCACCGAAAAACCCTCTTGCTTTAAAATAAAACTCACTTTATTCCACCCTGCAGATGAAAAACTTGGGAAAAAGAGGAAATTATTACTTTTTTTTTTTGTTAATAAAGGAAAAAATACACAGCAAGAGCACAGAAGGAGGCCTGGAAGTATCAGAAACTGCTAGTGAGAGCTGGAGCATTAATATATAGGCCAACAACACGAATCCTATCAGATCAGTTATGTAAAAGCCAGCAGCGCCTGACTTGCTCTCTGAAATATATCGGTGGCCTGCAGGGCTGGGGGAGCTGTCCCCGCCACGGAGCCCTCTCCTTGCCCCTCTGCCCTGGCCCCAGGGCGGCACAGACCCCTCAGGCTTGGGGGTTCCCAATGCTGCAGGGGGTACACGGACAGAAGCAGCGCTCTGATCAGCCGGAGGGTCTGAGCTGGGGCGGGAGCATGCAGGGTAAGGCAGCCTGGGAGAAGCTTGTCCTACTGCTCCCTCTGCTGTACCCATCCTGTGGAGAAATCCCAAATGTCAGCGCGAAAAGCTGGGATAAGGGATGGCAGCCTTCAGCGAGCAATCCGCAGGCAGCACAGACAGAGACAGGCTCGGGAAAGAGATGAAGTCGAGAAACAACCACCACACTCGGGAGATTGCATGACACGGACCTTTGTGCAGCCAACATAGCAAATCTCTTTGGCTCTGTACCTGCTGGGCGTTTCACTCTCGCTTCCAGAACGGTGCAGGGACATACCGCCCCTCCTTGGCACGATCATCTCGCCTTCTAACACATATTTAGATCATGATCTCATCTTACGAGATTGATGGGTGTCCAGCCCAGCCACAGAGAAAGGCCCAGGAGGCTCCCTTGGCAGGACTGCTGGCAGCAGCCGAGCCCTGCGTTAGGGAACACGGGCAGCAAACACCCTCCCAGCATAGGGGGGAAACACCCCACTCATGTCATGTCAGTGCCACACCACATACAAACAACAGGGAGCACAGTGGGGAAGAAACAAGCAGAAAGGAAAGGGGGAAAGTGGCTTATGGTAGTGAAGTCAATTAATCATGTGGTAATTAACAATTCAATTGTTGTGGAGAATGTTTTTTTCCTAACCAAAAACCACCTGAACACAACTCCAGTCAATAATCCCACCCTGTGCAATTATTTCTGAGGGCTGAGAAACTGGTAGCACTGGATACCACCTATAAAAGACATTAGTAGCTGCCATGAAAGCATTTATTTGAACATAGGGAAAACTGGTACCCCAAGGAAAATACGTGTTTTCTAACGCTCAAACATTACAATATGCTTCTTGCGATCTTCAGAGAAGTATTTCAGTTACTCTACACCTTCCTTTTAGCACTAATTTATGGAAATCCAAACTAGAGAAGAAACCATTTCAAAGGAAAAAATGTCCCTGTAGCACTTCTTCCCTGAGAAGGTGCACACTCATCATAATAGGGAAGAATGATGAGAAGAATCAGCACCTTCGGGAAAAGGGGACACTTTCCATAATAAAAAAAGGTGGTAAAAGTCTGAAAGGCTGGAATGCAAGCTTAGGTATTTGAAAGAACAGCCACACACTCATCTTAATCCTTCTGGAGAATTTCAGGAACTTTACACAACTTCTACAATAAACAAAACAAATCCCCTTCCTAATACCAATATGAGACTAAAAAAATTAATCAGTGAATTCCAGAAAGGCAGTGTTAACAGACGACCTGCATTCACTTTTTTTCTCCATGCCCCATGTATTATTTCATTTTATATTATAGAGCATCTATCAGCTAATGAAAGTACTAGAAATCAGACTTTATGATATAACACGGTGATAAAGTGAATTACATTTAAATGTCAGTAGGATCTGTGGCACAGAGCAAATTTGGAAGAAATTTGTTCAGTAATTTTAAAGTTGTGAATAATTAGCATGGCATTTTCAAATGCACTTGGTCATGACCTAATTCTGCTCTAAATTCTTCAATTTTAGTTTTTGCAAAGCTATACAAGCCATGCAATACTACAGCAGTATTAGGAGTGCTGCAGCAGTATTGAATCCTGCTGAAGAACTGCACCCCTAAATGAGTGGCTCCAGCAAGGGAATGGGACATGGCAATATGGGGCAGAATGCAACTCATTCCTTTCAAAGGCAGTACTTCAGATTTACATAAGTGCAAACAAATACAGTTTGACCTCAGGACTAACACAATGCACCTAACTCACACTTGCCCAGCTGCTACGGAAGAAGCTGGAATGGAGCTGAAAATATTAACTGAACAACATTCGCAGGAAAACTGAGATACTGAAAACCATTTTATCTGTAGTAATATAGTAATAACTGCAGATTATTTTGACATTGTCCTGTCAATTGTCATAACAAACAGCCACAAATACACAATGTGGGTGGCACGAAGACCAAGCACAGGTCTGGACATAATCTACCTGCTGTCAGAGGCTACAAAGCTGCTCTTTATTATAGCACCTCCTCCCATCTCTCTGAATTCATTATGTTTATCCTCAGTAAAAGAAATTAGGGGCTTTTTTGCTTTGTTCTGAGAACTGTGTGCTTTATCCAAGAGCTTCAGACATTACAGTGTAAATTATTTGTACTTCTTGCTACAGAAAGTCTTGCTTCAGGACTTTGTGACAACACTGACTACCTGAGGGAAATCAAATTAACAGCAGCTGAGACAGAACTATTAAAGGCATGTTTTCCCCTATGTACAGCAGTCTGTTAACGTATCCACAGGCACTGAGAAAGTGAGGATAAAGCAAGGACATTTCTCTGAACCATCACTATTTTTCACATTACTGTCTATTCTTGTGAAGGAGCTGTGGATGCAGTGATATTGATAGGCACTGGGGTTCCTCAAGCCTCAACTCAAGCATGCAGATTTTACAGCCATGCACACCATGAAGACACTAGCTTCCAAAATAAATCAAGCAAGCTTTTTGCTTAGGACTACAGAGGTAACTGCAAGGTTGTTTCTGGTTCTAAGTGTAATGACGCAAGGAAGCAGCACACCAAAAGCTCCCCTTGCCCTTGTGAGGCACAATCCAGGCTCCAAAGGAGATGGGTTTGGGACGGCACCCAGCCTCCTTCTGCGCAACCTGCCAGGGCAAGATGCTCACAAAGGAGCTGTACTCACACTCCAGCTCAATGAGGGAGATGACATGTCTGCTGCTTCCAGAGGAGGGCAAAGACATCACCAAACTGCTCAGGGTAACAGGGATCACTTTTGTAACTGGGAATACCGCTCTGAAATGCTGGCACTCCCAGGGTACTCATGGCACAGAGACCTCCACAGCACGTCCGTGCTTCTCAGGCATTACCTGGGGGTGAATGCAGCAGGGGCAGCATAGGCTTGTACCACGATAGCAGTGGTATGAGACCTAACCAGGTCTCCGCTCTGCCACAGGTTCATTTTGCAAATTTAGGATTTTACACATTTACTTCCTCCCTCCCACTTATTATCTATGCCTGCATAGTCTTCAGTGGTTGTCATATTTCTAGGTGCTTAGAGTAACTAAAACCTTGAGGATCTGGCCTCCTAGCACTACTGTGACTGAAAATTGTTCAGGGAACATTTTTATTTCATTTAGTGAATGGAAAAATTAACTGAGTGAAATAAAAATGCCCCTTCCTTCAAAAGCGTCTTTAATCAGCCCCAGAATCTGAATCAATGCTGAGTGCAAAGATTTAAATTTGGCTGAATAGACCAAAAAACAACAAAAGAAGTCTCTTTACAAAAGGTATGGATTCAACCCAGCCGGTAAATAATTAAAGCTCCTCTCTGTTCCCTTCCACTTTCTATTTTAAGGCTTTTCATTATATGGGATCAAAGTCAGCTCGAGCTGGAGAGAGTTAGACAAATCCATCACGGAGACAGAATGAATGTATGATCTCATCCCCTGTGACAGCAGCCCGACGGTACCACCTGTTTGAACTCAGCTCATACCACTTCTGATGACACTGCCAATGTCAAGCATATCACCTGAAATTCAAGAGCATGTGTGGAAACTCTCTCCACCTAAGCAAAAAAACAAACAAAAAGAACTGTAAACGTGGCATTAGGAATGCTACAGGCAGCCAGGGCTGCAAAAACAGCAGCCACAGAAAGGGTTCAGACCCCAGGAACATAAACTACTCTAAGCCTAAAATCAGCTGCATGAAGAAATCTATTTCTGTTTGGAGAGGAGGCAAAGGGGGAGAAAGGAACATACGATAGCTGTATAAAAATTATAAATAATAACAATAATGGAAATTAAACATTCTATTTATTTTCTCATAATAAAAGAAAAAGAATACACTGCAGTCAGAAGACAAAATAATTAAGAGATAAGAAAGACAAGTTAAATAGGGAGTTTAAAACTGACAGGCAAATTTAAAAGAGATTAAGGAAAATTCTGTTCTACCTTTTCAAACTTAAAGTGTAAGTTTACCCTGTGGAGCTGTCTCCAGCATAATATAATTGGGACCAAAAAGGACTATAAAAAAATATTCATTAGATTGTTAATGAATTCTTGCATGTTCCCATTAGAAACTCATTTGTTTTAAAAAGAAATAATATAATCCTTAACGAACCTTGCCTTTTTTTTGAGCAATAAAAGACAAACATTTATACTTCCTGGCACAAGCAATGATTAAGTGTCAGGGGATTAAGACATTCCCCTTAAGGGGAATCCCCAAGGATTAAGGAAATCCCACTCTTGTCACATTAGTCCATAACTGTCAATGGGCCAGTTCCTGAGCACTGTCAGGAACAATGTACTGGATCAGATCCAATGTTTGGTTAACAACACTAAAGTACAGTCAAGAAATTTCTGTTTAAAACTCTTGTTAAGAAAAAAGGTTATGGCCTTGTGAGTGTACTATCAACTTTGTGTTCTAAACCATGTTTTGCTCTGACTGCCAGTAGCTAGCAGCACTTGAAGGCAGCAGGCATACATCAACTCTACTTGCTTTGGTGTATAAAATCACTTTGGCCTAGATCTCGGTCAAGATACACTATTTTATTTTTTTGAGCTGTTTGACATGTTCAGTGCAAACTTGATTTCGGGTCTGCCCCTGCCCCAAGAACATTTGCTGTTCTCGTAGTTGCAGGGTCTTCTGAATGATGAAATTTGCCACTACACATGTAAGAGTCAAATTGTAAAGTTATTACAGATATAAAAAAACATTCACTGCTGTGAAATTTCCACAAATCACTTCTCAGAGTCTACTATAATGAAAACAAACAATCAGTTTAGCACCTCACTATCTGAAAGAGCTATTTCAAAACATACTCTAGATTAAGACTGCATGGCAGGACTTTTTCCCAATGAGAAAATGCACTCTGGGGATGAGTAGGGGCCCAAAACAGCAATGTTCTTTTGGATGACCTCATTAGCAACTTCTTTAAAAGTGTGATTCTCCTATTTACTTTGAGATGGCTCTTTAATCAAATTCATAACATTACTTTCTTTTGGTACCAAACAGATAAATAAACTGACATTATTCAGGCCCAACAGCACTTCAAATGAAGGGGAAAAAAAAAAAAAGCCCACAATAAAAATGAGATTGGAACGGGTTTGGTGCTTTATGTGGGAGTTAGCTGTATGCAGAATTGGACTGTATTTTCTTGGTTTAGCTGAACTAAGCTCTACTGACAAGAGCATGCTGAATTAGATCCGGTTGTAACCCGAGGTGAACCTGCAGGATAAACCTTACGTCATTATATTGCTGCAGTTCTTTCTTTTTTCCACAAGCAAATGTGTCTCACTTCCCTCAATCTCTGACATGCCATATCGGGTGTGCTGGCTATGGGGTAGAAGCCTAAATAGAGCATGTTTGGATTTATTCACTTCAGGCCTCTGGGAACGCAACTGCACTACTAGAAGAGATTGAAATAAGACTACAAAGGCGTGAGGGAGGCAAATGTGAACTGAACAGGGGGTATTAAAATGCATTGTGTACTGAAAGACATTTACCCACATTTCTGATTTGTACTTTTGGACATTTGCCTATCCAGGGTAAAACCATGTTTCCCTCTCAAAGCCATGTAGGGACATCTTGCCTTGCATTGTGAGATAATTGAAGCTAACTGGTGATGATGCCAAGCCCTTCATGGCTACAGTACATTAAAAATACTTCATTTCTCCAGCATCATCCACGCAATTTTGCAGAGTAAGAGAAAACTCTCTCCCAGGAGCCTGACAATTCCTTATCATGAAGGACAATGAGGAAATACTGTACTTGGAATGACAATCCTCTCTGCCAAATTTCTGTGACCACATCACTGCTTCACAGACATAACTGAGCAGGTAATACTGCTTCTTACATTCTACCTTACAGCTGGACCTACAAAACACGCTCCGTGTTCTGCCTTCAGACATGTTTCTAAGCACAAAACTACTCTCTTTGCCAGAACCAACTGGAAGCCTCAGTGGTATAAAGTAAATGGGCACACAACCCTCTATTATCTCAGTACCTGATGAGTCCTTTGTTTGTTAGCATTTTCCCTGACTTTCTGTGGCATGGCAGACCAAACAGGAGCCCTCCCTGGATTAATCTGTATACTTACAGGAAAAGCAACACTGTTTGCAGTTGCAGTACCGAGGTAATACACAGATCACTGTCCATTGCACAAGCTCTCTGCCCACAGAGCCCTGGGAGGAGTCCTCTGCCTGCTCAGTTGGAATGGTAGGACACGATAAAATTGAAGACAAATCGTTCAGTGTACACCACTTGCTGACTGCAAAATCTGGATCATAATCCATGGGCTGATACACCTTCTGCCTTCAGAATCATAAAACAAGTGAGCTGGTGAACAGGGGTGGTGCAGCAAGGACAGGGGATGCAGCCAGCCCTGGCCCAGCCTTCAGCCACTAAGCACATGTACAAACAATGAGCACCCAACACAAGTAGAAATTCTCTTGCTCCAAATTGTTAAGAATGGTATCCCAGGCATTTTATTTACTTGAAAAACATTTTCTTTTTCGCTACATGGCACTGCACTAAATAGAGTCCCCTGTGAGGATATTCCACATTGTCAGGAATTACCTTGCTACTACAGGTTTCTCCTTCCTGAGAGCTACGGAGCTAAATGTTATTTTCCAGCTGTACATAACTTTGATAATGATTTTCCTTCAGCTTATATACAGTGCAGATATTCTGGAGATACCATGATTTTGCTTAATATAAATAAAAATCTCTATATAAATTCATCACTTCAGGCCTTGAATAACTGGAAATCCTCCTCCTACATAATTTGTCATGATTTCTTCTGTATGAGTTCAATGTAAGAAGTGCACAGCTAAGTTATGCAGGACCATAAACTTATATAACTGTTTGTAACACAGAAGTACATAAAAAATAAAGCAACTTTAACAGTTAGGTGTATAGAGATGTCCAAAATAGAGCTGAGGAAAAAATTAATTTATCATTTGTTCTTTTGGTGAACAGGTTTACTAGTATTTAATTAGGATAAATGGAAGTAAATATAAGAATATGCTGTCATTCCTTTAGACAAATGGAAGCCAAGAGCATGCAGAACTAATTATGAAGCAGCTATATGAACAAGCATAAATATAATATGTACAAAGGTGTATTTACATTAAGAGATCACCTATATCTTGCCTTAGTTTCCCCTCCTGAACAGCAGTGCATGCACCCACATGGCTCACTGGTACCACCTGCATGCAATCTGGAGTGTCAGGCATCCACAGCAAGTGTATGTAATTTCTTTCATTGCCTACCTACCAGGAGGTTCATCAATAGCCCACTCCTTGTGCCCTTTGGTAGTTTGCATTCTCCTTTTCTTGGAGCAGCGTCTCACCTTACCCATGCTGCCTTCTACTCTCAATGCAAAAATCTGAAGGGAAATAAAATCCTCAATCCTCTGCTTGGTTCTTTAAATCTCTCTCACACTGTTCATCACTTCCCGAGGCCCTGCAAGGCAAGCTCCTTTGCTCTCTACTTGTGGGACTCTAATCCTTTAGCTTTATATCTGGATGGCTACGGGCATGATTTGCCCAATGCCTGGTCTCTTTTTTTAGTCCCTGATAAGAATCTTTGTTCTCACCTGTGGTGTCTACTACCTCTGCAGAAACAGCAAAAAGCCTTTTACAAGGTCACATATATACCCTTACAGTTAGGTGTTCTTTGACTTGCAATGAAAACCATGGGGCATCACAAATGAACTCGAGAGTTCATGATGCAAAGCACTGCTGTTAAAAATTATACTTAGATACAACCAGAAATGGGGATGAAAGTGGGTTCATTAGCAAATGTCAGCTTTTCAGCACACTCCCAAGAATGTACATTTGGAAATTCTTGCTGCTGTTCCTCATGAGGATTACAGTTTGCACTGTTCTCCCATTAGGTGTGTGAATGAAGCATGGAAACAATTTGTTTTATTGTCTCCACTCTCAAACAGAATTAAATTAAAAATAGCAGTAAGGCATCATATTTAAGAAGGCAGTAAAATAGAACTATAATGGCTGCAAGCTTGCTCCTTCCCTCCTATAGCAAATGCTGTAATCAGAGGGAGGCTGCAGCTCTCCGTGGGATCCTTCTACCAGATTTTACCCTGAGAAAAGGTTTATTGAGAGGGACATCACTGTGGGTGAAGTGCCAAAACCTGCCTGTACTCTCAGTCCTCAGGCCATTTGGTTGGAGGAGCTGATAATCTGCTTTATTGTTCCATCTTGCTGGCAGGCCTTTTTTTAGGGTGATGCTCTTCTAGAGACATTCACCAGGCAAGCATCATGGGGGTCCATTTTGTTGAGAAGGCTCCTTAATTTATAGTAGCTTTACTGTAAACCTAATGTGGGTTGCTGTTTTTTAATTTTTACTGTCCCGAGGGCAGACAGTGGTCCCAACGTGTATGGTTTGCCCACTCCTTTCCTACCATACAAGATGTCACAAGTCGGCACCTCAGGACACTGACGGACTAACAAAATAGCAGGGCATGGATTGTACTGCTGACATCTATTTGATACAACTAAATTTTTCCAAAACCAACGGGCATGAATCAGGTCCATGCAAAACTGCAAACATTAATCTGAGCCTTAAAAACCCAAGGGACTAAAGATGTCTGTGGTATGCAAGTAATACTCAGCTAACAAGACTCTTCAGCTGGTACCTAAGATACCCAACGCTGAGATCACTGTTGGATTTCCACACTGCACAAGATTATTTAGCTGCATCTTAAACTGCTGTCAGATCTAAGGTACAAGTAACTGGGGATAAAAACATGGGACAAACATAACTCTGAACAGAAATTTGGTGTTTTAGCTTAGTTAATTTGAACACCATATGCTTAAGAATATATTTGGTCCCTGGTCTTTAAGGGGTTTCTCCAGAGAACACTCATTTAACAATGGCAGTAAATCCTATGGGAAATGTATGTGTGCCATTTCCATCACTTACTGGATTTATAGGTGAAGTGAGACTCTCCTGGTTCGCAACTCCAGCACAAAGGCCTCTGGCTTCACAGAAGACAACAAATGTGCAAAGGAGTATCAAGGACAGAGCAGCTACACAGAGGTACTTCTCTGCAGCCCGTCACACAGCACTCAGAGGAGTCTGCCATGACAAAGAGAACAGTCATATAGAAGATTTAGGAGCAGGCTAGGGGCTGGGTCATGGGGAGCAGCAGTCCACAGGTCCAGAGCACACAGCATTCACAACAGCAGCTGACTCCTCCCATGAAAACAGTGGTGGAAGGGCCAACTCTAAGTGTTCAATCTCTTCTAGCCCTTGGTCAGTGTCTTCCCATGCGCACACTTGCCATGCAGGAGTGTTGACCCTCTCTGAAAATTTCATGCTAAGGGTAGGAAAAACGGTTAATATACGTCCTGTAGTTCTATGCACAGACGCCTAGAGCTTTTCCATCTAATACATACATAAATTAAATCTCAGTGATTGTGAATTTTGCTACTGCAAAAAAACCCCACAAAACAAGTTTTTTCCTAATCCTTCTGCCACATGCAGAGTAAGCACTGTTGTGAAAGCTGCATGCTCAGGATGTGCTAATTGCCAGGTCCCAGGAGCATTCCCTTTAGCCCACTCCACATCTTCCTATATGACAGCCTTTACCACTGCAATGAGAGTCACCAACCCGTATTTTGAAAGTGCATTATTGCAGTTAAAGCAATCATTAAGTATAAAGTTATTTCTTAATAAAATTCTGCTGTGGCTTACTACAACTCTACACCAGTAATAAATACTTACTCACCCTTAAATTATTCTGAAAATAATTTTCATATGATTAAACCAGGTCCTTTTCACTAGAACACAAGTATTTTTCACCCAAAAGATAATGAAGATGGCAATTAGAGATTTATCTGTATCCTATATCCTAAAACCTCATCTGCCATTTATTAAAGAAGTATTTTGAAGAAGCCAGAGAACACTGCAAATTCAACCCTTTGGTACTCGTTCTACATCTGTTGGACAAACAGAATCGGGACAGGACAGCCACTAACCTCTTTTGCCGAGGGTCACTGCATTTATGACATGACAGAAGTACCACATACACTTAATTGTATAGGCTATTTGCACATAAAATAACCAAACAGTGAAATTAGTTAGCTTCCCAAACTCTGTATCTGTAGTCTATACACTGCCACACAACTCTCAGGAATTTGCATGTTAACTTCCAAGTAAGCATTCAGAACAGTTTTCAAACTCACAGAAGTTTAGAAAAAGCAGGTGAGGAGGTAATGAAATTGTTTTTTCTACCTGAAAACACGACATTTTATTAGTATGTGACAGAATGTAAAAAAGGCTTATTTTTCTGTACACACCCAGATTGGCAATGCTTTTATTGTTCTATTGAGCTGTTCTACAATATCTTAAGAAGAAAGGGAAACTAAGAGAGCAAAGTATTTTATAAGCAATTTTTTCTTGAACCATTTTGTATTTTAGATTGTAGATAAACATGGCTTCACAATTGCTGTTCTCAACTTGGCCCTTTCCCTCACACCTCCAGTGATGTCATTGTCCTGTATCTTAATTTCTTACTGCTGTGAGGTCACAAAATTTTATTACCTGACTTCACCATAGGATGCATCTGAGGATCAAGACACAACAGCTATGTCTCCTGGTTAGAAATATCAGCTCTGTACAGTCTTGCAGACATTTCTGCTGCCTTTGCTGACTTCTTGCTGTTTTCTCTGAGCTATTAAATTATTCATCTGTCAACATAAATGTAGAGTTCATCATATAAACATGCAAAGTCACCATTTTCAGAGCAGACATCCAAAGACAAATTCATATAAAGGCTTTTTATAGATCATCAAAGCTGCATAGCAAAAGACACAATATACCACAAGGGTGGTAGTATACAGTAGGACTTCAATTGAATGTTAACTCTGAGTAAAGTAGTATTTCAGTCTACTGTCTGCTACGTTACTTTTTATGGTAAGGATTCCATTTTGATTTGCAAAGCCAACTCCTGCTTCATGCTTCAGCTGATACAATCCCAAAAGTAACGTTCATCTCAACAAACCTACCCTATTCTACTGCCTTAGAAAACTTACGTTCTCTGTGCTATTTGCTTTCCATGCAAAGCAGCTACTTCATACCCGGTATTTTCAATCAGGACCTATCTCTTGGCAAGAACTCTACAGATCTGAGACAACAGTAAGGTAGAACTAAATACTCACAAAATACCCAATGGCTATTTTTACCTTTTCAGCCTTGATCCTGTTAAGACTGCTAAACATATGGAATTTTCATATTTTCTGCTTACCTAGATTTCATTGAGAATAAAGGAGACAAAAGACTAATTTGTCAGGGCTTAATTTACTACATGAATTTTATGCATGGTCAGTTATGCTACATAAAATAATCCCAATGCTGTTTCATGCATTTTGCACAGTCTGTTTTATCAGATAAAGTCTGAAGATTTAATTAAAATTTAAAAAGAACAATTACCTTTTTAAAAAAAGTTTGAGTTAACAAAAGGAACAGATTGATCATTCAATGACAATAAGATCATATGCTAGGTAAAGACACCCTGAGCAACTAAGCAACGAAAAGCCTGTTCAAACACTCAACCTTTGACTGCAGGTTTTGTAATATATTCACAGTAACCTTAGCAATGCCAATTAGAGCAAATACTGGGGCAAACCCCAAGGGACTGATTTGGTTTTGATTTTCATTTTATTCCATTTTACAGAATAAAATAGCACACTGGCTCTTGAAAAGAAGCTAAGGAAGTACACTAGGATTGCTACCTCAGAAGACAGTGTCTCCCTTCTATTGCTCAGCTTTTGAGTAACCTGGCAAAGACAGAAGTTAGGATGACCAGTTGTATGATCTCTATGATCCTCTTTTGTCTTGTTGCTCTCATATGTCTCTCCTGAATATTTAGACAGGACATGTCATTTGCAGTCTTCTTACTGACTTCAAAGGACCAGTAAGCTGGTCATTCAAGATACAAATACTTCAAGAAGTGAGAGACACTTTTGAGCAAGGGGCAGAGCCATGTTTACCATCCACAAACGAAACACCACAACTACAGAATGTATTCTGTAAAATCGAGTTCTGTTTATGCTCTTGCCTTCATTTAGCCTCAATTAGAAACCTTTCCTTTTCAAAACCCTTGAGTTCTACTGTAAGCATTTCCTAGGGAAATACTATCATATAAAACATTGTCACTTCCTGGTAAAAAAATGACAGATCCTTCAAACTATAAAAATTCTAGGACAAAGTCTCTATACCTGCTGTACCAGCTCGCATCCAGGGTAAGGCATCATGGCTGAAACTTTATCCCAAGCAGAAGATGGAGTGTTGTGAACTGGAATTATGCAAGAAATGCATCAGAAAGAGGGCTGGCAGTTAGGACGAGATCAGTACAACACAGTCCAAGTCCCAGAGAGAAAGAAAAGAGATGAATGCTGGAAGCATGCAAGCCACATAAAAGTTGTTCGTATGATCTAAAGTTTGCAAGGAAATTCATAATGGCAAATTTCAAAGCAGAAGGAAGGATACAAGACTTGCTCAGCATTCTCGAGTTGAGCCGCTGAAGTACATGCAAACTCATAGCAAGACATAAAGCTGCACGTTTAAGTCAGATATTATTCCTGCATGCAGAATCCAGCTACAAAAACATGATGTAAGTTATTTTCACTTAAGAACTACTTTTTTCCTTCAACTGATAGCTATTGAAAGTAGATATAAACTGTAGTCAGGTAAGCAAGCGTCTGATGAGTTTTGACACTGCTTATGCTAAGCTACTGTCCCTTATCTGAGGTAACACTGATCCTCGGAATGCAAGGCAGACAGGTATATCTTAAACCACCATCTTGTACCACACATTTGTCATTAGTAGCAAGTGCTCATCATCTATTTTAAGGCAGAACTAACAGGCAGCACAAGTCAACATTGTCTTTTGTTTAAAGTTCATGCTGAAACAGAGTGGGGAAGGTTGCACAGGAGTCTAAGTTCCATTGGGAAACTAAATTCTTCGACTGTCTGAAGTATCGTACCAATCCCCTACATAAACTAGAAAATTCAAATCAAAATAAATGTCTACACAAGGTTTTACTTAAACTCTCTACTTACATTCAGGTAAGTGCAACCATCCTTTTTACAAAGTGGTCTAGGAAATCAACTTTCAGGTCACATGAAGCTTTCGCTGTTATTTGAAATTACATCTGCAGCTCTTGGAAAGATGTCTTGCTCTAAAACGAACCAATTTTAGCAGGTTTATTGCCTTACTCCGACTAAACACAGGCCTGCAGAGGTTGATTTTTACCTCTTCATATACATTTATAGTAGCTGAAAATAAACCAGACACATTTTCAGGGTGGAAAGACCTAAGTTTCAAAGTGAGAACATAGGAAAATGCACAGAAAACAATACTTGGAGCAATGAAATGAAGCTTATAAGGAAAAAATTAATATCAGGAAATTAGTATATTTCTTAACAGCAGATCTGTTATGCTCTGGAACATTTTCCTGAGTGAAGCAGTGAGAGCTCCATTACTTTGATAATTTAAAATTAGACTGACAAAAAATAGTAAATGTACAGCACAATACAGAATAATTCTATATAGGAAGAGCAATAAAGTAGATGACTAATAAGTCTTTCTAACAGCTATGAATCATACAAGTGCAGTGGTGGCTTGGTGCATTGGAGTTTCTATACATGGATGGTAATGCAGACTGACAGGCTCTCACAAGGTACTTGTTGGTAATGGTTGGAAGAACCAATTCCATAAATACACATCATTAGAGTGTCTGCTTGAACTCTAGAAAGACTTCATACAGCATGCTTTACTTACAGCCCACTCTCCTCCAAACAATAATAGCAATGCCAGTTTCATTACTGCATGCACACTCATTTTGCTGGGACAGAACTTCCTTAGCTGAGAGAATATATTGAAGCTGATTTATGAACTTGGTGTTTTACATGTAAACAGGGGTAAGAATTTTTGGTCACAGGTCACACCATATTTTAGTTGAGTTTCATTAATTCTCTATTCAAAGGAATATTTAAGACAAACATTTGATCTGTTGAGTACAAGTTCAATATTTTCTCATAGAAGTTGAGGGAAAGAATGAAACACGGACCTTTTATTTGATTCTTCTGTTTTCCTGTCTTCTCTAGTACTGCATACAGTCAGGTGCTATTTGAACTAATCTGTCCAGGCCAAGCTGTTCGACCCAAGCACTTTGTTGCCACTACGTGACACTGAGCAATTACAAGAGTTATGCTGTAAGAGTGATGTGCTATTCAGAGTACAGACTAGGGGTTAAACACTGACCACTGCAGCAGTAGTTTGCAAATCAAAAGAAAGGGAAAAATAACAGTTTAGACTATATATAGGATGGTACCTTGGATAAATCTGAACATGACATGCCCTCATTTTGGCAAAAAGCAAGATTTAAAAAAAAACAAACAAGGGTACTGTAAAGCACTTTTTGTCAAGGATCACAGAAAGTGAAACAACAAACTTGCAAACAACATTTCAAAGAACAAAAGTAGTGATTTTCCTCAAACTGTCTAGGAATTAGGGAGAATAGGCCAATCTGTTCCAATGTTTTTAAGCCTTGAATTGCACCATTTTTGGAAAAAGATGTGCTCATGCGAAAAAAAATATATTACTGTTTCTTCAAAGATATTGCCACTGGAACAGGCAGAGGATGGTCCATTACTTCTGATGTCTTGATAGAAAGTAGCTTAACAGAAAAGGAGCAACAAGTACTGATTGTTGCATTTTGGAAACAATGTGTTTCCTTTACAGGCAGGTTACTTTGCCTTTTAAGTCTCTTTCCACAGATTCTCAGCTTTCTGGGGAATATTATTTTCCAATCACCTTGAGTGACTATGTCTGTGTGTCATTGTTCAAATAATTTCATAATCAGAAAATGATGCATTCAAGTCTGGTACTGAATTCAGCTTAGCTGGTGACGCACAGGTAACACTGTGGATGCAATATGGCATAAACTACAGAACACTGATCTTCTTTCTCACAGGAGAACAGATATCAGCATATAGTAACTAAATAATAGTCTTTTCCTTCCTGTGTTCTCACAGTAGCACAAGAAAACTGAAATAACACAAAAATCAGTACAATGCTAGGAATATTTACCCACATAAGGCTTTGGTGGAAATTCACTGCAGTGCAAACAGTGACCTAGATTCGTAATTCTCTTCCAAGTCCCAGAAGACAATGACTTCTCACTTACGGTGCTGGCCAAAGTCAATCAGGCTCTTTCATCTAATTACAACAAACATGGACTAGAGAATTTAGGTTTGATGCAACTACCTGTCTTGGGAGATAGTCAGTTGAAGGACCATTTTTAACATGTGTGCATAGCACAGTCAATGAAACCATAAACATTACTGTCTGAAAATACTTTTATTTTCAGTATAAGATGTATACATTGTTCCTGTTTTTTCCAGTTTTCAAAATATTTACCTTCAAAACATACGTCGTGTTTTTTCTCTTGTCAACTACTCTGACTGAAGGAGTGAAGTTAAAGTAAAGGAAGACAGAAGGCAAAACAAAAGGGAAAAATCTGGAAAGGCAAAAAACCAAAAAAATCCCAACTACATTTCTTGATGTCCTATTGCCCCAAGTGCTGCTAAACTCCCAGAATAATCTCCATTACAGACAAAAAGTTATGGCTGACTGGCAGTAACTGCTGAAGAGATTGTTTTGTTCTTTTCCTACAGCACAGGGAACTTGGGGCCTGAGTTGCTGAGCTGATGACCAAATCCATAGGGTGGTACTGAAAGGAAAATGCCAGGGAAGGCAGGATGGGGTAGGATGGGTGAAAAGGAGGGTGAGGATGAAGAGGCGTGATCATTAGAGGCTCTCACACCAGCTGGTGGAGTCATTAAAGGCCCACCTTCAGGGGAACTGTGGATTTCTGCTGTACATGCAAGCACCAGGATAACTTTACCCACGCAATATGGTGAGTATCTCTGTAAGATCTAAACACCCCTTTAATTCCATTGCCATAGCAGGAAATGTCACATGTTCAGCATTTCCTAGTACTGTCTGATGGTATTATCATGCTAAAGAAGAAATGTCACATGTATCAACAACATTGCTTTAAAAAAAATCAGGCCTGCAGAAAGTAAAGAAGCAACACAGAATGAGTGAAAATGAGCAAACTCTCAGTCTGACCTCAGTGGCATAACCCATTGACTTCAGACAGCCTTCAGATACTACCTGTCACAAAAGGGACAAAACAGGTTCCAGTGATTAACACCACAAAGTGTATTACTTCTATATTATTCATCTTGCATATTTTGCTATTGAGAGCTGGAAAGCATGGGGACATTTTAAGGGTCAGAAGCACTGATACTTTCTCATACTTACATTTGTGACTTTGATTATCCGATCATAGCTTTTCCCTACATGAACAGTTTCTAAGGTACTGATTCCAGGATCAAACTCACATTGTTTTATCAATGTGAATAATCCCATGATGTTCAGTGCAGTTACTCCACATTAAAAAGGACACACAACTCTCAAATGGTTGTAGGATCAGAGCCTTCAGGTTGTGAATAGTCATTGGCTTTTCTGACATTAACAGGTCATTGATGAACTGCAGTTTCCTTCACATCTGACAGAGGGATCTTAAGGTACACATCTATCACTGTCATTTTTCTCTTACAACTTTTTAAAATGCAGAATCACATTTATAAAGCAATCAATAGCAATTCCCTTGCAAGCACCTCTAATGAAGCGCAGCAGAAACAATTTGGTATTAGATTTTCATCGGAAAGGTCTCAGAAAAAAAAACATCTCTCAGCTGCACTTTATCTGCTCAAAAAGATGATCAAGGTGTTTATCCCAGGCTCTGAGCCAGCAAGGATACACACATGCACTGAACCTCACACAGCAAGCCATTCCACTGGGACGGATAGCACGGCTCTTTGCGTAAAGTTATTGCTGCTGTAGATTGCTCGTCCTGCTCACATCTATTCTTGAGTATATATGTCTACAGCTCTAATAACTGTAATTAGTTATAGCTGAAAGGACAATGATAACTATCAATTTTTTTAAGTATTTCCAAAAGGAATTTAAAAAATTGTTTTGAAAATTGAAAACCTCTGCTAGGATACCCTGTCAATATATCTGTTGTATTTTGAATTCATGTTTATGAATATTGATAGATTGGTAATAATATGGGTCAAGTTTAGTGCAAATTTTTCCACACTACTCTGACCATGCATGGCAGCCCTCCTTGTTCCTTGACTCCTAATTCAACCTCAGCAAAGTTTGGAAGTCACAGCAGATTTATATTTTGTCAAATATTGAAGAATGTGATCAATTAGAAATACTTCCTCCTGCTGTGGGAGCAAAAAAAGGCAGAATGAAATCCAGCACATGAGCTGACTGAACTGGTTTTCAGTTTTTCTTTCATGAATAAATTTTTCAAACACACATCATAATTCTCTGCAATGCAAACCATCCTACTCACAACACAACTGACAAGGAAGAGTTAGCAGAGATTTTTCACTCGCCTTCTAAAATACGATTATTACTTTTTGATTTTGGATGCTCAGTGAACAACTAATGATGCTTGAAAGCCAACGTGATTCCCATTTTTAGATACACAAGCTGGAAGACGAAGGAATAAAATCGCACAAGAATTTTCAAGAAAAGTATGAAAAACAGCAATAAACATGTGCTGATGTAAATTGGCTCATATCTCCTGCACCCCAACTGAAAATCCATTATCTTTGCTCATAAAGTAGACTTACGCATTTGAATTGATTTTTAGAATCAATTAATTCTAAGACTAAGACTAAGGGATACTCCTGCATATGCAACTGCTATTCCTAACTGTTAAAAACCATTTATTAAGCCCTAGACATCAAAAAGGTGTAACAGTACTGAACTGTTTCCAATGAGCTTGTTTGGTGCCTGATCTAATTCCAGATTAAAAAAAAAGTTCTTGATACTAATTTCATTTTCAAAAGAAAATGGTGAATATCAACACAAATCACACTGAAATCATCCTACTGTCTCAAAAATTGTTCTTCAATTTTTATGGGTTTTTAATATATTTTATTTCTGTGGTTTTCTGTAATACTGTAAAGGGCACCGTTGTTTTAGCTGACAATCTTTTATCACCTAGAAGCCGTATGTTAAAACAAATCCAGTATTCTGAGGGTTGGTAGTGTTGCAACAGGGCTTGTGAGAACTCCATCTCCCCTGTGGAGAAGCCAGCAAGGGACTGAAGCCCAAAGTTCATACCCCCAGTTCACCACTAAAACTTTCACAGAAACTATTTATTTACATGGCAGCAATGCAATGAAGGATCATTTTATCTCAACTGATTTTTCTAGACCCCAGAAAACTTCACAATCACTCACAAACCTCATCTCATCAGGCTGTGAACTGTTACCAGCACTGCCATGGAGCCTGGATTTTAAGCTTAAAGGCTTTTGGATCTGGCCACTCAGAACAGTCTTCCTCAGCAATTCACATGCCTCTGTCCCCAAGAACACCAAGTGAGGTGCATGGTTGCTCTCTCATTCTCAACATTCCTCTGAGGTGACAGTCTAGGACCAAGAGGTAGTGAATGTCCTTCATAGAGCATAAAGTGGCCTCGTTCCTTACAGCTGACACTGAAAAGGAGAAGGGGAAGAGTGCCAGGCACAAAAGCAGCATGTCTGCTTGGCAGTGCTTACACTGGAACCAGTATCACTGTTCTTCTCTTAACATAAGGCCACAACAGCACCTGGGATCACAGAAACCATAAGATGGTAGGAATTACTAAGTATGAAAGGCTCACTAAAGCTTGCAAACAAAACAATTGAGTTTTGCCAAAAAAACTCTCCACTTTTCCAATTATGCAGTAGCAGATTGAGCAACTCCAAGAAGCACCTGTCAGGTCAAGTATCTAAAGAACCATGGAGAGACAGCTCCTGGGAGGGTTCTCATACTTCCCATTCAGAGATAAGAATAATTATGGAATATGCTGACTTGGAAGGGACCCATCAGGATCACTGAGTCCAACTCCTGGCTCTATGCAGGACACCCCAAGAACCACATCATGTGCCTGAGAGCATTGTCTAAACACTTACTGAACTCAGACAGGCTTGGTGCTGTGACCACTTCCCCGGGGAGCCTGTTCTAGCGCACCAACATCCTCTGGGTGAAAAACCTTTTCCTGATATCAAACTTAAACCTTCCCTGACTCAGCTTCTTGCCATATCCTTCAGTCCTGTCACTGGTCACCACAGAGAAGAGATCTGTACCTGGCTCCTCCACTTCCTCTCATGAGGATGTTGAAGACCACAATGAGGTCTCCCCTCAGTCTCCTCTTCTCCAGGCTGAACAGACTAAATGACCTCAGCCACTCCTCATACAGCTTCCCTTCATGGCCCTTCATCATCCTCATTGCCCTCCTTTGGACACTCTCTAATAGCTTAAGTGTTTATTTTTTATACTGCAGTGCCCCAAACTGCCCACAATACCCAAAGTGAGGCCACCCCAGTGCAGAGCAGAGCGGGACAACCCCCTCCCTTGCCCAGCTGGCGATGCTGTGCCTGATGCTGCCCAGGATAGGGTTGGCCCTCCTGGCTGCCAGGGCACTGCTGACTCACATTCAACTTGCCATTGACCACGACCACCAGGTCTCTTATCGCAGCTCTCCAGCTTCTCATTTCCTAGTAGCTCATAGCAGAGGGAGAGTGGGAGCAATCCAACAGAAAGCTCTTAACCGGGTACTACTGTAAGACAGAACAGGACTTAAAAACAGCAGCACTCATGTATAGGTTTCCAAATCAGAAGAGGCAGGATGCTTAAGAAAATGGCTTGGTTTTAATACGAGGGCTTCCAATGGCCCAAAAGAAGATAGAACAGTAGCAAACGAGAAAGGCAAAATACAAAGGAGAAAAAAGAATGGCAGATCTCAATTTAAAAAAAAATAAAAAAATAAAATCCATTAAATCTATACTTAATGAAAACACTGAAAGAATTCACAATCATATGGCAAACCATCCAAATTTATTTTGCAGATCAGTCGGGAGCAGAAGAAACACTATTCCCCAAAATGTTGTTTAGAATGAAAACTTTCAGTTGTAGAAAACTGAGTGCTAAAAGCAAAAGCCAAAATTAAGTGAGCTGCCCTTCCATATACTTTGCAGCCATCAAAAGCTTTCAATACATTTATCAGTCTTTTCTTCTTCAGTTGAAATTTTGCTTTTCAGCCTTCTTTAATCCTAGCTTTATACACACCCATTCTTGGATCTTAATTGCTCTCATGCTACTTTCAATTCACATTTTGTGTTGCCCTGGAAGAAACATTGCTTGTTTAACGAGAAGAGCCACAAAAGGATTTTAGCCCATCCTAAAACAACCCTGCAGTATTTCTACCTTTCTTTCACAAATTTCCTTTACAAAGGTCATTAAAAAAAATATGTAAAAGGAAATCTAGTCTGTCAAAGAAAATGCTAATAGACATATAGCCAGAATATTATGATTCCAGAAATTACCACATTCACTCTTGTTTACATGTATTTGCATGCATTCACTTATTCAGCGTGATTCTCTGCTGCAGCTTCATGACTTAGAGGCAAATTCAGTGCTAGAAGGATTACTGGGGGTTGGGAGATTTCATCGCCCAGGACGTGAGGCCGGGGAAAGTATGTGGGTGGGTCACATCACGAATGGGGCAGGGAACAGATTTTTTGCTGGGACTCAGCTAGAAGGTGGGGGATAGGTTTGAAAGCCTGTCAGAGACCATCACATCCAGGGAGTACCGATGAGATGTTCTTGGCATTTAGGGGAGGTCTATAGCTCAATCGGCCTTGCAGAAAGGTTCAGCAGCTGCGGTGTGGGTAGGGTCATTAGTAATGCTGCATTCATGACTCATCTGTGGGTTATTCCTTAAATACACACACCGACAGGAATTTTTTTCACTGGGCTCCAAGCTGGTCAGGACCTTCAACATAAATGTATCAGTCTGCAAGAAAATTTATTATCTGACCTTGACATGTTTCTTTCCCTTTAATAAAGAGTACTGGGTTCCATAGTTCCCTACTTGTAAGAACAGGGAATGCAACTTGGAACAAGAGAAGCCTTCACAACAAAGGTATTTCCCAGTTACAAGCCATGCAAACAAAGACTAAGAGAATCTCAGAAGAGTTGGTCAGCAGAACAAAACTGAACAGCATGAGTCTTAGCACAGAACTGCTTTAACTTGAGCTGAAAACTGAAATCTTCCATCAGCAAAATCAAATTAAGTACTTCATTAAAAGCCAAGTTTAATTCATGCAGAAAAATTGTACTGCTTTCAAAGCAGACTGAGTGTTTTTGTTTTGGGATAAGCTGTGTCTCTCTGGGCTGCTGGAGGACCTCACTGGATTTCCAATTTTGATGCCTTGTAGACTGGACTATGGGGCTGCTTTTGGACAGCAAAATACAACCTCCCCACTTGGTACAGAAGCTGCACAGTGGTGACACACCATGAAAGATGTATCTTCAGGCTGGAAAACCTGACATAGTAGGAAACAAGGGAGAAAGGATGAAGGGCTGTAGTAGTTCAGGAAGGAAAAAAATCAAATTCAGATTGAGGTGAAAGAAAACAACAAATTTGGAGATTTTAAAATATTTTCTTTCAGTCATGAATTTTTAAATGAAATGTGATGAAATTTCTGAATGGGAAGTTTCAGTTTTGGCAATAGTTTTTTGTTGATCAGTTGTTTCCATAGAAAGCAAATGTTTTTTGCAAAATATTACACAGCACTGATGATTAACTCTTTTTTTCTGTCAATTTTCTGCTTTTTAAATCAAATTCTATATAAGCTGTGCTAGAATAAAGAGAAGCACAATGAAGTCGATTATTGTATTCAACAATATGACAGAATAAAATTTGGACTGGTCCATTCTGATGCTTCTTACACTTAAAAAGCAGTGTGTTTATTTCAGGGTCAATATCACATGCCTAAAATTCACTAACACTACATATAAAAGCATGGTTTTTATACAACAGGGAAAAACTCCCTTGTTTATTCTGTATGAAAACCCACAAAAGTAACAAATGCAAGTCAGGACTGAATTCAAATCCATATGATTCACTGGCATTGCTGTTAATTGTCTACAATATGAATAGTACCTTAAAAATCTAAGTCTGTTTCTGATCTTTTTCGAAGATGAGACAGGGCAAATTGTGGTTTTCTCCCCCCCACCCTAACAATGTGAGTTTGATTCTTTAAAGCTCTGTGGTTTTGTATGTGTTAGTTTTTCTTCCTCTCTTTTCATAACAGCTGTTTTTTTCTTTGCATTGCTTTTGAGAACAGGCTATGCAATTTTTAGAAAATAAGCACTGCAAATGAATCACCAAATGATAGTAGCTAAGCTCCAGCCATTGGGGATGCTCCTACTGAGGGGGAGCATAAGGGTTTGCTCAGGCACACATACCGTATTGGTGGGTGACCTCTCATAGGGGCTGTACAGGCTGAGAAGGTGCCTCTCCTCCAGTCCCTGCACACTGAGATCATTGTATGGAGGAGTGCAAAGTACAGGTGAGCATTGCTCATTGAGTTTCTCATCTACTTCTGGTCAACACAAGCTTCAGCAACACCAAAATACCCGCAGGGAAAGGACACTGCCATCTGGAAGAAGCCCAGTGAAGTTACTCCCCTGGCTCCTCAGGAGCCTTGCAGGGTTGTGAAAAGCAAGGTCACCGTTAATTCAGCTAAGATTGCATGGAAGCCTTGTGCAATGGATTCCTTTCAACTCCCTTAATATCCTCTCATGGAAAGGATTGTAGAGACTTTTTGCAGGCACAAACCTCTCCTTGTGCATTTTACAACCAAATCCCGTATCTGGATTCAGCTCAGCACAAGCTAACATAATCTTAAAGTCCTGGTGTATGCAGCAAAGCAAAGCAAAAAAAAAAATCTTATTATGGCAGTAAAATCATGGCTGAGGTAAATATATTCAGCATCTCTACTTTCAGACATTTGTAACCTTCTGAAAAATACTGTCCTTTGGTCTAAGGATTTCATGTCTTGTCAGTTCAAGACTACTTAAAAATAAACAAGCAAAAAATGTTTGCCAGTTATTTTTCATCATCTGAAGTGCTCAGATAGGAGAATAAAAGAGGAAGTAATTGCAGAAAACATGGAAGGTCATAATATCTTATAATTCAGCCTTGAAACGCCTTCCCTCCACAACCAGGGTTAACTTGGCACCTGGGTCTTGCTAAACCACCTGGGATTGCACACAGATTTCCATGGAAATTCAGCTCTAATATCAGCTCTCAAAGTTTTCACATAATTTTTTCCTACTTATGCTGAAAAGGTTAAAAAGGAGGTGTATTGACAGAAAAAAAAAAGCATTTGTTATCTGACAATGCTATTAAATGTATTTTAAAACTGACAAAACCAAGTAATTACTTAGCAGTGGCCAGTGTTATCTGGGAATGCAATAGTTTAATACTAAAGGAGACGAATTCAGGTGTTGGTAAATAAAGCAATGGATGAAACTCCCACCTGCTTGGGACTTGAAGCCCTGCAGTGAGAAACGGGCTGACTTAATATACTCCAGTTACAAATGTAAAACGTGTTCATGCTGTTAGGTCACTGAGAAGAACAGAACAATTTCAGAATATTCCCCCTTACTGAAACAAGTCTCTTCGGGATTAATGAAAGCATGGACTCCACATAATTTGAAAGGGACTCTGACCATTTCAATCCATATTCTCAGGACTTCAACCTTCTCTTTGCTGTTGTGTTTTTGTGGCACATTCTATAAATAATTCAAAGAAAGCCTACTGGATGTTCATTCCTTACCTATTTTTTTTTGCATTACCATTGTCTCCTCCCTCCCCACCTCCCCTCAATATGGTAAGAAATCCAGTCACCCCACCTTTACAGGCATGTGTTTTTATATACTCAGGCATTTTATTCCCTTCTCTGATGCACGTGTAGTTTGATCCTGCCTTGGTGCATGCATTGGGCACTTCACCATTAATAGCTTCACAGAGATCACAAAGGGAACAGTCATAGCAGGTTCCCTCAAAAGTGACTTCAGTGGAGCTGTATGAATTTCTGGAGCTAAGGATCTACTGCCTAGATCGTGTGTTACACTCTCCTTTTGTATAAGGCACAGATTAGCTGTCCTGCTTTGTATTTTGCTGAGAAGCCTGTGGTGCTAGGGTAGGGTTTTTTGCTACATTTCTTGGTAACTGTTCCAGCTGCATTTTCTTTTTAAAAGGGAGACTTAAAAATAGAATATTAAATAAACAATGGTAACAGTACAGTTACCAGTTACAAATGCTGAAGTTTTAGAAGCAACTGCTGAGGGAGTTTCTGCTGAGAACACTTGCCAAGTAGAAAACACAACAGTTAAGAAGCCAGTTAATACAGATGTACAGACAACATGAAGCAGAACCTTGTACTTCAAAATCCAGCTAAACACTTTAATATTAATCTAATGACATCGATGATTCACAAATAGTATGCAAGTGGGTGTTATCACTTTCCAAAACAAAGTCAGATCAAACACTCAGCTATTCCAAGTTAGGGGAGGATCTTTTTTTTAAAAAAAACAAAAATAAAAGGAAATGAGAGAAATAAACAGGAAGAATAAGCTGTGAAAAAAAATAGTAAAGGCTTTCTCAAGGTCTGAGCTTCCAGCCACACTGCTCATATAACAAACACTAACAAATGTTTTGATAATTCCAGGACTGTGTATGACTGTATGCTGGAGCTTCAATTTAAACGCCTTAACAATATCTAGTAACTTTTCATAAATTACGTTACAATTGCTGATGCATTCTTTCGAAATACAAGCATAAATTTGAGGTAAAGCATAAAGCCCAATTCTTAATGAATTTTTAGCTTCTTGTTAACAAGGGATTCACTGGACTTAGCCAACCAGACAGCAAGAGGCTCAGGAAGTTTCACTGCTGTGAGGCTGTCAAAGAAAAGGAAGTGATAAAACAAAGATTTTGCTTTCTGGTTTGGGGCTTTGGAAACAAAACAATATCTTGTTCTTAATTACTGTGTTTGAAGACCACTAGAAACATGCAGATTGACCCAGTATTTTGCAAGCCTTAAATACAAACAGATGCAAACAGCTGCATGAGGTGATAACTACAACATCTTTGCTGTCATTTCAGTGGAATAAGCTGATACAAAGAAAAGCTAGCAAGAAAAAGTATCACCATGAAAAACCAAACACCCTTTCCCTCCCTTCCAAAGCCCCATGAGAGTCATCCAACTAGATGCTGATAATATTGGATAACTGATGAAACAAGTTTCTTTGTAGCTTAGCAAAGATAAGCATGTTGGCATCAACAAATTGGGATGTAAATCGCAGTACCAATGGGACAATCATTCCTTTTTTTTCTCTGCTAGGCAGAGGCCATAGAGACTCTCCTGGGAAAAAAGCAGCAGCTAATTCAAGTGCCCTGGTTGGTTTCAGAATAGCTAACTCAGGAGTGCTACAGTCAGTCCTACATCTCCACTCTCCCCTCTGCATTCTGAATGAGGCAGCCACAGGACCCACTGTGCCAGTCTTCTCCTTTCAAATATCTCTGCTTGAGAAAATGTGGAGCATTTTGGGCAAAAAAAAAAAAACCGCGAGGAAAGTGACAGCCCACCTGCTGATGTCAAAGGAATGATAACATCTCTGTCCTGGATTCAGGGGTGGATTTCCCCACCTGGCCAGAGGGGCAGCTCCCCAACTCGGTGGTGCCGATGACCTGCCCGCACACCACAGTGCCACGGTCTCAATCTGCAATAGTCCAGTGCAGAGAATGGAAGCTTCTGGTCAGCACTGGGTAACTGTGGCCATTTGTACGTTTGGCAGCAGTTTTCAGCTCTCCTTCCATCATGTAACACACATGTCAGTGTATGTAAGGACGAAACTTCTCGACACCTGAGTAGTAAGATGAGATTGACTCATAGGCATAAATTCTGCTCTGGCAGACTTCATTTTTAAATGTTTTTCCTTGGTTTTGAGCAGCAAATGGCAGAGATATGGGACTACTAAGGTTTCTGTTAGTGTTATTTTATTTCTGTTTCTTCCAAACTCCCATATTTTCCTAAACCATGTCCTTAAGTGAATGTTCAGATTAAGGTGAGAGATATATTAAAAATACATAAACAGTAGGATCATCAAACAGAGTATATGCAAAATGGCAGATTTTAGAAATATTCACTGCTAAAATTTCAACTGTTAATGTGTTTTGGTAGGCAAAGAAGACTGCAGCTTTTTTAAACACGAGGAAATCCAAAGGATTACATCAAACCATGTTACAGACACTGACAGATACAGGCTTTCAAGCAAAACAGCTGTCATTAAAGCTCCAGTGACTGCTTAGAATACACTGTAGCAGTCTCCTAAAAAAGTCAAAACCACAGGAAAAAAAGAGTACCTTTAATTCATACTTCAGCTTCAGAGCAGAGATGCAGTTCTATCTTTCTTCCTTTTTTCACAAGTAGTATGAACCATTTCTATGCCCAAGGTCATCAGCAAAGGCCAAAAAGCCACAACACGGCCTTCAACAAGCATGCACATCTCATAGCAGTAACCATAATCTCACATCTACTTTCCTAGGACTGCATCTATTGCTATGTGCCCATTTTATTTGACATTAAGGTCTTCTACATACAACATCACTTCCTACCTTCCAAAGGTTCCCACTACTTGAAACGAAGACTGTGAGCACTGGGTAAAAAGCCTGATGCAGCATCGAGTACGAGTATCAGCTGCTACAATGCTGTTGTGTCATTCCTTTCCTCGGACACTCATACAAGCTCTGTCCCTGCAACAGCAACCTACCAAAGCCACCAGGGTTTGTGTCATTCAGTGTGACAACTAGTGCAATTATTTACTGAGATAATTTGCATGTTCGCTTGCCATCCACAGTCAACGTGCAGCAGTTGTTGAGATAACACAAAGCAGTTTAAATCCAAGTGCCACAGGGAAAGAAGATGCCTGGGCTTGTAGAGGACAAGAGCACACAAGAGCAGCTTCATACTGCAGAGGGAAGGGGGGAGGTCAGCATGAGGCATGGCTTGGCTGACTGTTCTACGGGATGTTCTGTGTGGAGCTAGCTAAACAGGAAACAATTGGTTCCATGGCGTGTACAGAGATGATTGAAGGTCACAGAGAACTACCTAGAAGGAAGTGTGACCTCTAAACCAACCTTTTTACTGAATTTTTGATGGCCTGAAGGGGAACAACTTCAATCCAATGTTGTCATTGTATGGCACAGGAATGAGTACATAGCTAATGATTTTTTCCAAATATCAGCACTCAAAAGCATTGTTCAGGCCTGGTGTCTCAACACTGTTAGAATGAGAGGGTTCCCAACTTCCATAGTTTCCAATTTTATTTATGGCACAGTACTTGCACAGAAATACAGACAAACACATATTAATGCCTTTAAAAGCAGTTTTCACAGGAAATGCAACACATCTTAAACCTTCCCTGTTTGTATCCTGCCCAGAGAATGAGTCATTTATGGGAAGCTCATGCCTTTTCTTTCTGCACTCCTCCCCAGGTCAGTATCCTCAAAGTCCTTCTTCTAGTCTTTCCATCTGGCTACTTGCTGAACTCCAGAAGCATTTGCACTGATGGCGCGGGACTTAGCACTAGATCTGTCATATATGGTTAAGCTGCTGCTGGGCTAAGCTCCCTTTTTTATCCTGAGTGGTATTTTCTCTTTGAACTTTAGGAATTTATACAGTGTTTTATCCTTTCAAGTATCTCTACAAATTCTTCATAGGATCTACAGCACAGGCAGGGCCTTTTTATGACAGAAAGACACCGTAGGTTTCCATGCTTTGCAGTCACTGTAATATAGCCCACTGCTTCACTAAGGCCACTAACATTACATTATTTGGAATGAAGCTTATGGGAAAGAAGTCGTTTGTTCTGATAGTCAAGAGCACCATAAAAAGTCTGATTGCCTACAACAAATCAAGAGAGTTTTATAGGCCCTTCAATGCACTTTCGTGTGTTGAAAGATTTAAAAAAAGGGCACAAATTGTGCAGGAATAATTATCTTTCTGTCAGATTGCTTTTACAAGTAAAATAGGTAACATTTATGAGTAAATGCAAATAACAATGATAATATGGGGCCCCTAAGGTATCAGACATGTAGTGTTCCCCGTGGAAATACAGAAGAGCACTACAACGGGACAAATGAAGTCATGAAGGTATTCTACCTATTCTTCTGCTTAAAAAGGATGACTGGCTAATCCTTGATGCAGAGAAATATACTAAGTAGCTGCATTTTAATTTACTAACCTTGTACAATAGCTATTGTTTACCTTTTCTTTGCAAAAGAAGTTTCATGAAGTCGTCCATAATAATTTTAGTCTTAACATGACTAGGTAATAGGGGTTATGAAAGAAAAATTTGCCAAGTACCATTCAGGATAGACCAATGCAGTGTTCACAAATACTGACTGCTTTTAAATCTTCTGTATCTGTCTGGAGGAACAGGGACTACAAAAGCGGTCCCTCTAATATTACAGTATTTGACAGTATGTATCACCTTTCTCTGCAGAAGGTTACACAGAACACTGCGTGATGTACCTCCAATGTGCCTGTCTGTGGACTTGAAACATGCAGGGACTTACTTTCCTCTCTTCAGTGTCAGCACTTAACTGAGGACAAGTATATTCCCATTTCAGCAGATTCAGTAATAAAAAGGAAATCAGTCTCCTGTCCATTCGCATAAACGGATACAGCTTGACCCTACTACTGCTAACACTGGTCTTCAACCCATAAAGATCTTCCCAAGACAGTTCCTCATGTAAGTAGTCCTGTAAGGTCAAAAGAGACCCGTTTCCCAAAAAAGCCCATTCAAAATGAGTTGTACTCTGTCATGTTAAGAGAAAAGGAACTTAGCAGGAGAATGTACTAATTTTAATTAACAAAGTACAGTCCTTCTCATCTGACAATCTGGGTGGTTTTTTCCCTTTTCCTCTCCCTCTTTCCTTTTTACTGGTTTCAGGCTTTTCTCTTTCTTTCTACTCTTTCCTTTTACAATGTTTTTTTTCTTATTTCACATACTACTTTTCTCCATGCCACTTTCCCCTTTTAACAACCCTCCTCTTCCTCCTCCATCCTGTTTTTCTTTCCCTTTGCCCCCTCCCAATCCTTTGGAGGACTACACCTGTTTTTCTAACAGTCCCACCAGAAGCAGCTGAAGGCAGGTGATAAGAAAACTGATAAAACCCCCTGGAGACTTAAAGGCTATATTCCTCCTAGCCTGCACAAAGGGAAATGGTAGATGTGGCCTAAGGAGACAGGGATTAATGAGTCAAAACTTACAGATTTCCCACACAGGCAATTTACATTTCTGTAGTTACCATTAACTAGTGCATAACCACCATTAAACTGCTTGTCCTGGTTAATATTTAAGAAGGGAAAAAATGAGCCGAGTCACATAGTAAACACATCTGAAAGACTAAAAGAAGAATAAAAAGTTAATAAAAATGTGTACAAATCAGGCATTATACTCAGACAAGAACACATCCTTCCATTTGATACCCAGAATGCATCAGGAAGAGTGTTATCATTTTCATTACAGGAGCAAATACTTGCCTCTGAAACCTACAGGAGTTTTAATTGCCTTTTGAAATCCGGGCCCTAAGAAATGACCCCACTACTCCCCCTCTTCAAAATAGCACTTTCACCATACTCATTTTGGATGCCTCCCCAGATAAGTCAGTTCCCTCCAAAAGCCTGGTCCCATTCTTTATACCAAAACACAGTCCCTAGGTCTGCTGGTACATTTAACTTGCTGGCTTGCAAGATTTCCCTGTGGACTGTGTGCACTTAGAGATCAGCAACCACACTACTTGATTTGGGAGTCACAAAGACAGCTGCCAGGTCTTCACGTTAAGCATAAAGGGATTACATTAGATCTCGTAAATATGATTTATTTCTAGGATTTGAGAAAAGATTTTTCTTATCCCAATAATTCCAGCTAATCTAACTTGAGAATCCTAGAATGATACAGCTGAATCTCTACTTTTATACTGAGCGTATCCAGAGCTCATTACAGATTTTGCCAAAAATCACATATCTCTGGTTTGCCTTATCAGCTCAAAGAAAACTGTGTCCACATACCTTCCAGAATTTTAAGAGAAGCCCATGGCAATTTCCAGCTGGGTATGTGATGCTATTCATCCTAGAATCCACAAGTGCTCTCTCCTAATAAGGAGAGTTGGACCTTCAAGCAAGATATTTATGTGCCCTGAGACAGCAAAGCCAGATGATTCTCCAGCACCACATGGATAAAATTAGGGACACAGGCTTCTACCACCAAACCTGTCTGCAGACATGTTCAAGTCACCTAGCTTTCCTATGTCCTTTCTGTAGAGATGCAACTAATGTTTGGGTCTTCAAAAGTGTTTAATTATCAATTATTGTATGGCCTACACACACCACACACTTGTTAGCTGACTGCCACCCATGGAAGGGGCTTAGCTAGGGAGTCTAGCTAACTACACACAAAGATTTTGGAAGCTGTGACCTATAGAGAAAGTTTGTTACATTTTGTACTGACAACTGATTTCCATGCAACTCTGGCTCATTGCAGTATTTCATACTTTAAAATGCAATTCAAAACAAAAAGCATGGCATGCACAAATTTCCACTGATCTCAAGCTGTCCTAGTAACTGTGCTGGTAGCAAGCTTCAAGTGGTTTGTAAGGGGATCCACTGTAGTAAAGTGTCATTTTCCACATTCCTAGTTGTAGTAACTAGAGTGCCTGGATTCAAAAGACTAAATAGTCTCCTTTGTTTATTACATAATCTGCAAAACTGCAGGCAGAGAGCAACAAGGAAAGCACAGATCCTTCCTCTGAGCACTGTGACATGGCCCCTCCTCTAAAGAAGCCTCTCTTCTGTCTCATCACTTTGGTACTCAGCCTTTTGCTTCGGCAACTTTGTTCAAATTGCAAAGATCCCTTTTAATATGCCTGTACATACAATTGTCGACATCTACACATATGTATGTGCTTTGCTGGTTGCCCACATTCAGGCCCATCTGTTAGGCTGGCGCTCTGCCCACCGAGAAGTTGGTTGGTCCGTTCCACTAAAGCGTAACTGTCAAGCTGTGATGGGCTTTGGTGGGCAGCCAAGAGCCCTTCTTTCTCCAGGGAGGCAAAAGCCTCCCAGCGCAGCTCGAGTTTGTGTGGCACACCACACCAGCACGCTCATTGACACGCACACCAAAGCAAAGAGGATTTCAAAGAGGAAAGAAAAGAGAGCTGACTGGTACTTCAGACTGTGATCCAGACCTACTTTGTGGAGGTTATTATAGTGGACAATGCTACTGTGGCTGAGCACAGGCCAACCATCATTTAACTCTGACTTTGGCACCAATCAAGTACAACAGGGCAATTGTGAGACAACTCAATAGATGTAAACAGCCACTACACAGGGCAATTCTGCAAGGCATAAGGGCATACACAAATGGCCTACAAAAGGCAGCTCCTTCCACGAGTGCGCAGACTTGGTGAGTAATTATAGTTGCACAGGAACTGGGAGTCAAGATCAGAACAACAGATCTTCAATTCAGTCCAAGTCCTTCTGGAAGATCATCCTACCATCTTGTGCACACTGATTCCTCTCATGTTTCTGATTAAAGCTGACCTTTACTTTTCTACTTGCACTTTGTGAAGACAGAGGTGCATCATCGTTTGCTTTGAGGGTTTAATCTTCCAGTGGCAATAACTACATTCCAGAAAATGCTGCTTTATCTTCTACTTTTCTTTTCCTCCAGTCACTTGGGCACTAGGAGGCTGATTTAGGACCACTCAGTGTGGCTCTTTCTCATGGACGGAATCAGCTCACCCATCCTCCCTGGTGCCAAGCATGATGCAAACACAGTTCCGCCTTCCTGCATAAGCCAAGATGAACTGTTGTTCAATGTGGTCTCACTGTTCAATGGGTCTATTCACCCATAAGGGGATGATAAGCAAATTCTGGCATGAAACCAGCAGCTCCTCTGTTCCCCAGGAAGGCCCAAGGGCAAAATTATATCACGCTTTTATTTAAACCAACATGGTCAAACTTCAATATGGAGGAGTTTTACCAGTTCAACAAAGCTCCACTAACACCCCCTGTGCAAGGAGTCGGTCAGTGATCAGGAGCAAGTTCTGGCTGAACTTTTGAAGAGCTGCAAATAACGCTGAAAGATTTCTTTTAGCTTCTTAATTGCATCAGAAAAATCTTACATTATGATTTTTACATCACGAAACAGTTTACAGACATTGCTGTCACATGACATTTTAATCACTGTTACCTCTTTAGATAACTAAGCCAAGACAGAGCTTGTCAGCACCAAAAAATCAAATGTGCTTCTGAAGTTTGAATTTCATTTTAAGCAAAATAAACAGACACATCCAGACCATTATATGAGAAAATTCCACATGTACCTTCTACTTCAGTTTTGAATGGCTCTTCTGACATCTCTTCCAGCTAAGAAGATTAAAAAAGACCAAACCATTTGAGATCTTGCATTGCTTCTTGACATCAGTCTGGTGGAAGATTTAACTGAAAAGAGCCTTTATTTTTGTACTTTGTACGTTACAGGATGGAATTCTGTTAAGTTGTAATCTCTTTTGAACAATTACAGAAATCTCTGTATTTCCCTTTACAGGCGGTTCTGGTTATACAGAGAGAGCAACCCTATACAAACACAGTCTCTGTACAATAAAAGGTACAGTTCAGGATTTCCCTCTGGGTCCTTCTGGCATATGCACAGGCATGTGAGCTGACAGTGGTACTTCTCACATAATCAGTATAAATACAGTGGTTCCAGGAAGAGATGACGTCACACATTTTGTAGTAGAAGAACTGCATAAAACAATTATATTCCCTAGCAGCAGTTGTGGATATGCCACACATAAGGAGTACACTTGTGATCTCCTTCTCTCTTCAGTGGGAGGAAGAAAATACACTAAGATTGTATTTATGTCATCATAAATGAGGGAAGGATTTAGCCGCATACATTTTAGTCCTGGATGTTTTAAGTAGCAGGGCAAAACTCCAGCTCTACCAAAGTCAAAAGCATCTATGCTACCAGTCTCAGGTCTGTTGATCTCCACACCAGGGCACAAAGACCACTAAAATTTCCAAGTTCTGACAAGTGACTTGGCATTTTATCTCAGTTGCTCAGACTGCTAAACCGTCCCTGCACTGACTTCTTCACAAGAGACACTACAGATGTCTACACATCTAGAGACTACAATAGGTGCCTCTAACTTAGATTGATGATTTAGACCTAAACTGGCACATCTTTCCCCCATGGTTTTCAATGTCTTCATTGTAACAGTTTCCCAATTTAAGGCAATGTGAGAAGACAGAAGCATTTTTTGCAAGATTGTGAACACACATCGCCCCTACCCCAAAACCAGTACTAACATCTGTGGCAATCACAAAACGTTGACCGGTTACATACAAGAGATTAAAAACATACAGCTCAATGAAGTTCTGCTACGATTTTCAAATAAAAACCTCATGTAAGTTTTTCCAAACACAGTGCCTCTAGTAGCTTTTGTGATGACGTAGGAGAGGGAGACATTGCATCACACTCTCCCAGGCCATTCCAATTGTCCCACACATCACTTCCCTGCTGCTTCCCCGCCTCCATTTTCAGCAAGAGTGTCATTCTTGTGCTGTTTCTGCAAGTGGACAGAATTTTGATCATCTGCTCCCAAATGATTATAAATCAAGGAACCTTCATGCTCCATTAGCTTGAGAGGATGGTGTTATTAATGACTGCTACTCAAGGAAGTTCACAGTAAGTGTCTAAGTGAGACACCTCTGATGTAAGGCTTTGTTTTGTTTCTGAAAACAGCTGAGTGAGCAATCTTCACTCTTGTTGTTTAACATATTTTTGAGGCTACCACTTCTAAGAAATTTCAATGATTTTTGTTAGCAGTAACATCAGCTTCCTCTGGAAACAGAAACAGTACTGTCATTCTATGGCAATGTTCATGAAAGTCACGTAGATTAAACAAATACTGGGACTTATGAAGATGCAGCACTGCTCTTACTGCTCTACTCTTTGTCCAGTTTCAGAAGTCTGAAAAAGCTGTTTCAAACCTAAAATGCAAAAAGTGAATTTAAGTATTATGCCATATTACTACTGGACATGAAACAATGTAAGAAACAAACAGATATAGCCTGGCAGACCTGATTTGCTCCACAAGTTAATACCCCATTATTTCCTAACCAGCAGCCTTTTATTTCAATAGAAGCAGGACCAACTCTGCAAAGAAAAGGTGAGCCAGAGGACTGATTTTTGCCAGTTAGTTACTTGCCTAGGTGCACAACAAATGCAATGCACCCCATGCATGAATACCACATAATACCAAATTTAAAGATAAGAGATCTGACTCATCACTCCACTGCACCAGTTTTGTGCCTACAGGGCTCCATGTTCTTCCATGGTGACTCAGACCCAAGACTCCCCTCTCTCCAGGAAAAACATGACAAGTCATGCAATACATGTCAGACTTACCCATCAACTGTAATCCCCATTTGCACTGCAAAACTAATTGGAATGCAACATTCCATGCCACTTAGAGTTTGCTGTTATGCCTAGAGATAGGAATATATATAATTAATGTAAAGAACAGCAGTTCAAAACACAGTCAGTGGAATTAACTCTGTTACACCTGGCAACACACTTACGAAAGCGGTCCCTTGCCAAATGTCAGTAGTCTTGATGTGTGCATGCTAAGATTAACAGCACAGAATTAAGAAGGAGATTAGCCAGGGGAACAAAAAGTTTCTCGGGAACAGTTCTCATTCCAAGACTGCTGCCTTCACTTTCCTAACCCAAAGCTGCTGAAACAGAAGAAACTTTCTGGACAACTTTAAGATAGGCATTGATTGTTTCTTCCAAAAGGACACACTGTGTTTATGACAGCTATTCTTGGCTTTCGGCTATACAAATATAAAACACCATGAGGCCGATTTTCTTCTCACAGCTTCATGTCAGTATATATTCATTGATTTCAGTGCAATTATATGTGATTATTTGCCTGGCATGGAAGTTAGACAGATCAGTACTGACCCTTAAAGGCAATTCTGAATGGACTTACATTGGGCAAAATGGACAGAAGGAGACAATCTATTTTACAGTCTCTGACAGCGTACAACTGCAGAAATCAAGGAAATCATTAATAAAGGACTAACCCTTCAAAAGCCAAACAAACCAAAACAATTCATCCTTCACCTTGCTCTAAGCCTTAACGGATTGCTATCCAGCAGTTTGCCATAATGTACCCTGTGATTTTTTTCTCAGTGGCAGGATTGGTGGGTTACCCTAGCATGCAGAGCTCACAGCCACATGTTTGTTCCTATGATTGCGTCCTGAGGTACTTCCCAGAAAGAGCTGAATCTACAACAGCTTAGCCTGCACAGTTTAGCCATACTAGGCAGTGTCAATCAGTACACAATCAGTAACACAGTGAAAACTGCTCATGGAAATGATGACACATCACTGGGGAGCCAAGTATACTGAGCATCACATGCAAAAACTATCCACTTGCTTGTCTGCACATATATGTAAACTTTGCATTTACTACCACCACAGCAAGACTACAGCACCTCATTCTGACTACAGTTACATCCCATTGAGAGATCAAGCCAGGAACTGGTATTTTATATGTGACTTCCTATAAGAAGGAAAGATTTATTCTTAGGCATTCAGTTCCTTGAATTTTAATTTTGTCTTGTGAAAAACAAAAAAATAAAATTTACATAAAACCACAAAACCATCTACATACAGACTTTGAATAAATACAGGACCTTGACTGGTGACTGCAACAGGAGGGTGAAACCCAAAAATGTGTCAGTAGGATCATTCTCTTTTGAAGGGAACTATAAAGACACGAACTTAAAATAGACATGGCATTGGCTTTTATCTCATGCTCACTTACCCTTTGACAACCCAAAACCAGGATGACTTAGAAATCTAGCACTCACTACTCTCTAGCTGCCATCAGTTTATTAGTCCAGTAGTGTGCATATTTGCAGTTGTTAGACACAACGTGGTATCCAGGTAAAAGCTACAAAACCAGCTCCATAGCTAATGATAGTTAAACCGCAGAATCCATGCCTTTACCCCCCATTAATATACTACTTCCATATCCCAAAAACAAGGGGAGGAGCAGAGGTACAGCATTCAGAACTGAACAGTAAGTTACAGAACTTTGAACACAACATAATATATTTAATATCTAAGAGCACCAAATTTGTGGTGCTGCTTCTTACTTGGTGAACCTCTGCTTTTAATATCTCCTGGATCACCAGTAGCTACCAAGGATTACCAGACAACACTGTTTTCCACCAGTCTCTGAAGTACTGCCTAAAGAATCACCTATGCTGGGAAGCGGATCCAGGGAGTAAGGACCAGATTCAGCGCCCGCCAGCAGCATTTCATGTGAGGTGGTGGCTGGTCTTTAGCAGGGGAGTATAGTGCAAGCCAGCCTGGCCGCAATGACCGAGATTTCCACCGCCCGACACCAAAGTTTGCCAGCGAGCCGCTGAACGCGCAGGTAAAGGCAGTCGCTGCTGCCTTGCGGGGCGCCGTCTTTTCGTCACTTTTACCTCAGCCGGCTGCGAGGGGCGACAGCAGCCGAGCAGGGGCAGCCCGCGGGGTGCGCGGCTGGTCCCCGAGGAGCCCGGGAGGCGCTGCCGGAGCGGCGGGGCGGGATAGGAACAGGGATAGGGACAGGGACAGGGACAGGGCAGGACAGCGGTCCGTGCCGCATGCCCGTGGTGCACACTCGCGCTCCGGAGCGCCCGCGGGCAGGCGGCAGCGCCCTGCGACCCCCGGTGGGCTGCGGGGGACCGGGGGGCAGCCCCCCTTTCCCCGCCCCCGGGGCAGCAG